>CM053582.1:571091131-571182731 GCA_028627135.1 Pseudochirops cupreus
CTCTCTCTCTCTCTCTCTCTCTCTCTCTCTCTCTCTCTCACACACACACACACACACACACACACAC
Organism: Pseudochirops cupreus; assembly: GCA_028627135.1. NCBI lineage: Eukaryota > Metazoa > Chordata > Mammalia > Diprotodontia > Pseudocheiridae > Pseudochirops > Pseudochirops cupreus. The sequence goes on from CM053582.1 coordinate 571,091,199, forward strand.
ACACACACACACAGTAAAGGCTTCCATCTCAAGGGGAAAATAGGATTCCCTCGTGAGTGTAGGTGTCCCAGGTCGCCAGTGATTGGACAAAACCCAAGCCCCTTAGGCTTAAGCTAAGAGAGGATAATATTGGTCCAGTCTGGGGTCACTGCTTCTACCACAGTAGGGACCCAATCAATAACAATGGAACTGACTCGGCCAATGAGCGTGAGAGGCACGGAGGCAGCAAAGGCATTAACTTGTGGCGTTTACATCACCCTGGGCTGCTCCGGCTGCTGCCACAGCAGCCGCCCCTTCCCAGGATCGAAGCAATTTGTGCGGCCGATCCCAGCTTCCTCATTAATATGCAAATGAGGCCTGCCAGTTGTGAGGTTAGAAGAAAGCTGTCTCGTGTTTATTGTGACAGGCTTAATGGATGTGTTTGGATTGTGCCTTCAGTGTGTTTTCAAGAACGCGTCTTATCTTTGTTTAGGCAGTAAATCAAAAATGTAAACAACAGTTCATTAGCATCTGTCAGAAGCTCAAAGCCGCGTTGTTAGCGCTGACAATCTTCCCAGAGGTGAAGAGAGAAAACGGTACCTCTGACTTGTTGGAGCTTAGGCGGAGAGCTCCCCCTTCCTCTGTCCACTTGCTCCTCTACTTGTGGTAGGGGTGGGGACTCAGCTGTTCTTAGCAGAAAGGATAGCCAGTCCCCGGACGGAGAGCTGGAGGGGATCTGGGGGGTCAGATCTAGTTCAAACTGCTTCTTCTACAGGGAGGGAAACTGAGGCCCAGAGAGGGGAAGAGACTTCAGCAAAGTCACACATCAGTGGTAAGTTTAGGGTTTAAATCCCCAGACCTTGTCTCCAGAACAAGTGTTCTTTCCCACTCTACTCCCAGAGAGGGAGGAAACCTCATTTGGACTGCTCGTCTAACTCGAACCGGTCTAAGAATCCTCAGTGTAATGCACCTGGGGAGGTAGTATGGCTCAGTGGAAAGTGTCCTGAATTTGGAGTCATATGACCTGAATCCAAATCCCACCTTTATATTCCTTGACAAGTCATTTAATATTTTGTTTTTTCCCCAATTACAGGTAAAAACAATTTTTAACATTTGTTTTAAAAATTGTTTTGAGTTCCAAATTCTTTCCCTGTTTTTCCTCTCCCCCCTCATTGAAAAGGCAAGTAATTTGATATAGATTATACATGGGCAATCATGCAAAATGTATTTCCATGTTAGTCATGCTGTGAAAGAAAACAGACCAAAAACCCCAAGAAAAATAAAGGAGAAAGTATTCTTCAATCTGCATTCAGACTCCATCAATTTTTTGTCTGGAGGTGGGTAACATTTTTCATCAGAAGTCCTTTGGGATTGTCTTGGATCGCTTTATTGCTGAGAAGAGGTAAGTCATTCACAGTTCTTCACTGAACAATATTGGTGTTACTGTGTACAGTGTTCTGGTTCTGCTTGCTTCACTTCTTATCAGTTTATGTAAGTCCGAAAGTGTCCTGAAAGTGTCCTGCTCCTCATTTCTTAGAGCACAATAGATTCCATCACAATCATGTACCACAACTTGTTCAGCCATTCCCCATTGATGGGCGGCCCCTCAATTTCCAATTCTTGGCCATCACAAAAAGAGCTGCTATAAATATTTTTGTGCACGTGGGTCCTTTTCCTTTCCTTTTTAAAAAGTCTTTTTTGGATATAGACCTAGTAATGGTATGGCTGGATTGATAGTTTTATAGTCCTTTGGGCACAGCTCCAGATAGCTCTGCAGAATGGTTGGGTCAGTACGCTGCTTTACCAAGAGTGCATTAGTGTGGCAGGCAAGCCATTCAACATGTGTGAGCCTGTCTCCCCATTTGTAAATGAGATGATTGTCTCCCACTTGCTTCTGAGCTCCAACCTTCTGCGTTCTAACATCCCTTCCTAAATCCTAAGATGCTGCACTCTCTAGGACATCACCTAACAAGAACAGACCTTGAGGCTTTCACACTAGCTTGATGTGTGCGAAGTACTTGACCAGTCTTGTTTTATTTGAGCCTCATGACAGCCTGTCTACTTCTCCTCCCTTACATATGGGGAAACTGAGGTTTAGCGATGTTAAGGGGCTTGTTCAAGGTCACACAGCTAATGTTGTCAAAGGCAAGTGTTTAAGTCACGTTTGTTAAGCTAATGAAGGGAAAGGTATTAGGAAACACTTGCTCAGTCCCTCAGGATCCATGATATAATCAGGGTGGGGCCTGCAAGACCCTCCCCTTCTGCTAGAAGACCCTCCCCTCACGCCAGTCACCAACTGCTGGTTATGCATCTCTCAGTGAGGCTGCTAGTGGCTGATCCAATATCGTGCTAGAGCTCAACTGGGCTTGGTTGAGAAGGTCGTCTTAATGCACTTAGCTGGGTCATGTGAGGGGTCTCAGAGATCTTGGATGGAGCTGAGATTAATGCCAAGCACACGTTACGGTGGAAAGCTCTTTCTATGGCTTTGTTCCTTTCCATTCTTCCCTCTCAGGGAGCCCCCTTCATCAGTGGATTCCCCAATTACTGTGGCTTGTGTCTTGGGCTGTGAACTGGGATAAGGGCAGGAGGCTTTGCTTTCAACCCTTGCTAAGGTCTGAACCAAGAACCCAGAGGGGGTTCCCCCACCTGGTGCCCACCCCCACTGCAATGTTGGATTCTTCCTTTAGCAGAAATTATATTGATTGACAAAACCGTGCTTGAAACAGGAAAGGCATAAAGACCTAGGAATTCTAAAAATAACACTTCTCCTCTCCCTCCCCCATAAAGCGGGGGTACCACACATCCCCAGAGGCTTGATTTAAAGCAATTAGGAATCTCAGGGAACACGGAGAGTAAAAATGTTTATTCAAAAATTACTGTCTATGTTCTAAAAAGGGTTAGAAACTTTCTATCATGGTTAACAAGCCTTCCTTCCCCCATAGGAAAACAGCACATGTAAGCCCACAGATTAGAACCCTGGAGTGAAGGGAAGCCCAGCTCCTTTCTGTTGGAGGTGGGGTACAGGTGAGCTTCTGGTGTTTTGTCTTTGTTTCCTTAGCATTTTGCACACAGTAGGTTCTCTACAAAAGTTAGCTGAGCAAATGATTTTCTCACTGACCTATGAATCTGGGCCTGAACTCCTCCCATTCTCTTCATGGAGTTGGCCTCTTAAGTGGCTCTAACTTCTTGTCTCCAGTCCTAGGCTACCACTTCCAACAGCCCCCCCTGTCCTTGAGGCTCCCTACCCATCAGAGTGGACAGCTCCTGTCTCCTTCTCTGGTCTAGGGTTCCTAAGTCATTTGTATATTTGGGAAAAGCCTAGAACTAGCTGATCAGGATCACGTATTAGCCACTGACCCCCTCCTCCCACCCTGTAAATTCTCTGAGGATAGAAGCTATGTCTCACCCTTCCCCTTGGCCTTGGTCTCCCCAGCAGGCCAATGCCCTTGGACAACAAGCACTTTACAAATGCTGATTGGTGAATCAATAAGTTTCCTGTCAAACCTGCTGTCGTCGCCTTTCTCCAGGCCCCATGTAGCCTTTCTTATTCCTATCAAACCTTCTCCATCCTAAAGTTTTTCCTTTTGTTGTCCTCATAGTCACTGGTGCTTACTCAACCTCCCCTTCTCCAAGACTTTGGGCACCTTGTCCCAGGCTGGCTGCTCCTTTCTCTTCCTAGACCCATGAGGTATGGAGGAGGAGTTGGCCTCCTTTTTGTTCCCTGTGATCTCTTTTGGACTCTGCTCCCCTTGGCATTCCTCACCCCACAAACCCTGCTCCTCCTTTCAAGTTGCTTGTCTTCTCCAGATTCTAGTTGTCCTTTTCTGTGAACCTTCCCATGTCTCCCTGCCCTTCCTGATGAGCTCAGTAACTGGTTCAGTCTCCTTCTCCACCTAAACTTTGGATTTCTTTGAGCATTTTGGCTTGCCAGGTCCCCAGTCTCTTCACTCCATGTGACCCCTGGCTGTAGTTTCCCTCCCCCTGATGTGGGAGTTGTTATACCTTCCTGGGGACAAACAGGCTCCGGAAATGGCTCTACTCTTTTCTCCACACCCTCTGCTATGGTCTCCAGACAACCCCAGGAATAAAAGTACTGGGCTTTTTATAATCAAAAGCACTTTCCTTACACCACCCAGTTAATCAACTCTGCCCTTTGGTTAACAAGGGAAAATATGGATTTGAACTGGGACAGAGAAACGCTAGGGCAGCTTGTCATTCTTTCTATAGGCAAAAAGTGGTTTAAAAATCAATATATGTGTGAATGAAAGACTCTCTTAAAGACATAGCTGGCAACATCTGCAGGTTGTGACCACACAATGTGCGACTGAAGCGAGACTGAGCAGAATTCCGATGGCTTCACAAAGAATAACGATGGTGTGGGGGGATATTCTATTGATCCACAGAGCACTTTAAAGGGCTGTTGGATTTTTTAAGGGTTTTTTAAATTGCTTATAATTCTGCCATGACAGATCCCCTCCTGGAGGTGCAGATAGATACTTCCTGTGGCTTTGCCTACTGTCTGAGTTTTTGCAAATGAAGAGATGGAAATGAGAAAGTCTCTGATCCCTAAGCTCTCTGGCTGCTATAAATTAAGCCATATTATCATCATCATTATTAATAATAGCCATAATAACAATATTAATCCACACAGTATTAATGAAACACAGAGCTCATCACCCCTAGGGCAGACATAGAAAGATGAATGCTTCATCACCAAAAAAGGAGGAAGAACATTCATCTACACTGTTAGAACTCATGAAAAATCCATCCCAAACAACCAGAGGAGCAGACATTAACTTTACTGAGCCACAATAAAGACTGTAGGTCAGTCATCAGTCAACCAAAATTTCTTAACCACTTCCCAAGTACCAGGCACTATGCTAAGCCCTTGAGACACAAAGAAAGGCAAAAGAGAGATCTTTCTCTTAGGGAGCTTAAAGTCCGGGGGTGGGGGAGAAGATGACATGCAAACCGCTATGGTCACACAAGAGATAGTCTTGGTGAACTGGAGGTGGTCTCACAAGGAAGATGCTAGCAGCAAAGGGTGGAAGGAAAGACTTTTTTTGTTGAAGGAAGCCAGGGAATCCATGAGATGGAGATGAGGAGGGAGAGCATTCTAGGGATGGGTAATAGTCAGTGAAAAGGCAGGAAAGGGGAAGGGAATAAGCATTCCCATTGTGTCTACTATGTGCCAGATGTACTAAGTGCCTTTTACAAATATTGTCTGATTTGATCCTTACAACAATTCTGTGAAGTTACTTTACATTTGAGGAAACTGAGGCTGATGAAGTCTAAGTGACTTGTCCAGGAACATACAGTAAGTATCTGAGATTGGTTTTGAACTCAAGTCTTCCTGACTCCAGAGCCAGTGCTCTGTTGCTAAGGCACCACCGGCTGTCTTTAGGAGGAAGATGGAGTGTCTCATATGAGGAACAGTGCTGGATCTCAGAGGATGTGGAGGGGTCCAATTACGGAGGGCTTAAAAGTCAAACAGAGGATTGCATATTTGATACTGTAGACAACAGAGAACCCCTGAAGTTTATTGAATGGGGAGGGGGAACGAGACATGGTTAGACTTACGTTTTTAGGAGGACTCATTTGATAGATGAGTGGAGAGTGGACTGAATTAGGGAGAGACAAGGCTGGCTAGTGCAATGGTCCAAGTGTGAGGTTATGAAGGTCTTCACCAGGGCAGTGGTAACATCAGAGGAGAGAAGGGAACATGGAGGAGGATGCCACGAAGGTGGAAATCACAACCTTGGCAAAAGGTTGGATATGGGAGGGATTTTGATGACTTCTGGCTTGTGAACCTGGGTGACAGTCCCCTTGAATATAATAAGGAAGTTAGCAAGAGGAGAAGGTTGGGGGGGGGGGGGGAATGAGTTCAGTTTTGGGCATGTTGAGTTTAAGAAGTCTACTGGACGTTCAGTTTAAGATATTTAAGAGGCAGATGGAGGTATGAGTCTGGAATTCATGAGAGAGATTAGGGCTAGATAAATAGAACTGAGAATCATCAGCATAGAGATGGTAATTGACTCCATGGGAGCTGATGAGATCACCAAGGGAAGAAACATAGAAGGAGAAGAGAAGAGGACCCAGGCCAGAGCCTTAGGGGAAACCCACACTTAGCAGGTATGACTTGGATGAAGATTCAGTGAAGGAGCCCATGAGGGAGCAGTCAGGCCATTGGGAGGAGAACCAAGAGAGAGCAGCGTCATGAAACCATAGAGACAAGAGGGAATCAAGGAGAAAAGGGTGATCAGCAACAGCCCAGGCTGCAGAGAGACAGAGAAAGATGGGGCAAGAGGAAACGCCCTTGACTCGGCAATCGAGGTCTTCAGAGCTATCTCAGCTGAATGATGAGGTCAGAAGCCAGATTGTGGAGAGTGAAGAAGGGAGTGGGAAGGCAGGAGGCAGAGACACTGATTGTTGTAAGCAGTCTTCTCAAGGAGTTTAGCCATGAAAAGGAGGAGAAATATGAGACAGCACCTAGTAGGGATAGATGGAGGAAGGGAGGAAGTTTTGGGAAGTAGGGGGAGATATGAGAATGTTTGCCAGAGCTAAGGGACTCAGCCAGTGGACAGGGAGAGATTGGGGATGCTAGAGGGGAAAAGTTACTGAAGAAGATGGGAAGGAGCACAAGCTTCTAGAGGAATTGGTCAGCATTGGTCAGGAGAAAAGCCACCTCTTCATGTGAGATGAGGGCAAAGGAGGAGACAGCTGCAGGAGGCATCTGAGTGATCAGAGACTAGGAGGAGGGGGAAAGAAAGGGCTCTTGGCTAATAGCCTCTATTCACTGACATATGAGGCAAGACTTAGTGGTGAGGGGGGAAGGGAGCTTTGAGAAGGAATAACTGGATTTGGAAGAGGTGCTGTGGGGAGTGGGAGGGTGAATTAAAGAGCTAGGCATCAAAGAATTCCCTTGCTGTGGTGAGGGCACTGTTGGGATGAGGCAGCATTTTCTTCAGCTTTTTTCTGCTGCTGGTGGGTAGACTGAAGGCAGCAGATGGTGGGAATGATCCAATGTCATGAGGTGAAGTGACTTACCCAGGATTCCGAGTAGTCATTGCTAGAGGCAGGATTTGATTCCAGATCTTCCTGAGCCCAAGTCCTGCCCTCCCTTCATGCAGGCACACCATCCCTCTGCTAGACCAACCCAAAGCAGCAGAAGGCATCTGAGTGATGGGAGATGCTTAAATCCACTCAAATGGAAACTGAGCAGAGATAAAACTCCCTCAGAAAGAATCATTGGCTGTTAATGCCTGGTGTCCTGACAGCTTCATGTTCCCCCAAATTGGCGAGCTCAGGACTTCCAGAGCAGTTAACCCATTCAGCTCAGGCTCTGGGAGCCCTCATGACTTGTTCTGATGTCTGATTTTTGTACCAGTGTTTGAGCCTTTGTGCTCCATGTTCCTAACGCTGTCTGAAAGGGCTTCAGGGGCCTTCAGACCTTCTTACCATGTGCCAGGCATTGTGGTAGGCACCTGAATGGGGCTTGAGGCAATGGCAAGGGTGCCTCAAGGGTGCCCCTCAGAGCCTTGAGGGGAGATATAGCAGGCCTTACTCTCAGAGAGGAAACCCGTGGAACACTTGCTGCCCACGTCCTTTACTTGGCAAACTAAAGCAAGACATCTACACTAAGTTATAATTTTGGTCTAGATTTGTGATTTTATAGGTGGAAGGAACTCTTGGTGTGGAAGCTCTGTTTGCAGATGCAGATAACACCTCTTCTGTTATCATCTTAGAGAGTTGCTTACAGCTCCGAAAAGTTGGTGACTTGCCTGCCTGCCTTGAACCCAGGGCTGCTGACCCTAAAGCTGGTCCCCATACCCTGTGCTGCTGCTTCTTGAGTTCTCACCATCATCAGCAGTGTTAACTCAGGATTCCCTTATCTGGTTTTCATTCACACATAGTGTCCTTTTCCCCACTACCTCTTTCACAGTTACCTACAATGGGCAGATAGAGGCGAACAGGCTTCCCCTCTCCTGCATGGGATCCTGGATCTGGAACCAGAACCTAGATCATTGAGACCATCTGGACTAACCTCCCACCCTTTTGTAAATGAAGAGACTGAGGTCCATAGGGACTCGAAGTAAAGACTGCCAGTAGGACTTGAATCCAGGGCCTCTGGCTCAGGAACCTGTGCTCTTTAAATCACATCACTCAGGGGTTGGTAGGTCCCTTTTCTCTTGCCTTTCCTACCTTGACCTCCCTGCTACATTCGTTAGCTCAGAATCCTCAGCAAATCCTGCTTGATCTGTGCATAGGTGTGCCCTTTCCCAGTGCAGATAATGAGACTGATGGTGATGAGGAGGAGAAGCTGGGGAGGTACTAAAGACCAGAAAGGATATTGGGGATCATTCATTAACACCGCTATGCCTCTCTGGTCTGCTGCTGAATTCCCAGGCTGATCTTTCAGAGTTGGTGGTCCAGTAGTCAGAAAACACCTGCCCAAAAGGCCATCAGGGCTCATTCAGTCTAATTGCAAATGTTGGCTGCCAAAGAGCCAAGTGCTGAATTGACATCAGCTGTAAATCATTTCTCCAGGAAGAGGGCGAGCCTTCCCTTGGAAGGAAGGGAAGGTTTTGGAGGGGGTGGCCCATCAGCACACCAGCTGGCTAATGAACCACTAACGGGCTTTCATTCCCCCACCCCCCTTCTTAGTGCCCTGTTCCTCCATGTACGATGATGGCAAACATCAAAGGGAGGAATGTTGCCTTGAGATATGATTTCCATATTGGTATAGATTTTATTATACATGCTGTACAATGCCCTCCATTATCTTTCTGATTATATGTTCTTTTCATTTGCACTATTGAAACATTATCTGCCACACATTCATTACATTAAGAGGAACGAGGGCCATCGACTTGAAGATGAGTTGTAAGAAAGGGTTTCTGTGTTTTGCAGATTGATATTTTGGGTGAGAACATTAAACGGCAACCGTTATTTGTAAAGTTTTTTTTTTTTAGTATTTACGTAAACTCTCTCAAAGAAGGAAATAACACTGATATTTCTAACAGACAGCAAAGCCTGCGGCTAGTCACAGTAAATGATTGCAATTTCAAATTCGTGTACTATTAGGAAGTCCTGATTACATTCTAAGTTCTTTGAGAGAAAGGAAGTCAGAGAGATGGAACGGTGGAGGGAGCCAAGTCGTTAGGAGGGCACATCTTGGGCTCAGCACACAAAGACAAGCTAGAGGGGACCTGCCCATGGGTAGGGGGACAGGAGGGAGGTGCCATGATGGTGTCTATCTTAAAAGTAATTTACGTTCAAGAAATACGTTTTATTTGGTATTCGACAGACAGAGTTACACAAGCCTCTCAATGCTGACAAAGAGTGTGGGGAAGGTGCTTTAGGATGCTATGAATGGGAGAGCCTCAGGGATCATTCAGTCTACTACCTTCCTGAAGCACAGACTCCCTTGAAAAGATCCAGTCTCTGAATGTGGCTCAGAAAAAGGAAATGATTTTAACTGATTCCTGTGCATCTTATACTACATTCAACCCAATTCAAGGAGCATTTATTAAATGCCTACTATGTGGCAGGAAATGTGTTAGGGACAAGGGATATAGAAATAAAAATGTCCCTGTCATCAAGAAACTTATACTTTACAAAGGTGTGTGTGTGTGTGTGTGTGTGTGTGTGTGTGTGTGTGTGTGTGTGTGTGTGTGTGTGTGCGCGTGCGTGCGCGCGCGTGTGTATTGGAAGATACAATATTTACACAAGTGTGTAAATACAAAGAACGTACAAAGTGATACAGGGTTCCTTCAAGTTGGAGGGAGGACTCAAATCTGAGGGTATCAGAAAGGGCTGTACATTGAAGGTAAGCTTGGGACTCAGCCAGTCAGAGATCAGCAAGGCTCCCCGTCCCCACAGGGCTGGCCAGCATGGGGGAGTGAGAAGAGTACAGTTTATCAACATCATAAGTCATGGATGTGAACAAGGATGGAAATGAAGGGATGTCCATTCTATAGGCTAATAATGGGTCAGGATTTGGTATGAGTGTGAATAAGATACCCTGCCAAAGATGTAGCCGGGATAGCTGTGACTGCGTGACATGACATGCTTGGAGTTAAGGGGCTTGAGTTCAAATCCCAGCTGGGCTATTTCCTGTAGGAGGAATCCTGAGCAGATGGCAGATGGCCTCCTCTACAGAATGGGTCAGGGTAGGACTAGTGGACCCCTAAGCCCCTTCCATCTCTACCTCTATGGACTCTTCACTTAGTCCCTCTTCCTGTCTCACCTCAATGCCTGCTTGGCATTGGCTTAAAGTATCTCTAGGGCAGGGCCAATACAAGGGCCTCATATAACAAAGGAGGAGCATGAGTTTACCTTCCCACTCCCTCTCCCCAAGGTGATCACTTATGTTAGGTGGCAGACCAGATTCCCAGCAGCACAGCAACACAATGAAAGTAACCATGGTACTCCAGGGCTCCATTGATGGTGACACTCCCTCCAAGGATGCAGGTAGCACCTCATCTGTGCCTGCCCCTCCTGTGAGGCTCTCCTCCTTGTCTCTCTTCAATGTGCTCCAGAGAGCCCACCCAATGTGCCAGGGACCTTCCTGGAATTCCTTTTGAAGTTGTATGGATGCCAAAGGGGGATATGGGAGCTACAAGAGAAATTCCCATGTGTCTTCACATCTAGCTCTTTGTCTGTGTCTGAAATATGGGTCAAAGGATTAGAAAGCTGACACAGAGGGAAAGTTTGACTTGTGTGAAATAATAATAAAGTACCCCAGCACGTCCTTAGAATGGCACATGGTGCCTTCTTTCATAGCTTTAGAGATGGAAGGGATCTTAAAGGCCATCTGGTCTAACGCCTTGATTTCAGGTGGGGAAACTGAGGCCCAGGGAGAAGCGACTTACCCAAGGTTGTATAGATAATAAGAGCTGGATTTTGAAGTCAGGCCTTTGCCCCCCAATTCTCTCTCTCTCTCTCTCTCTTTTTTGCTTTTTGGATGGGGAAGGGCAGGGCAATTGGGGTTAAGTGACTTGCCCAAGGTCATATGGCTAGTAAGTGTTAAGCATCTGAGGTCACATTTGAACTCAGGTCCTCCTGACTCCAGGGCTGGTGCTCTAGTTACTGTGCCACCCAGCTGCCCCTGTCCTCCAATTCTTGTACCACGCTGTCCCTGTTTTATGTATGATTCTGTGACTAGCCTTATAGGCAGATTTTCTGGTCCAAGTGAGGTTCTAAACAGGTTAAATTCTACGTGTGATACATGTAGTCACCTAGCACCTCTAGGCCTTACTTCCTTCTCTGTAAGAAGAGCAGGAGGCTGGATGACTGGTGATGCCCCTTCTAGTTCCAAACTTAGGATCCAAATGACTTCACCTCTCTGGGCCTCAGTTTCCCCATCTGTAAAATGGAGGCGATCGTATCTGACGACTTCTGAGATCTTTTCTGGTTCCAAATCTCTGACTGCAGAGACTTGCTCCAAACTTCACTGGATCTCTGATTTCATCAGAGGTGGGTCACGATCCTTCTACATCTCTCTGTACCCAATTTCCATGAGCTACTTTGATGGAAAGACTTGCTCTTCTTCAGTCAGGCTGTTAATGAGCCTTTTTGAACCTGCTGGACTCAGCCTCAGAAGATTCCATGACTGGATCCATGCTGATGGCTCTGGCCACCAGCTAGCTCCCCTGTGTAATACTATGAGGAGGAAGACCCCAATGACTGAACCCTTTCTAGGTGTCCACATTTTGTACCCTAGTCCATTTTTCTTCTTACATGTGAATGCCTTTTAAGAGTTCTTTAATTTGCCCAATAGTGTAAAAATTAGGTTCAACTGAACCCCAGTGGAACTAGATTCACCATTTAGAAAGCTGATTTCCTTTGTCCTTCGTTCCAAAGCTGACAGATTTCCCCAGGAACCACCCAAACCCTCGTGCTACCCCAATGGCATATCCCTGCTAAAAGTTAATTCTTCTTCTTCATTATATCAAAGACACTTAATTTTTTTAGTGATTTACTCTTCTTAGCAATTAAAGATGTGCTGATGAGAATGTCTTGTATATTGTACATAACAGTTTTTTTTCCCGTAAGATTTATCCCCTGTACTGCTTTAAAAGTCATTCTTTGTAAGTTTTTATTCCTGCCTTTGTGACAGCTTTGAGGGAATCTGGCCTGGCCTAGTGACTCTGTGGGACCATTAGAGTCTATTGTGTACATATATAATTAAGGAATTTCAGAGCCCAAATGATGGCCTTTGGGGCCCATAGCTCGGCAGTGATCATCTATCATGTCAGCCTGCAGAGGCTGCTCTGGGTTTGTTTGGGAAAGGAAATTAACATACAAAAACTTTGCCTAAAATAATGCTCACATTCAAGATGGAGCACAGGCCAGGAAAAACAAGGAATCTGGCTAAAGGCAAGATGACACCAGATGCCCTCCCAGCTTGGCTTTTATCACCTGTAGGCACCTCAACCAAGCCATTTAAGATTGGATTCCACAGCTTTGGTTAAAAAGCATTTTATTGATGCCTTTTTAAACTTTATGCTCAATTCTTTCTCTACACATCCCCATTATTCTTGTCAAACCTTGCCTTGTAATAAAGAAGAATAATCCAGGAAGATCCACAAACAAAAGTAGGATGTCTTACAGTATAGACAGCATCCAGCTGACTGCCCCCTCCTCCTGAAAAGGGGGAAGTGTGCTTCCTTATTTATCCTTTGCAACAAAGATCAGTCATTGTAAATATCCAGAGTCCAGCTGCCTTTAGGACGATAGTCATTTACATCATTATGGTTGACATGGTTAAGATTGTCACGGTCATCATTGTCCATGTTGCCATCTTGGTTCTTCTGCGTTACTCTGCATCTGGTCAGACAAGTCTTCCCAAACATCTCTCAAGTTCTCAAAATTGTTATTTCTTATAGCTCAGTAACATTCCATGACATTGATGGTTTCTCTGCTCCCTAACTGAGGTACCCTGATTTTGCTTCCATTTTTTGGAATATGGTGGCATCTAATGGTCCTGTCTTCGATCTTCTTGGAACATATACCCAGAGCAAGATAACTGTGTCAAAGTGTGTGAACAATTTAGTGCCTTTTCTGGGGCAGCTGGGTGGTGCAATGGATAGAATGCTGGTCTTAGAGTCAGGACAAACCCGAGTTCAAATGTGGCCTCAGATACTTACTATCTGTGTGACCCTGGGGAAGTCCCTTAACCCATGTTTGTCTCAGTCTTACCCATCTGTAAGATGAGGGATGATAATAGTACCAGTTTCCCAAGGTTGTTGTGAGTATCAAATGAGATAAAAATTATAAAGTGCTTGGTATGGAGCTTGGCACTACACAAATGTTAACTATGATGATGACGATTACCTCATATAATTACAATTCTTTTTTTTTCCAGAATGATTCCTACTCCTGGGTTGCTGTACTGGGTATATTATAAATTCATGTTATCCAAATTCAACCGGGCCCTCACTGCAACAAGACAGTCTTCCTTTTATTCCTCACTAATTGATTACTTACATCGTGTTATGCTAGGAATATTAAAGTTATTTCACCTGAGTTCCCGCTTCATCTCAAAAGCCTTTAACCTCAACTGCCATAATCTCCTCCCTTCCCTGATTTCTGACAGTGAGGTTGTCCTTCTTCTGGCCCATTCCTCTTGGATATGATCTCCAGGCTTTTTTCTGACACTGCTCTCTCCTGATTCTCCTTCTACGCTGTCTGTTCATTCCATCTCAATTTCCTTTGCTGGTTCACCATGGCCTCTATATTTTTGCTTGGTTTCACTCCCTTCCATATTCTCCAACAGACTGAAATCTTAATCCTCTCTCTCATCTCTTTCTAGAATCTTTAGTCTTTCCCTATCTACTGCTTTCTTTCCTATTACCTTTAAAAATACCCAAGTCTTCCCCATTCTTAAAAAAAATCACTAGACCATTGCATGAAGCTATTGGCACATCTCTCATACACTTTGTCAAACTCCTAGAAAAAGGTCTAAGCTCAGCACCTCCACTTTCTCTTGTCTCATTCTTCCTCCTTTGCTATCTAGCTTCTGACCTTATATCCAACTGATACCACTCTTTCCAAAATTTCCAATAATTTTTTAATTACCTCATCTGACAGCCCTTTCTCTATTCTCATCCTTCTTAACTGAACTACTACATTTGACACTATTGACCACTTATTCCTCCTGGATATTATCTCTTCTCCTGCCTTTTTTAAAAAACACTGCTCTCTTCTGGCTCTCCTCTCATCCATCTGACCACTCTTTCTCAGTTTCCTTTGCTGGTACGTCATCCACACCAAAAGACCTAATTGTGTTCTGTCCTAAGCCTTCCCCTCTTCTCCCTCTACAATCTTTTTGGGTAACTCTTTGGTTACAAGCTCCCAGGGTTCTAATCCCCATCTCTATAGTAGCCTCTTATCCAACCAGGTTCTCCCCCAGCTTCAGCTCCACATCAACAATTTCTTGTTGTCAGCAACACCTCAAACTCACAATATCTAAACCAGCACTCATTCTGTTTGCCCCCAGACACTGCCTTCTTTTAAACTTCCTCTTGCTCTCAAAGGCATAAGCATTCTTCCAGGCTCCATATTTTAGCCTTAGCTTAGCCTGGACCCATCACTCACCTTCACCTCATACTTCCAACTAATTATCCAATCTTTCTTTTTGCACCTCCTGATGTCTTCTCATATCTGATCCCTTCTCTCCACTCACTTAAAGACCACTTTAATTCAAGCCCTTGTTACCATTCACTTAGATTATGATAGGTCTCCCAGTCTTAAATTTCTCCCTACTCCAGTCTATCCTATCCAAGCTGCCAAAGCCATGTTCTTTAAATGCAGATCCAATGAAGCACCTCACTCAGCCAATCCCAGTGGCTCCCTAGTGCTTCCAGGGTAGTTATCTGTATCTCCATCTCCACAACATCAATATTTATAACTTTAAGTCATTTATATCTATATTTCCTTATTATCCCACCCATTAGGATGCAAGCTCCTTGAGAGTAAGTATTGTTTCATTCTTTGTCTTTGTATCAACAGCAGCTGGCCCCGAGCCCACCACATAGTGGACACTTAATAGATGCTTGTTGACTGATGAGTTGGACCGACTCTCAGCTTTATTCACAACAGATTATTAAGCTCCTCTCTCTCTAACATGAACTATTTCATTCCATTGCTTCTTCACCTCCTCTTTTTCCCCACAACTTTTGTCTATATGTGCCTTGTCTCTAAGTAGACATTAAGAACAGACAGTGGTGCTACACTGAGATAACACATATTACTTTGCCCTCTTGTAACAATACCATCAACCCCATTAAGTCAATTACTGAAAAGAACCCCATTTTTGTCCCCATTTTACTCCATCGTCACTTGTTCATTAGTTAGGCAATTAATAAAGAGTCTGGCATAAAGTAAAAACTTAGTAAACATTTGGTGATTGAGTGTCCCAAGCAGGGTTACTGCAGAAGCAGTTTGGATTCCACTCAGCTTTCTTCTTCTAAGAAGATTGGACTTTACTAATTACTCCCTGGGAGACTTTTGGCAAGTTATTCCCCTCTCTAGATCTCAATTTTCCTATGTGTAAGGTGAGAGGGTTAGCTTAGATTTCCCCAGTATCTTTTAGCTCTAAGTTCCATGATGTCAGGATTACTTACCCTAGTAACGTTGTATTACTTGTCATTATATTTTCATGGAACCAATTGGCAGAATTGGGTGATGTATATCTATGCCACTGGTTAGAGTGATGTTGGGGTATTAGAGTATCTTGTGCTTTCTACAAATGCAGTGATTTATGGCTTCATTGGTGCCATATTTTAGGAAGGGTATTAATTGTTGGTATACAATCCAGCAGAGGACGATAAGAAGGAGAGGGCCTTAAGATCTTGCTTTGTGAGGATTAACTTCTCCATGAGGAGATTGAATTAGGTGACCTCTAAAGGTTTTTCCAATTCTAAATCTATTGTCTTATGACCTTTCAACTTCCAGAACTTGTGATTCTGACATAGATTTAGATTTTAGCTTTAGATATAGACATAACTCTAGATTTTAGAGAACTATTCTCTTCCAAAACTATAATGTTGAAATCATGAAATCTTTCATACCATGAATATGTTTGTGTATGTGTATATACCACTTGTATATGTATATGTCACTTTTCACATCATTATCCTTTCCATAATGCCTTTACATTTACCGACCAACAACAACCTTGTTGCAAAGATAGTGTGAATTCTGGTATCTCCATGTTACAGATGAGGAAGATAAGTCTCTGAAAGGTAAAATGATTTTCTCAGAATCAGACAACTACTTTGTATCTGAGGGGGAATTGGAACCCAGAACTTTCGAGTCCAGCATTCCTTCTAGTACTATGTTACATATATCACAGAATAGCCAGTTTTAAAAATAATAAAGACTTCCTTTGACTGTGGACAGCGCAATTCAGTCCTTCCAAGGGGATTACCCAGTTTTATGGCTCAGATGACATAGAAGAAGCTGAGCTATTTTATACAAGGGGGCAGGAAAGATGTGAGGCTGGGGGGGAACTTTTGAATCTGGCTGAAAGAATTATGCAGAAAGATGTGATCACAAAAAATAATCTTACCATAGTTAGCAAGGTGGGTTAATTACCTACATTTTAGTGAGACATCGGGGTCTTCAATCTTGATGAATATTGGTCATCCTTGTTGTTTCATAGGCAAAGTGTTTAAAAATGATGGCTAGAGTAAGGATTAAAAAAAAAAAGGCCGAGTTACTGTCCGTGGTACTGAGTCATTTTCATCTGCCAACAGAGACTATAAGGAGGAGAACATGCTTTCTCAACTCCTCCCACAGTGTACTAGTGCTAGTACTATCCTGTGATGAGATGGGTAAAAAAAACAAATGGATCTTTTCTTTGGGGGGGGTAGGGAAGGTATGATATGTCATAGGATTCAAGTTGGATGGGACCCCAGAGGTCATTTAATTCAACAGTCTTTGTTTACAGATGATGAAATTAAGACCCAGAAAGACCAAGGTAGATTTCCAAGGTCCCACAGCTTTACAAATGACTGGAACTCAAATCTAGGCCCTCTGAATCAAACTATAGTGCTCTTTACACTCAGGTTAAGATAGACCAGGGAAAAATTTTCCTCAGCTGTAGTCCTAGAGTTCAGAGAGATCAAAGACTGAACTGAAAGGACAAGTAGACCAGAGAACTTCCCAGGAATGCAGAAAGAATCTCCAGGAGCTCAGAGTCAATGCTACTCCTCTCTTCTACCAAATAAAAAAAGATGAAGATCCTGCTTTCTCCATTGGATGGGGGGATGAACAAGGGAGATCCACAGAGACTAAAGGGGAGACATTATCTCCCTGGAGCTAGGGAATCTGGGTTAATGTTTCCCTTGATTTTGAGAACCAGCCTTTCATGATAATGGTATTGGACGGATGAATCCACAGAGGGCAGGTTTATGTTAGCCAGAGCCTTGGCAGTTATTATCAACCACCATAATTCTAATTCAGGTCAGAGAGCAGGTTTGCTATGTTGTAAAAGAAGTGACTATTGGCAACTGTTGAAACCAAGGTTGAAATGATTTACCCTGGAAAGAAACTTCTGGAAGTAAAGGGCTTAGAGCATTAAGGCCCAAATACCTCATTGTACAAATGAGGAAACTGAGGACCAAGAAAGATAAATGATGCCCAGAGTACACAGGTGGCACACCTAGACCTTGAACTCAGATCCTTTGATCACCAATCCTATTCTCAGAATTTCTGGTGTATAAAGATGCTTCTATATTGAGAAGAGAAACATTGGAAGACTCTAGCTCTGATACTTGTGTGATCTTAGGCAAGTCATTTCCCTTTGTGAGCCTCAGTTTCCTCATCTATAAAAATGGAAAACAGTTCTTGAACCACCTATTCCTTAGAGGTGATTTGGTGACAGCATCATACAGATGGAAGTTGTCATGGTCATATGGAAAGAAGGTTCAAGTCACCCTTATTTTATCCTCTTTCCTCTCATTGTTTGTGGTCACATTCTATTTTTAGTGTTCAAGGCTACATTCTGCCAGTCAATACATAGAGATAAGGACAAGAACTTGCCCTGTGATTTTGCTGGTGCAGGGAACTCATAAGTGAGGGGACTCTGTTTATCAGTCAGGTTGACCCTTTCTCTGCAACTTATGGTCTTAAAGAGTTGCCCAGAGATTGAGCGATGAAGTGCCTTGTCCAGGGTTTCATAGCCAGGATATGAGAAAGCCGAGATTTGAACCCAGCCTTTTTTGGTGTTGATGCCAGCTCCTCCGTCTACAATGCTTTGTGGTCTCTTCCTATTTGGTCCAATTTTATGGGATATGTGCTTTAGACTATAAAAACGAATGAATTGGAAAGGTGATTTCCTTTTATTTCTAAAGAACATGGCTCACTGCTTGCATTCTTGAGTTAGGGTCTTAATGGTTCTCTTTCATGAACCCTGAGGTGGCATCTTTGGCTTATGAGATGTTGAGTTGGATATAGCCTTAGAGGTCATCTGGTCTTACCCTTTCATTTGATAGATGGAGAGGCCAAAGCTCAGAAGTCTGGTTACCTGCCAAGTCTTGTGGATTCTCCCTTCCCAACACCTCTCCCAACCTGCTTCTTCTCCACTCACAGCCTCTACTCTGGTTCAGGAGCTCATCACCTCTAGCCTGGACTAATAGAATAGCTTTCTGCCTCCATGTTTCCACCTCTCCACTATTCTCATCTCTCCACCACATAGCTATATTGGTCTCAACAAAAACCATGGCAAAGAGCACACCAAAAAGGGGGATCTGAGTGGCAGGGACGGATAGCCAAGCTCCATCTTCTGTTATTGCAGAAGATTGTTCTGTGGTAGGCATCTTCATGACTGAGGACTGAATAGAAAATTCCAAAAACAGTCTAAATTGAATGTGTTAAGACTAATGTGACTGGAAACAAGAGTCAGCATTTGTGAGCAAGGTAGTCATGAGGGAGTCAGCCTGGGGTTGAGGATTTGGAGGCAGGGCAGCTAGTTGTATTTAACTTTCACTTACTGCCTGTGTGACCTTTGATGACTTGCCTAATCTTTCTGAGACTCAGCTTCCTCCTCTACAAATGAGGCAATTGGGCTAAATGTCCTCTAAATTTCCCCTGGTTTTAAATTTACAGTCCAATCATCCCTACGAACCTAACAGAGTTGCCTGGTAAACTGAGCCAGTTGGTGATACCTCGCTCACTCTTCACAATATCTCTGTAGTTGTTAACACCTTATATTCGAAGAAGGAATGATTGACATTCCCCCTTCACTTAGAGGGGCTTCTCTCCATTGGAGAGGTTTTGGGGTGCTTTCATATCAAAAGAGACACATGTGGAGACACCTAGACACCTAGTGAATGCCTTTTCTCCATACTTGCGTATCTATTATTTGCCTTAGATTTATGCCACTTTCCACGTCCCCCAATTAGACCTCAAAGGAGAGGAAACACTCTTGGAAATGTCACCTTATCACACAGTGAGGGTTGACATGTGTGCCCTCATTGGCTGATTCCCTCTGGATGTTACATATGTTGTGTCAAGATCACAGGAAATCTGTCAGTGTGACTGATATTGCACTCAATATTTCAAAGGGACACAAAGAAGACCCTTGTCCTTCCATTTTTGTGTATTCCATTCCATTAAATTCAGCAACACACCTACTACGTGAAAGACTCTGATGACTGAAAAGATGAAAAAGGCCACACAGTCTCTGCCCTTGAGGAGCTGATATTTGACTTGGTAGGACCCAAGCTATGCCCCTGACAGGCACGTGGTTGGGCCTTGGGGGAGGCTGGCATCTCAGCACCATCTTCCTGTTACTCCAGGTTCTGGTTAGCCCTTGAGGACTGAGACCTACACCCTAAAACTGTTCTCCTTTTCACCCAGCTGTTAACAAATCAT
This sequence comes from Pseudochirops cupreus, assembly GCA_028627135.1. Lineage (NCBI taxonomy): Eukaryota > Metazoa > Chordata > Mammalia > Diprotodontia > Pseudocheiridae > Pseudochirops > Pseudochirops cupreus. The sequence continues at coordinate 571,111,062 of CM053582.1, forward strand.
TTAAACCTCCCATTATAGTAAATGGAAACAGCTTAAGTAGGAAAAATAAGGTGGCATCAATCAGCAGCACACATAGGTATCCTAAAATCTCCTCCTGAGCCCAAGGTTATTTCCTGGGGAAGGGGAGGGGAAGCAGATGCTTCTGTTCTCTTCTGACCTGCTCCTCTCCCCCTCCCTTTAATATTAACTACACATTGTGGGGCCCCTGCACCTTCCAGGGAGGGGCCCCTGATCTTGGTGTCCCTTCCCTATTGCTTTGGAGTTGTGAAAGAGGGAATTGGGATATCCATTGCATTGACAAAGCTTCCAACACAGTGGAAAGAGAAGATGTCAGAGGCCTTCATGGCAAGCATCTCCACTGAAGATGTCTGCAGGGTTCTCTTGATGAGTAAGATGTGTCAGGACCAGCGGCTCTCTCTGGTGTTCAATATCTTGGGCACCTTGGGCAGGTGCAGTCTCAGGGTGCTGTCCAACAGGTGACAGGCTGATTAAGGACTCAGAGGCCCAGAGGCCTGGGTCTGGACCAGTCCTCAATAGCCCCCTTGTCCTGTCTTTTCATTTTACTGAGGAGAAAATCAATTCAACAATCCACAGGCATTTCTTAAGCACCAGCACCCACTGCATGCTGGGCACTGGGTGAGGTGCTGAGAAGGCAGCTAGGTGACAAACTGGGTACAGTCCCTGTCTTGGAATCAGGAAGACCTGAGTTCAAATTCTGCCTGTGACACTTATCAGCTATGTGACCCTATGCAAATCATGTGACCTCTCTGAGCCTCAGTTTCCTCAACTGCAAGATGGGGATGGTAATAATATCAGCTACTTCAAAGGGTTGTTGTGAGGACTGAATGAGAAAACATAAGTAAAGTGTTTTGCAAACCTTAAAATGCTATAAAGATATTGTTATTATTACCAATAATCTGCAATGCCTCTGATCACTCAACATTCTTTACTCCCTGAAGGACACGCCTTCAACTCAAGAGATAGCCAACAGCAGCCTTTTCCCTAGTGAGAACTTTCTCCTAGTCTGAGCTGAGATCTTCTCTTACTCACACATGAAGTACCCATTTACTGTTGGGCATTTTTTGTCTATTCTAATAAATGAATAAATTTAAAAAACACTTAAGTTCATACTGTGTGCAAAGCATTACTGTAAGCTTTGAAGGTGCAAAGGAAAAAACGAGACAGACCTTGCTCTCTGGGGAGCTCACGTTCTGCTAGGCAAGCAACACATATGGGAAGTTTCAACTGCAAGTCAGATGGAAAGGTCCATCCATGGTCCTTAGGGAGCAGTAAAGACAGTGCTGATGTCTCATCTTGGAAGTGATTTCCACTGACATTCATTCAGCTGATGGGGTAGAAATACCATCAGTTTCTAATAATCATTCAATAAGCATTTATTAAATCCCTACAATGTGCCAGGCACTGTGCTAAGCTCTGAGGATACAAAAAAGAGGCAACAGACGGCCCTGCCCTCAAGGAGCTTACACTCTAATGGGAGAGACAACAGGCAAACAGATATATATATATATATATATATATATATATATATATATATATATATATATATATATATATATATATATATATATATATGTATATAAAGCAAGTCATGTACAGGAAGTCATGGACAGAAAGCACTAGAATTAAGAGAGCTTGGGGAGGGCTTCTTGTAGGAGGTGGTGACTAAAGGAAGTCCAGAAAACCAAGGAAAGGGAACATTCCAAAGAGAAGTCAGAGAAAACTCATGGAACCAGGAGTGGGAGAGTCTTGTTTATGAAACAGCCAGGAGGCATGTGTCACTGGATTAAGGAGTATGCACTGGGAGTAAGGTGTAAGAAGACTGGAAAGCTAGAAGGGAGCAGGGTTAAGAAGAGCTTTGAATGCCAAACAGAGCAATCTGCATTTGTTCCTAAAGGCAATAGGGAGCCACTGGAGTTTACTGAATGGGAAGGTGGATGACATGATCGGACCTGCATTTTTGGAAACCACTTCTGTGGCTGAATGGAGGATGGACTGGAGTTTCTGATGCTGAACCTTTTGACAATGGCAAGGACTTTGGGAACAAGAGCTTCCTCTTCTGGGTCTTTAGGAGCAGTGGCCAGGCTGAATCTCCATGGAGGTCTTTTCCTAGGATGATGGTTTGGAAGCCTCCTTATTCTTGAGGTTTATGATCCTGGCCTGTCTCCACTAAGGTCTGAGGGGATGTGGTCATAGTGGGGGTGATGGGGGCTAGGCTTGCCTGGCATATTCCACCCTAGGGTCATTTGTTAATCTTTGCCCTTGGACCTAGGGTGTTGGACATGGAAATGTTGAATTGAGTTGAATACCACAAATCAAATGCAACAAACGTTTATTAAGAGTTATCTTGGTGAGGAGCCTTTTGCTGGGCTCTAGTAGCAGCATGGTGGCATGGGGGATAGACAATGGGAGCTGGAGTCAGCAAGGCTCATCTTCCTCAGTTCAAATCCCACCTCAGATACTAGCTGTGTGATCCTGGGCAAGTCACTTCACCCTTTTTGCCTCAGTTTCCTCATCTGTAAAGTGAGTTGGAGAAGGAACTGGTAAACCCTCCAGTATCTCTGCCAAGAAAACCCCAAATAGGGTCATGAAGAGGGGGGCATGACTGAAACAACCGAACACCAATGACAAGGAAGATAAACATGTAAATGAGACATAAGACCTGACAGTCAACCCCTGGGAGCTTCTGGCCCTGAGAGGGTGGGGGAAGGGATGGGGAGTCAAGAGGTCTGATTGTTTCTGCTGCATCTCATACAATTCCTTCCTGGTGCTGTTTGACATTATTCTAAATTTTCTCCTTAAAGTGACTGGGTTTACCAAGACATGGATGTAAGTGATTTGTGAAGAGCTAGATGAAAAGGAGAAAGGTCCGGAGTTCACCTAGCTCTGATCAGAAAGTTCAGCATGGCTTCCCCCTCTTGCCTACAGCACCTCCCCAGACTGCCCTTCCTCATTGTCACACTCTTAAGAAATGTGCCCTAGCACCATAAGGAGGGGGATGCTAAGAAAAGAGTGGAGGACAGGGCTGGGGAGGAAGCAGTATGTCTCATTTTGTCTATTGCCTAGTCACAATCCATCTTGAATTGTGCCAATGGAGAAAACAAGAAAAATCAGAGATTCATTTTTCCGACAGTGGCACACACTGAGCATCTCTACAGGAGGCAATCCTCAGAAGGTCAAAGCTTCATGGGCCATGGGAAATTGTCACAATGGATCGGATCATCATGGAGCACCAGACCCCATGGGAATTGTTGGACTGAATCTTGAAAGAGCAAATTGTGCTCATGGGGAATCAGGTTGCAACTCTCAGTGACCCCAGAGGAGATTCTAGGGGACTTTCTGAGGCCAGAGCTTGGCCTCTGGGTTAGCTGAGGCAGGCCTTTTTCCTTGCTTTGACCAGAAGTAGTGGCATTTAACAGATAAATGTACCCCATTAAAATGGATCTAGGCTTGCATTTTCCCTTTTGTAGGATGGGTGGGCTCACATTGCACTTTAGGACTTGGCCTCTTCATATGTGAAATGAGGGAGTGGGTTTCAAGATCTCATGAACTAGACGTCTTGTGACCATAAGTCACTTGCCCTCTCTGGGCCTCAGTTTCTCCTCCTGGAAAATAAAATGGCTAGACCAGGTGATTACCTTTCTGTTTAAAATTTAAAATCCTAGGGAAGTATGAATCTTCTGGTATGTGTGTGTGTGTGTGTGTGTGTGTGTGTGTGTGTGTGTGTGTGTGTGTGTGTGTGAGCAAACCCAACCTGTGTGGCCTCAGAGTTGTGAGGGGGCCCTGGGCCATACGCTTCATTTTGAAATTACTTTGTAGTCATCTTGTATTGACTAATCTGTGCTCATGTTTTCCATCCATCAGAATAGAAACTCCTTGAGGGTAGGGAAGGTTTTCCTTTTTGTCTTTGTACCTTCAGAACCTAGTATGGAGGCAGGCATACAGTAGGGGCTTACTAATTGCTTGTTGGGTTGGATTGCATTGGATTCCCCCCAGTGAAGATACCTTCATCTGTCATTCTCATCCCTGCTTGACCTTGACCTCTATCATTGAGGAAGCTTGATCTGAGTCCCTTTCCTTTGTTATTCAATGTCTGAATGGTGGTGGGAGAGCTGAGTTTCTTTAAAAGAAATCCCAACTCTGGAATGATCTCATTCTGCAGACTCAGCTTCAGGTCACAGATTTAGGAAGGGACTCAGTGGTGAATACCGAGGTCACAATCAGAGAAGAGCCCACTTCTCAGGCCAAGGTAACAAGTCACAAATGCTCCAAGGGTCTTTTAGTCTCCTTGGCCTTGATGAGACTGTACATCATTCATCTTTGTGGGCATTGAATGACAAGTGCAGAATTGCAGGATGGGAAAGGACCTAAGCTGTGTATCCCCCTGCTGGGCACTGTTCAAAGGCAAAACATGGAATAGTCCCTGCCCTCACAGAGCTTACATTCTCTTGGTGTAGATACCAGGGACATATATAAGCATATCCAGGATATGAGGAAGGGGAGGGCACTAGGAGTTGGATCTCCTTAGTCCTCCCTCCCCCAGTGGGTCTGACTTTACCTGCTAAGACCCAAGAATAACTAGCGTCCTCTCACTTCCACTTGCTAGGTCTTCAAAGACTTGAAAAGATCTCTCTGCTGTCATTTCTTGTCCTTAAGATTTTAGAGCTATAAATTGCAGCTCTGGCTCTTGGGGACAAGTCAGCTGAGGCAGGCCAGATGGTGATGACAGAGATCATGGGCAGACCCCTCAATCTGGTGCAGCTGGTTGGGGAAGCGTGGCTCATCCCTTCCAGAGCCTGGTGCATGCCCTCATGCTATGGGAGGAGGGAGAAGAAGGTGGCCCATGAGAGCAGGTCACAGTGTTGAGGTAACTGGGAAGGTGGCATCCTGGGCTGGGTGAGGTGCCATGGATGGTCAGGCTTCAGATATGGGAACCAGGGAGTGTGTAGTATGGAGCTGATGGAGGATCTGAGCCATGGAGATGGTGGAGTGGAAGACCATCTACCCCTGGATGTTGACTCCCTGGATGAAAACAGAAATTGGTCTCTTAACCTACCTAAAAAAATCACTCTAGAAGAGAAAGACCCTTGGGGTTTCTGGCCAAAACAGAAGCAGTTACTATTTACATTCACTCTGAACCGATCAGGGCCCAAACAGGGACCTAGCAGGGCTTGGCCTGGGACCTGTTGTTGGCCAGAGTGATTGGACTGTAAGGTGAAGTTCTTTAAGGGAAAAAGCAAGGTTTCAGTGATCAAAGTTTACATTCCTTTGGGCAGAGCACCTGCAGGTAAGGTGTGATACCCTATGTAGGTGGAGGGAACGGGAAGAAAGAAACAAAGGAAGGAGGGAAGGAAAGAAGGAAGGAAGGAAAGAAAAAAGGAAGGAAGGAAGGAGGGGAGGAAGCAAGGAAAGAAGGAAGGAAGGAAGGAAGGAAGGAAAGAAGGAAGGAAGGAAAAAAGGAAGGAAGGAAGGAAAGAAGGAAGGAAGGAAGGAAAGAAGGAAAGAAAGAAGGAAGAAAGAAGGAAGGGAGGAAGAAGGCTGTGTTGCCCTGCTGGCCAGTTCCAGTTGGGTGCCCAGTGGGGCAGCTCCTGTTTTCTACTCACAATGGTTGTTGTTTGTCCTTCATTCTTGAAGAGGACCATGACATCAGGGAGGTGATGCCATGAAATGCAAGAAAATTGGATATAAATGAGGCAAGGCTCTGCAAAGCCACCAGCCTCACTTTCTCCTCCATAGCCATCTCTGTCCAGTGGCAAGATATTGATTAGGCTGGCTAGAGATAAGGGGGCAGTTGGTTCTGCTCTCATCAATAACTTCAGTTCCTCCAACCACTCAACTTTAGATTGCTTTGAGATCCCCTCATTATCCTACCAGATCTTTTCAGAACATGCTCCAGCTAGTCAATGTTTCTGCACCTCCTCTTTCATTCTTAAAAGGTAACACCTAGGATAGAACATCATGGTCTAAGGGTAATGTGATTAGGGCAGACCGCAGTGAGCCCATCCTCTCTCTTTTTCTGTTCTCCTATGTGAAAGGAGGGTGCTTTTTTTCCAGGTTTTTTTTCATGCAGTTCTGAAACCAATAAATCTCCTCATTTCCTCCTCTCACTTCAGGTGCTGACTTAATTTCATTCTATGATATCAATATTCCTCTGGTCTTGTTATATGGTTGTGAGTCACACACCATGACAGTTTTTGAGGAAAAGAACATGAGGAGCTCTCAGGGGGCAATGGAGGTGCATGGCTGGCACAATCAGTTACAATGTTTAGCAAACAAGGGGTTTCATGGTCAGTGGAAGGGAGAAGGGATGTCATCTATGGGGGGTGAAGGATGTCACTATCTGGGGCAGAATGCTCATTTTGGTGAGAATAAGGGATGACAGATGGACAACCTGGGTGTTTTATTGGTATCCTCATGATGTAAGAGAAGATGAGGAAGGTCCAGCACATTGGATGAACCCCTTGTGGTGAATTCATGGGAGGATGTATATGAAAGTCATGTAGGATGGGCAGGCATGGATGAATTCATGGACCATTTCCACTGCTGAAATCAATCACTCTAATCAGTAAGAATTTATTGAGCACCTATTTCATGCCAGACATAGACACTGGGGGGTATAAAGGCAAAAATGAAAGAATCCCTGCCCTCAAGGAACCTGACGTTCCTTGAGGATTTGACATGATAATCATTCCATAGATTCAGTACTTCCGTGGCTTTCCACAGTCCAGAGACCAGAAGACTGGATGATGCGTTTCTCTGAGCTGCTTCTCTCTAGGCTTTTCCACTTGCTGCTTAATATTTCATTTTGTGCTAATGGCAAAGCAAAAGCTAAATTAGACTCCAAAGGTAAATATACACCCGGAAAGCCACCAAATTAAAAATATGAAAGAGGGATTGAGTTGTTAATCAGGTGGCAGTGTTTCAAAGGGAGTCGGCAGAATTTTCCAATGAAAAGATGACTTCAGCAGAGAAATTAATCTTTTGTATAGGAAGGAACGAAAGCCATTAAATGTCATTGTCTTATTTTAAAAGCAGCAATATCCTGTCTGATTGCAAGTGCTTAAAGTAGGATGATTAAACAGAAGCCTTATCTCAGTGTTCCAAGGAGAAAATCAGAGAGAACTTATCCAATTATGGATGAGAGACAGAACAACAGGAAAACCTGGCGAGGTAGGTTGTCTGGGAACCTTTTACAATCTTCTGTACTCAGAAATATAGATGATAAACACCTGGGAAGGAAAGGCTCTCAACCCTACCTTAGACTACACTAAGAAGTCTAGGAGATTCATGATTGAGTGGCAGGTTAGGTCCCTTTGCCTTCACTCAACCCTTCCCAAAGCTGAGAGATGTTGAGACATGGGAGGTATTGCCAGAAATACTTCTAGGAATTCTGGCCAGGGGAAACTTCAGTTGGGCCAGTATGCCCTAGTTGGTTGCAGTTGGGCCAGGTGACTGCAAGAAGTAGATAGAGGGAGGAGAGCTAGCAAGGGGAAAGCAAGCCTGAGAGAAGGACATAATCCTCTTGGTCCTTCAAGGACTGGGCAGGCAAAAGAATGGGGATGTTGACTCTCTGGAGCAAAGTCCTGGTCATCATACCTTAGTTATAGCTAGAGGGCTGCTATTTTCTTAAGTCTCCTGGATTTTGAGAACAAATATTGTTTAATTCCTTAGCAGTTCTTTCTCAGTAGAAAAGTCATTGTTGTTTTACAATGATACACCTGTGTCTTTATGCTGATTATCACCAGTGCTGAAATGGTTTACCATGGAGTCCAGGCTGAGTGGAGAGACAAATAAAGGCAGAAGGAGACTTGCCAGGAGAATAAGGAAGAGTTTGGAATAAGGACAAAGAGAGGGTTCAGTAGGGGTGGAAAGTGAGAGGGAGTAAAGTGCAAAGGCTGTGATTTGAAGGCAGCCTCAAAGTTTGAGACCTTGGAGGTGGATATATTCAAAGCAATAACAAGGCTCAAGGTATGGACAGTTGAATTTGAGGGGAGACAACCATTCAAAGTCATCTCCATCCTTCCACTTTTCTGGTTAATGCCATTAATTGGTTCTCTGATCTCCCAAGTTCAAATTCTTCTGCTTGACTTTTGTGGTCTACTCTATTTGGCACTACATTACCGCCAATACTTTAGGAGAGCCCATGGATGTGATTCCCTCCACTGTTGGCTGATTGCAACCCATTCATTCCTTCTCATCCTGTACCATGAGATGGGCCTCATTCTTGGTCATGTCCCTAGTTCATCCTGCCAAGAGGATCTACCCAATGTGCCAGAGTCCTTCCTTTTTCTAAGTCTGGTAACATGGGCATAGCCCTTGGGCTATCCCTCTACTATCTCTTATTCTTGCTATATTATCACTTCTCATTTACTCTATGACATACCTTGGGAGGATTCTTGTATGCACATCCTAGGGCCAGAAGCATAATAGGAACTTATCAAATGTTTATTGATTAATTTGTTAAAGAACACTAGAGACCATTGCTTGACAGACATTAGTGATTTTATGTTGCACCAGATGTAGTGATATCAATGGACTTGTTTAAAATGGTTGGTCCCATTTTATAGACTAGGATATTCTTAAGCCAAGGAAAAAAAAGAAATCTTATCATTCCATGACCATTAAAGTTTTCATTGATCTGTCTCTTTTCTAGTTTGGCCATCTAAAGTTCAGATAAAATAAGTGTTTTCCAGCCTTTCATAGACTGTTGGAACAGTAGGAGATATCTTAATGACTGCTGAGTCTAACCCGTTCACTTCCCACCTGAGGAGACTGAGTCCCAGGGGGAGGTAATATGACCAGTCCAAATCAACTTCAAATTCAATTTATGTTTTTACATTTCTCTTTTTGAAAATGCTAGCATCATGTCAGATACTCTTAGTGTTTATGTATTTTCTGAGTAGTGGTTCAACATAAGCTATTTGAATAGGTGGTAGCCCAGTGTAGACCATTAGACTTGAAATCCAGAGAGTTGTATTCTGGTTCTGGCCTTGGCTGCTTCAACTGGCCAGCCTTGGTTGGACAAAGAGCTTCAGCTCTCAAAGTCTCAGTTTTCTCACCTGGAAAATAAGAAGAATTACATGCATTATCCATCTCACCGTATCATTATGTTTCGTTGTCGGAGTTCGTGTTGTGTTGGGTATGAGCAGTTCTTGTTCCTGTTAATGGATGTATTTCCACACTGCAATGCATCTGTGGTCCCATGGGCCAGGACATTCCTTCTAGTCCCTGGTGGTCTCAGCCTGTCCTCTCTCTTACTGGGTACATTCTTTCTTGTGTCTTTTTGTAAATTGGACATAAATCTGACCCATTACTGAACATCCATTGAGAATTAGGTATAATGATTTCTACATGCTTCCCAACAGGGATTAGCCCCACTTTAGAGACTGAGACACTCAAATCTTGAATAAAGAAGCCAAGTCCAGAAAGAAACTGGGCAGAGCTCAGGGTAAAACCCTAGTTCTCCTAATGGTTCTCATATCCTTACTAATTGAGGCAGGCTCCTTTCCATGGAAAAGGGGATGATAGCTCATCCCTACTGCTCAAGTGTATCCCTCTTGACTAGAAGTTGATGGAGAGGGCTGAGAGAGAGACCTACATTTGTTTGTGTCCCCCTCCCCAGTAGAATGTCTGGATGCTTATTGAGAGCTGTAAATGAATAAACCCCTCAACACTTCACCAAGTATTCATTTTCAGCAGTCATTCATTTGTCTTTAAAGTGCTCTAAACAAGCATTCAGAGATGCTTTTCCTTCTGCTGACAGCCAAGGAGCCCTTCAGAGAGAAAATGCGTGGAATTAAAAATGAATATACCTCCTCCTTAACAGCAGGGGCAAAGGAAAGAGCAGCACATTGGTATAAACTTGAATAAATAATAGTATTTTATTGACCCTTCCCCTAAAATAAACACATGTCATTTTAGCCATATTTTTCTTCAGAGAATAGAGGATTTTCATGTAAAACATTAAGGAGTATCTCATTTGTTAGTTGAAATAAAACCTTAAGCCTTGATTAGAAATGTCCACATTGGGAGTGTTGACTGAGCCAAGGTCCTGGTGTAAAATGCAAACTTTTCCCCCCCAAAAATGTAAACATATTTTTATTTATTCATATCTACCAAGGTCTAAATCAAGAGAGAATCTCTTTTTTTTTCTTAAAATAAATTTTTGTTGGTACTTTTTGTTTTTACATTACATTCCAAATGTATTCCTCCCACTTGCCCTTCCCAGTAAGCTGTTTCTTATCGAAAAGAATAAAGAAGAGGAAATAAACATCTTGGCAAAACTAACCAATGTATAGAACAAGCCTAACATTATCCGCAGCGTTCCAGGCCCCAGCTCCAACTTCTGCAGAGAGCTGAGGGCATTATTTTTCCATGTTTCTTCTTTGGGGTCAGCCCAGATCATTAGAATTCCACGGGGTCCAGTGTAGATTCTTTTGGGCTGGTTCTTTCTCTGCATGGTTGGGGCCTGTGTGTGTATATTGTCATCATGCTTCTCCTGATTTAATTTTGCTGTCACATCATAGAACTTTTCTTACAAGGTTGAGACAAGCAATTAACCTAGAAAATAAAAGCACGTGTAGAATTAGCTAATGGCTTCTCTTCCAAGGAGATCATCATTCATTATTTTTTCCCCCAAACCACCACTTTTACTGAGTCCTGTATTTCTTCATTGAGAACCTTCCAGTCACCTAGATTCTTAATTTTAAAGCCATCCTTGACTCCTCATCTCTCTTACTCTCTATCTTTCCCTGTCTCTCTGTTTCTACAACCAATATCCCATTTTGGGCTCTCACCACTTCTTGCCTGAACTATTACAATAGTCCCTTAATTGGTCTTCCTGCCTCTGGTTTCTCTCTCTCTCTCTCTCTCTCTCTCTCAGAGGGGGGAAGGCAAGGCAATTGGGGTTAAGTGACTGGTTTCTGTTTTCTCTCTCTACCTCCATACAACTGTCAAAGTAATATTCCCACAGTCCAGATCTGCCCCATGTCACTCCATGCTAAAGAAGTGCCAGTGGTTCCCTATTGCCTCAAGGACAAAATACCAACCCCTTGGCTCGGCACTCAAAGCCTTCACAATCTGCTTCCAATTCACTTGCTTGGCTGATTGTACCTCCCTCCACCCCATTACCTTTGTGTTTGAACCAAACTGGCTGCCTGGTGTTGCCTGTCCATGGCATTCCATCTTCCATTTCAAGACCTTTGCATGGGTTGTTGTAATAATAATGAAATGTGAAGATCCCTTTGTATTGCTAAGCTGACAGATACTTAGCACCTAGTTTCAAATTAAGCCTCTGTTAAAGAAATAGAAGGTATGAACCCCTGTTGCTGATGTAACAGGAAGGGGCTGAACAGGGAGGAGCAATACTGTATATGAGGAAAAACCTCAGCTAGGAAAGTCAGAACTTCTTGAGATAGGCATCTGAAGGCTGGGCTGCTGCTGCTGGACTGGAACTTCCATGGAGAAAGTGATTTTGATTTTGAGAATGGAACTTATGCTGCTGAGGATTTTGGAGGGCCAGCTGGAGGTGCTGAGGCTGCTGAGGGCTAGCTGGAGTTGCTGAAGACTGAGGAAGCATGACTGTGGTGCCAGTATTTTGTACAAATGTTGTCGTGGCTTTGTTAATGTACATGAATGTTCTTCTGGCTTTGTTAAGCCCTGTCTTCCCGGGAACAGAGACTGTAAAGGATTTGAGATCGACTGGACACTGTGAGTTCCAATGTGGAGCAGGAACTGCACAGAGAGCTGGACAAGGACCTGGGGGCTATCTGCCTTTGAACTCAGGTGGCAGTTGGTTAGATTCAGGTGGGAGCTGGGGCCATGGAAGAGGAGCCATGGAAGCTGAAAGCCTGCCCTGAGTAGAGATGAAAAGACTTCTCTGTGGGTACTGAGTAGTGATGAAATTGTAATTTACTTGTGACCTAGGGGTAGATAGCCTGTGTATTTTCCACTCTCCCTTAAGAGGGTACTGAGTAGTGACTGATGACTGAGTAGTAACTGATGATTGAATAGTGACTGATGACTGAATAGTGACCGATTTGTAACTTAGTGTGTCCCATGGGGAGAGGACTTTGATCTTTTGTACTTTATGATTGAATGATTGAGTTACTAACTGATTGATTGACTAAATGATTGTACTTTGTTCCAAACTATGTGACCACTTTAGTGAAAACCATATGGCCATTTTAGTGATAAGTTGTTGAGTTGTGACATGGTAAATGCTGTATTTTGATTTTCTGTGATAAGTTGTAACATTCTGAGTACTGTACCTTGATTTTCTGTGAATGTTTTGCTCTGATTTGTTATTGAATAAATAGAGAGCTCACTACACTATATAATCAGAACCTTAAAAGCTGTTTACAGCAGCAGTCCTCTGGAAAGCTGCTTGTGTGTGACTTTACTGTTGTCTACCATGCATGGAATGCTGCCCTTTCTCCTCTCACCTATTTCCATTTTTCCCCTTTTTTGACTTTATTTTTTAAAATTTTATTTGTTTATTTATTTTTAGTTTACAAGATTCAGTTCCATAATCCTTTGAGTTTCAAATTTTCTCCCCTCCCTTCCCCCCCCCCCCCATGGCAGCTTGCAATCAAGTATAAATTCTGCAAATACTTTCACATTGGACATTAGTCTGGTTGTATAGAAGGTTTGTAAATGGTGGAATGAACACTGGAAAAGAGGAAACAAAACCAAACATGGAAAAGAAAGAGAGCAGGTAGTTCGCTTCAGTCTCCATTTAAACTCTGTTCTTTCTAGATCTTTCTCTGAATGTAGACACCTCCTTCCATCCTGAGTCTTTTAGAGTTGTCTTATAAGATTGTGTTGCTGAGAAGAGTCCAGTTTATCAAAGTTTGTCATCACACATACATTGTGTCTTTCATTGTGTACAAATTTCTCCTGGTTCTGCTCTTCTCACTTAGCATCAGTTTGTATAAACCTCTCCAGGTAAATATGAAGTCCATGTGCTCCTCATTTCTTATAGCACTATAGGATTCCATTGCATTCACATACCACAACTTGTTTACAAGCCATTCCCCAATTGATGGGCATCCCCTTAATTTCCAATTTTTTGCCACAACAAAGAGAGCTGCAATAAATATTTTTTTGTACATGTGGGTCTTCCTCCCACTTCTATGATCTCTTTGGGATACAACCCTAGAAGTGGTGTTAACTGTGTCAAAGGGTATGCAATTATTTATAGCCTTTAGAGCACTCTTTTTTGACTTTTAACTATTCCTTGGACAGATTCACCCACTAATCTTAGTCTTCCATCCTCCCTTCCTCCCTTCCTTCCTTCTTCTCTTCTTCCCTTCCTCCCTCCCGCCTTCCCTTCCTTCCTTCCTTTTTCTTCCTTTCTTTCTTTCCTTCCTTCCTTCCTTCCTTCCTTCCTTCCTTCCTTCCTTCCTTCCTCCCTTCCTCCCTCCCTCCTTCCCTTCCTTCCTCTTTCTTTCTTTCTTTCCTTCCTTCCTTCTTCCTTCTTCTTCCTTCTTTCCTTCCTCCCTTTCTTCCACCTTCCTTCCTTCCTTCCTTCCTTCCTTCCTTCCTTCCTTCCCTCTCATATGTCAAGTAATTCCAGGAAAAATATGAATTTTATAAACCCTAAATTCCTCTTGAGTAAAACATTTACAATTTCCTTTTTCCTCTTCCCACCAATAGCTCCATTTTCTCACCTTCATGGTGGCCCTCCACTCCACTGGGTGTCCCTCGGTTGACTTCAGGAACTATTTTAATCTGAGTTCCAGTCTTGACTTCATCACAGACTCATTGTGTGTCCCCAGGTAAACCACTTCCCCTCTGTACCTCAGTTTTCCCATCTGTTTTAATGGGGACATTGGTGGGGAGCTTATGTGAATAAGTAACACATGTTGCAAGATGTGCTTCATGAGCTCCACTGGAGGTATAGGAGCATGTTACAATAGAAATGAAAGGAATAATTATGATGACAATGATTTCCTGATGTGCTTCTTTCCCTGGACACCTAACGAGCTAAGGTTCTCCCCACCCCCGCCCCATAATGCTTCACTCCCTCAGTTCCTTGGGCCTCTGAAATGCCATCAATTGCCCATTATTTCCAGGAAGAATGATCTGAAGCACCCAAGCCTTCTAAATTTGTTGTCCTTTGTTATGCTGGAAGCCATTGTTGGAGACTCCCCAAACTCCTAGGCTGGGGCCCAGACTGACTTTCTTTTGTTCCCAGTCTCTCATTTTCCCCCCAGGACTGCCCAAGCTCATCTACACAGCCTTCTCCAAACCACAACAATGGCAACAGAAACAGACAAATATCTCTTTCTATCTTCAGAGTCTGCTAGGAATAGTAAACCCTGAATAGATGGCTAGAAGGCCACCCTCCATGGGGGCATCTCAGGAAGCCAAGGCTGAAGTAGCTTGGGTGGATTTCCCAGGCTCTCCTGCTGGCCTGATGCTGCCCTGGGAAAAGAAGGAGGCAAATGACCCTGCCCTCCCCCTCCTCCCATTATATTCTACTGTTCACTAAGTAGTGTGTCAGTGTCCAAGAAAAATTAACTTGCCTTCCTTTATCCACAGAACCTTGTTTGTTTATCCCTGGTGATATTTGGAAAAGGACATTTACCAATGCTCCCAATGTGTGTGTTCAGAAGCAAGAAGTAATTCTCCTTCACTTTGCTTGTTCAGAGAGAAGACAGAGCGTGTTGGCATCTGTCCTAGGTGCTGATGGATGAATAGTCCCATCCAGGACTCCCCAAGGAAAGACTTCCCCTCTGATGAACTCGGACTGCCTGAGGCTGCAGGGCTAAGTCGATGGAGCTTAGGAGGAGCTTGGAGACTATCTCGTCCATCTCCCTCTTCTTACAGAGGAGGAAGCAGAACCAGAGAGGCTAAGAGACTTGACCAAAGTTACCCAGCAGTTACTACCATGCCTGGACTTCATACTCAGTCTTCTTTGGTTCACACCTGCTTACTCCATTCAAACTCAATAACTCTCAGAGAATAATTTGGAGACCACTGGTCTTCTGGGAAGTTCACGGATAGTCTCTGGAAGTTGTCATGATCTGGTCAGCTTGATAGCTTTGTTTTTGCCACAAATAATGACGAGGTCTTGGACTTTTGATTTCATTGGTCTGGAGACCTCTCAGCATGGAAGCTTTTTTTGCTGATGCAGATCATGATTCATGTGTAACTCTTTTAAAGAGTTGCCCAGGGTAGAGATTAAGTGGCTTGTTCATGTTCACACTACTACTATAAGTCAGAGACCTATGGCATTGAACCCTGGGACTTCCTGACTCCAAGGCTAGCCTTTTGTTCAGGAAGAGTCATGGCAAAAGGAACACCAGTATGTTTTGGATCAGCTTCACCTGGACCTTTATAATGCCCTCCTCACTGTCCTCCCTAGATCTGCTCTCTCCCTATTTCATTCCATCCTTCACTCCTCTATCAAAGTGATTTTTCTAAAGCACAGATCTGACCATGTCACCTCCCTCTTCACTTAACGTAGCTTCCCGGTGCTTCTAGGACCAATTGTAACTCCTTTGGTCACCTTTCTAAGCCCCTCACAGCCAGGTGTGCCTTATCTTTCCCAAGTCATGGTCCAGTACTGTCCTTATTACACTTTGTGGTCCAGTCAGGCTGACCTTGTCTCTGCTCCTCTTAACAGACATGCCATCTCCTATGTCCCATGTCCCATGTCATATGTCCTGTGTCCCATGCCTTTGAACTGAATGTCCCCTCTCCTTGGAATGCTCTCTTAGAACCATTGACTTCCTTCAAGGATCAGCTCAAATGGGACCTTCTACGTAAAGTCTTTCTTGATTTGCCTCCCTCCTCCTCCAGGTTCTGCTGCCTCCCTACATCTCATCACCTTATATTTATGTTGCTTCTATATTGTACATAGTCATACAGGGACATATTGTCTTATAATCACTACATATTTATTGAGCCCACTATGTGGGTGATGGGCAGGGCGAGGTGCTCATGGACCACTTAGAACAGTTGATATTGTGGGTGGGTGGGCAAATGAACTCGTATGTACAAGGATATTCTGGCCCCAGAATGAAGAAGACTGGCAGACCTGCCACCAGTGTCAGATGGTCTCAAACACTCCCTCCACCATTGGCCTGAATGTGTAAAGACCCATGGGAGGCAGGGCAGTATAGTGGGAAGAGGACTGAGTTGGGAGCAAGATCACTCCAAGCAACTGGGCATGTTTATCCTGGAGAAGAGAAGACTCAGGAAGGGCACATAAGGTGTCTTTACTTCTCTGAAGGGCTGTCACTGGAAAAGGGATTAGCCTTGCTTAGCTTGGCCCTAGAGGGCAGGACTGGAAGCAATGAGGGAAGTGTCAAAGACGTGACTTTTAGCTTCATATTGAGCTGTCCCAGAGTGGCCCGAGCCCTCTTAGGAGGTGGCAGCTTCCCCAGCACTGGAGGTCCTCAGCGGATGCCTTACAGACCCTTTGGGGGGAAGCTGTTGTGGGGCTTTGTGTCTGGGTGTGGGCCCAGTAAGATGGCCCATGTGGTCCCTTCCAGATAGATCTGTCTCCCCCTTTGTGGCTGTGCACAGCCAACTTCCCTTCTCTGGCCTCTGCTTCAGATGGTCAAGCCAAACACTTGCCTTGTGCTCAGGAGGCACCATGTCCACAAAGACCCACAAAGCACATTCTCTGCCTCTGTGGAAGGGAGGGGAGGGGGCTGCCAACAGCCATGTCCACATAGGGTTAGCTGGGAAGGCAGGTCCCAGCGCCCAGCTAGATCTCCACTCAGCACGAAGTTCTGTGAGTTTTCCTCCAAGAGGCCGTAGTTTATTGGCACCAAATTAGACCATGCCCAGAAGCCCTACAAAGCCACCCTGAGGGCCTCAGGTTTGATTTTCAACATCGGTCTACATAGAATTCTCTAGCTTGAGGCATGACCTGAATCTGAGACAATTCATGATCTTGGCATAATTCAGGACACATCTGGGTCCTTCAGACTTTAGCTCGCTGGATTTAAAGCCCTAGTTCACCTGACCCAATTCCTCATCCTGAGGCCCAGAGAGGAGAGAGAGGCTTGCTTGTATCCTACCAACTCAGAACTTCTAATTCCATGGCCTGAGCACTGACCACTCACAGCACTGCCTGTCTTCATCGTTAGCTGGACCCCAGCAGTAACATGTGTTGGGGGAATCAGGTGACAAATCATGGGCATTGTTCCTGTCTCGTCCAATTTCAGGCTTCATGTGCGTTCACCCATCCAGCCTGGCGGTCACTTACTTCCTGGGGCCCACTCTGTTTCTCCAGACCCAAATGGGTGAGCTGTTGTTTCCATGACAACCACTCATCTGTGGTTATTGGAATGCATGTCACCATGAAGGCTGAAGCAAGCTCACCAAGCTGCCATGCATCATCCTCAAAGCCTTAATGCAACATCTTATTGTACTGTCTCGAGCCAGGAAGGGACCTTAGAAAGCATTTCCCAAAGCTTCCATGAAAGACCTTGTAGCCATTTTGTACCTCCCTCTCTTCTCCCCTCTCCCTTCCCCAATATAATGTACTTTTAGAAGATGGACTTTGGTTTGGTACAGAAGTGTCTCCCATTCCCCTTGCCCCTCCCCCACCCCCATTGTTAGAGAATGAGCTCCTAGCCCTGTGTCCATTTTTTGCCCTGTCACCTTGAGGATCTGAAACACACACACACACACACACACACACACACACACACAGGCTCACATAATACACACACACTCACACACTCATACACACACACTCACACACACACACACACACACACACACACACATACCCATACCTTACAAGTCTAGCATAATTCTATAGGGTTGAAGTTACCAGAATTTTGACCCTTTGATAAGCACTACGTCAACATCGTTAAAGACATATGTGAAAGGATAAAAGTCAATTTGTCAAACAGCAACTGTAATTGCCTCCAAACCCTTATATTTCCATTAATTTCCCATCAGCCTTCCTTCTGGCTGATCTGTGGAGTCACGGCTTGGAGACTCTTGGCTTCCTTGGCAAAATGAAGGCCCCCCCCCCCCCCAACACCAGGCTTCACTTGTAACCCCCGTGTTCTAGTGCTCCAGCAGCTCTGACTTTGTGACTGGGGGCACTTCTTACAATGGCACTGATTCTAATCTCTTCCTATGTTGCTCAGTGGGCTGCTTGGCCATGCCTTCCACAGGGGCTCACCCTCCAGAATTGTGTCTCCTTGTTCCCAATGGAGCATTACCTCAGTGGGACTGACAGAGACCCCCAAGGGGCTTCTTCTAAGTCTCTAGGGACTAAAGGTATTCTAAGTCTTTTAACCTCAAGTGGATGTCAAAGCAGAGCTTAGAATGGCCACTGGGCACCCCTCATTCTAGTTACATGACTGCCCAGTCACACATGGAATCAACATGCAGGAGGTCATAGGATTATAGCTCTAGACCCAGAAGGCATCTCAGAGGCCATTTTGCTCAAACCTCTCATTTTACAGATGTGGAAACTGACTCCCAGACTGGCCCAAGGTTGACTAGCTGAAGGGGCCAACATAGGATTTCAACCCAGGTCATCTGATTCCAAAGTCAATGCTCTTTCCATTGAATCATGACTTTTATACCATTTGTGTATGTGTGTACGTGCAAAAGAAATCATTGGCATTATACTATACTAAACTCTTTGGGCTTACTAAATTAATTTATCCTAAAACCTAGGGAGAGGAGACTATTCAGGAGAAGAGGGTGAACAACAGTGTCAAAGGCTGAAGACAGGTCAAGGAGAATGAGGCTTGAGAAAAGGCCATTGGATTTGACAAATAGGAGATTGTTGGTAATTTAGGAGAGAACAGTTTTGGTGGAATGATTAGGTTAGAAGCCAAATTATAAAGGCTTAAGAAGAGAGAGAGGAGAGAAAGTGGAAGAGATATAGGACAATAGTTAGCAGAGATGGAAGGATCAAGTGAGGGGTTTTCTTTTGGAGGATGGGGAAGACAGGGACATGTTTGTAGGCAGTAGGGAATGAGCCAGCAGAGAGGGAGAGATTAAAAATAGGTGAAAGAGTAAGGATGACAGAGGGGGAAATCTACTGGAGGAGAGTGGGTGGAATGGGATTGCTTGTGCAGGGGTTGGCCTTGGTGAGGAGTGAGGCCATCTCTTCATGTGAGACAGATGAAGGAGGGGAGAGGGGCAGAAGGCACCTGAATGATGGGAGATGAGGAGGAGAGGAGGCTCATGGTGAGTGACCTGAATATTTTCTATAAAAAATGAGGCAAAGATCTCAGCTCAGAGAGTGAGAGAAGGGGAACCATGGGAGGTTTGAGGACAGATGAGAAGGTTCTCACCTCTGTGGTGAGTGATAGAGCGATCTGATAAGGGATGTATAATAGGATTGCCAAGCAGCAGTGAGGGCCCAGGTGAAATTGTGTAACATAAATATTGAGTGGATCCAATCAGAACAGATGTGTGATTTTCTCTGCTTCAATTTAGCCTCAGATGTGTAGGAGCAAAAGCCACAGCAAATTTTTGTGGTTGCTGTTGTTCAGTCATGTCTGACTCTTCATGACCCCATTTGGGGTTTTCTTGTCAAAGATATTGGAGTAGTTTGTCATTTCCTTCACCAACTCATTTTACTGGCAAGGAAACTGAGAGAAAAAGATTTGATAATCTTGCCCAGGGTCACCCAGCTAGTAAGTGTCTGAGGCCAGATTTGAACTCAGGAAGATAAGTCTTCCTGACTCCAGGTCTGGCACTCTGCCCCCTACCTATCCCCCAAACAAACCATAGACAAGATAAATTGGAGATAACCACCAGAGGGAAGGCATTAAGATTAAGAAGATGGTACTTTAACTGAGATTTGAAGGAAGAAGTCATAGAATCCAGGAAGCAGAGGTGAAGAGGAAGAGAGTTCCAGGCCAGGCATGGGGGACAGCCAGTGAAAATACCCCAATGAGGAGATGGAGATCTTGTGTGAGGAATGGCAAGGAAACCAGTATCCCTGGGTTCCCAAGTCCACGTGAGACATAAGAAGACTGGAAGGTAGGAGGGGATCGGTCAAATCACTTAAGTTCTCAGTCTGCATTCAGGTGTATCAGTTCTTTCTCTGGAGGTAGATAGCATGTTTCATCATGAGTCCTTTGGGATTGTCTTGGATTTTTGTATTGCTGAGAACAGCTAAGTCATTCACAGTTTATCATCGTACAATATTGCTGTTAGTGCTTACAATGTTCACCTGGTTCTTCTTACTTCACTTTGTATCAGTTCATGTAAGTTTTCCAGGTTTTTCTAAAATCATCCTGCTCCTCATTTCTTATAGCACAATAATATTCCAACACAATCATACACCACAACTTGTTCAGCTGTTCCCAATTGATGGGCATCCCCCTCAATTTCCAATTCTTTAACACCACAAAAAGAGCTGCTCTAAATGTTTTTATACAAAGATGTCCTTTTCCTTTTTTGAAAATAATCTCTTTGGAATACAGACCTAGCAGTGGTATTGCTGGGTTGGGGGGTATGCACAGTTTTATAGCCCTTTGGGTATAGTCCCAAATTGCTCTCCAGAATGGTTGAATCAGTTCACAACTCCACCAACAGTGTATTAGTGTCTCAGTTTTCCCACATTCACTTTAACATTTATAATTTTCCAAGCTTTTGGAACAAAAACTCATTATTTGACAAAAACTAATGGGAAAACTAGAAAACAGTATAACAGAATCTGGGTATAGACCAACATCTTACACTGTATACTAAGATAAGGTAGAAATGGGGAAGTGATTTAAACATAAAGAGCGATACCATAAGCAAATTAGGAGAGTGTGGAATAGCTTCTGTCAGATCTATTGACAAGGGAAGAATTTCAGACCAAACAAGAGATAGAGTACCATGAAATGTATTCATGTTATATTATTTTGATTTTATTTATCATAAATTTATTAAATTAATTCAATAAATTTAAGTAATTTAAACAAATCTTAAAATTCAAATAAAGAGAAATGAATTTATTTATTTCACTGATGTTAACTATTGCTTAATAATATTAATATCAATTAATATTATATTAACAAACATTAGAGATAATTATGGAATGTAAAATAGATCATTTTGATTATAGAAAATAAAAAAGTTTTTATGCAAACAAAACCAAGACAACCAAATGAGAAGGCAAGCAGAAAACTGGGGGAAAAATTTTGTGAAATGTCTCTAACAAAGGCCTCTTTTCTCAAACATATAGAGAACCAAATCAAACTTATAAGAATACGAGTCATTCCCCAACTAGTAGGTGGTCAAAGGATATGAATAGGCAGTTTTCAGACCATACAGTCGTGAAAAACTTGTCTAAATCGCTCTTGATTAGAGAAATACAATGTCAAAGGACTTTGAGACTGAATCGCCTCATACCTATCAGAACGGCTAATGGATCGCTCAAGTTCTCAATATCAGCTCTGCTCCCCACCCTCTCACCCCTCTGAGACGGTAAGTTACAGATGCATTACTTAGCCTCGTGGGCGGAAGGTTTTGTCACTTAATTTTGTGTTATAAATATAATGACTTTAGTGAAAACAACAACAACACCGTGAACACTTCAGTATGCAAAGAACAGAGAAAGTGGATTGCATGTGATACTGTGAGCCTGTATTAGGTATTGTTTCTTTGAAAGTCTATATTGAGTTTAACCCAACAGCGAGAAAACTGCTCTGGCTGCCACAGAGTCTTATAAACACTGGAGAACGCTGGAAGGGACCTTCCCGGCCATCTTGCCCTGCCCATACATGAGAAGAATCACTACTGTAAAATACCCAACCCTAGGGGACAGCCTTTACTGGAAGACCTCTAAGAAGGGTCCCCATGTCAGCATCTTCCTCCCAATCTCCCTATGCATTCTTCTGTTTTATTGATACTCATGTATTTCTTCACTTCACTTCCTATACACACCAAGCTGCTCCCCCATGACTCTACTGCCCCACAGAACCCCAGATCAATACTGTCAAACCAAGCACACTCTCACATCGGCTATCTCTGATAAAGGATGCCTGATTCTGTACGGTGGAGGGAGTTTTCATGTGTGTCAACACAATCACAGGTTTGGACCATGTAACTACAGCTCAAACGGCCTTTAAAGGGCATCTAATTCAATCCCCTTGTTTTTACTGATGAAGAAACTGAGTTTTAAAGGCCCTGAATGACTTCCCTGAGGTCATGCCCATACTCCACATTAGAGGTGGGATTAAAATTGTGTCTTCTGGCTTCAGATTTTGCCCCTTTCATGCCTAGTAAGGGCAGGGTGTAAAAAGGAGAGAGTGGCAGCCCCAGCCAGGCCTTGGGCACAGTGAGGCACAATGAAGGCATATTGGCTCTGTAGCTGATGCTTCTCACCTGGGTGACCTTAGGCAAGTGGTTTCTATTCCTGTCAAAGAAGGGATAGAGTAGGTGACTTCAAAGGTCCCTTTCAGTCCCAAGTCTATGAGGCTCTCCATCTTGGAGGCCTTCCACTAAAGTTTCCCAGCCAGCTTAGGGACAGCCTTCCCTGAGTCAGAGCCCTTTCAGTATCCATGACCCTAATCCCCCATTGGTGTACCTTACAGCAGATATGAAGCCCTTCCCTGGGACAGCCTCCTGGGGGGCTCTTTTGGCTCACCAGAAACAAGCCATACCCCAGTGCATACAAGTGCTGACTGAGGGTGCTGAAGCCACCCTGAAGCTGATCCTCTCGCTCGCCGGCCCTGCTGTACTCTCAGGTGACGTTCAAACACAGAGCTCTTCTGGGCTCTTACTCTCCTGGCCAAGGTCATCTCCTCAAGTCTGAGCCAGAGGAAACGAGTTTGTTTGGTTTATGGATACAAATGGAGGCTGCCTTTTTTTGACTTGCCAAACGGCTCGGCTGCCTCCTTGGGAACGTCAGTATGCTAATGCCCAAAGAGCCAGTTGTCTATTTATTTCTGTTTACGCCTGCAGACCCATTAGCAACTTTTTTCTTGTTTTCTCTTCGAATATTAAACAGTGGAGACATATTCTAAAAATTAGTTGATTAGCTTGTGAGAGCGCCTTTTCGGGGGTGCGTTCCTCCACACCAAAGGGAGAAAATGAAGGTAATTTTGTTGGCAAGGCAGGGATGATTGGGAGCTGACTGCAGAAAGATGTATTATGTCACCATAATGAGGGAGTGTAATATCTTCGTTTGCATCAATATGGAAATCACCAGCAGCTTGACAGCCTCGGTGCTCTCTCGGTAGTACGGGCTCTGGCATTATCCAGGCAGCCTGATTATGAAAAATAGTGTGTTTTCTTTTAAAGAGGAGCCCGAGTTATCAATCACCCAGCACCAGTTATGGCAGAGAGGGATCATAGCGGCACAGACCCGGGACCTGTGCTTCCAGCAGAGCCACTCCTAAGCAGACAGACAGATGGGCTTGAGAGGGAGCTTGTGTGACACTTGCTTGGTTTTATCAGGCCTGCTAAGGGAGGAGTGGGGAAAGGGGCACCCAGCCTGCTCAGGGTACCTAGGAGCCACAGCTGTTTCTTTTCCCTAATGAACAATGCCTTAAATAATATCAACCACAATAATGATTTACATGGTACTTTATACTTTGCTAAGGACTTGACCAGTGCCATCTTGTTTGAACCTCATAGCTGCCATGTGAGGTAGGGGCTATTGCCTAGACATAGACAAGGAGACTGAGTCTTAGACAGGTTGAGGAATTTGCCCATGGTCATGTCTCAGAATGTTTGAGGCAGGATTCATAGGATCACAGAAAGAAGATGGACTGAACCAGTGCATTCACTGATGGGTACAGAGGACTCCTGGGAGAGAAAATGCCTTCTACCCTCAGGGGAATGGGGCTGGGGGCTGCTGAAAGGACCTCAGCTTGGGCTATCTCCTCCAAGCTGACTGGGGCAATGCAAAGAATTGCAGGCTTCCCAGTGGATAGCAGTGCAGACTCAGAACTGGCAGGGTCCATCTTGTCCAGCCCCCTTGCTCTAGATTTATCACCAGTGAGGACCATCTCTTTCAGCCCCCTTATTTTACAGAGGAGCCTGAGGCCCAGAGAGAGGTCACACTTGACCTCTCAAACCCAACACCAATAGGGAGTTAGTAACAAAGCCTGTATTTGAATCCAAGACTTCTGACTGAGGATATTTACTGTCTACCACATTACATCGTTGTCCTTAACCAATTTCTTTGTCGTAGTAGTTCTTGGTGATCCCGAATAGCCTCATGCTATTAAAATGCTTCTTAAAAATGTCTTATTGATTCCTTTAGTTTTTATATCACAACAGTTCCTGGAAATGCTCCCTCCTTTTTTGCTGTCTCTTTTTCTCCACCAGCTTCAGTCTTAGAGAGCTAATTGTTAAATGTTCAGTGTGAGCAATTGCACTTCAAAATTGACAAATGCTACAAATCAGAGCTTGATTGGTTGTTTCATTGATTGTCTGGACTTTAAAAAGTGACAGAGAAAATGGTAATAATGCAGGTTAAGCATACAAGTGTATCCCAGGTTCGTTCTTCCTGGTGAGCTGGTTGTTAAATATTCACCAGCGTAGCCCTGCATATAACAAAGGAAAACAATTTAGCCAAAATAGCAACCTCCTCTGATGGTGTAGACAGCCTTTCTGCCCAGCAGTAGTCTAGGTTGGGACAAGGGCGCCATGTTTCCCAACCTCTTTTCTGAACTCATGGCTGGTGTTCAGTTGTTAGGATGTAAGATTACTTTTCCTGAGTTTTTCATGCACATTGTGGTCATCACCATGCATCCTGGCCTCTGCATCAGTTCTGGGTAGGAGAAGGAAGGACAGGCCAGTGGATAGAGAAGCAGCTTCAGAATCAGGGGGACCTGGGTTCAACTCCACTCCCCTTCCTGCTCTAACACATCCTGGCTGTGTGAGTGGGGCAGCTCAATTCACCTTTCAGTGCTCAAGGTGACTCTCTGTGATGGAAAGGGGGGCACAGAAAGTGCTCGCCTATATTGGAAGAGGGACTTTGCTCACCTGGGAATTACCTGTACCAATAAAAGCCCAGGTTCAGTCCCTACTGCTGTAATGCCATGCATCATCAACTTCCCAAAAGAATGTTACTGTGAACAGCTTTTAAGGTTCTGATTACACAGTCTAGTGAACACTCCATTTATTTCATTACAAATCAAGGCAAACATTCACAACAAATCACAATATAATATTCACAACATTACATCTTATCACAGAGAATCACAATATAGTGTTCACAACAGCTTAACCCTAGAATGGCCACATAGTTTTCAGTACAGTGGCCACGGTATTTGGAACAAAGAACAAAAGAATAATCATCTGTTTTCCCTAAGGGGCGAAACTCTCTTTACTTAATCATTCAGTCTTTTCACAACACAATAATCAATCTTCCACTCATGGGGCAATCATAGATTAAATTAATCAGTCACTTATCTAGCAATAATTCACTAAGTATCATTAATTACTAAATACAATCATTAGAAAATTACACAAACCCTCCACCCCTTGGTGTCTAGTATACTTCAATTTCATCATGTGTCCAAAGGGAGACCTTTTCTTCATGTTGACTCGAGGTGGTCTCTCAGATCCCCTGGATCCCCTTCCGTGGTCTCAGCTCCTACCTGAATCCACTAAACAGTCACCTAGATTCAGAGGCAGACAGCTCCCAGGTTCTCATCCAATCCTCCAGGCAGTTCTTGGTACACACTGAAGTCAGGGTCCAACACATCTCAAAACCTTCACCACTTCTGTTGCCTGGAACTCAAGGATCAACCAAGCCACAAACAAACAAAGTCTTAACATCCTGGTCATGCTTCTTCAGTCCTCCAGCAGTTCCGCTGGCCCTAGGACCCAGAAGGAATCTCAGCCTTCCAGGAGGCAGCAACTTCAGCCTTCACCAGATTCTGGTCTCAAGAAAACTCCAACTCCGTTCTTAGTCAGCTTGCAGATGCTGGGAGAGAAACTAACTAACTAACTAACTCTCTCTCTCTCTCTCTCTCTCTCTTTCTCTCTTTCTCTCACTCCTTCTTTCTTTCTCTCCTGGCTTCAGTCTCCATGATTCTTCCTCCAACAGGAGCCACTAGGAGGAACATTCCTGATTTTGATTCTCTGTCTCTGGAATTCTTCTTATATATACATATTGGCCTCCTATCTCAGCCAACCCCCTCTTGCCAGTCAACAACAGGAGACAGAGTTCACACCCTCTATTCACACAGGAGACAGAGTTCATCCCTTCTGCTTCTTTCACACAGGAGACAGAATTCACACCCTCTGCCTCTTTCACAGAAGTGCTTAGCCCTTAGTTACTAAGGACCAAGTACCTGCTAAATTAATTACTGTTACAACTGCTTCACAGGAATCTCCCACATTTCTCTGTAGTTGTCATTTTCGTAGATACAGCAGAACCTTTTAGCAAAGTTATTACATAAGGGAAAATGGAAAGGGGCTGGAGTGAAAAATGAGAAGGAAGGAAGGAGATCGCCATCATGCCTTTCCTTTCACAGAGGAAGATGCTGAGGGTCAGAGAGGAGGGCAGACTTAGCTCAAGCCTCAGAGAGTCTACCTGGAAGCTGGCATTTGGACCCAGGTCCTTTCCTTACCATTAGTCTACACTGCCTCTGTCAAAATAATGCAGCAGAAATAATTCCAGCATAGTGAGGTAGCCCAGGGTAGTGGGGAGAATCCAAAGTGAGTTCTGCTTATGTGACCCTGGGCAAGTTGACTCACCTTTCTGAGCCTCAGTTTCCTCATCTGTAAAACAGGGATAATAATACATACCTTGGCAACTACCTAGTTAGATATTTTAGGGAGGATTCAATGAAATAATAAATGTAGAGATGCTTGGGAAGTGGTGGAGAGTCATACAAATATGAGGAGAAAGACAAAGTTGCCAGTAGGAATGCCTCTCGGATCTGTGGCCACTTCCCAGTGATAGCCCATGCCCTTTGCTAGGAATGCTACTCTCCTAAGAGGAGAGTAATGTATGCCTGCAGCCAGAAACATCAGCAGATGATCCCAAAACACAGTTGGGAGCAAAAGACCACAGGAAAGCTAAGAGGAAGGAGCTGTGGGTAAAGACATAATCACACAGGCATTTGGAAATGAGGGCTGCAGCTGCTGCTGCTGCTGCTGCAGAAAGGGCTGAGCCAAGGGCAGGGAAAAGGGAGGGCAAGAGAGAGGGGCTGGGCTGGGAAGGACAGCTTCAGGGCGGGGAAGAAAGGACCAGGAAGAAGACTCCACTTGAACTGTCCAACTGCTTTTAGATCTCAGGCAGCTTCTAATCTTCTTGGTGGCATTGCCCCCATCAAACTTTAGGGATGATCTGTCTAAGTGGCCACAGGTTTGCCTCATTCAGGGCTTCTCTCAGGCAGGCAGCTAGGTGGTGCTGGGGATAGAGTGTTGGATTTGAAGTCAGGAAGACCTGAGTTCCAATCCTGCCTCAGATACTTACCAGCCATGTGACCTTAGGCAAGTGATTTAAACACTGTCTTCCTCAGTTTCCTCATCCATACAGTGCAGATAAGAGCATACCTCTCTGACTGGATTACTGTGAAGATCAGAAGAGATAACATGTGAAATGTTAGCTATCATTAGGGCTGTTAATGGAAGATACCAGATAACCGGGATAAGTGAAACAGGCAGGTACCAGTTGATTCATTAATGTCAACCTATTCTTCTCCCAAATATTAGCCCAAATTGAGTGATAAGAGGCCAGAATGAAATCTGATGCCCAGAGCCAACTGACCCCTCACATGCAAACAAAGTCCTGCCAGGTCCTTTTTGTACTGTTCCACCCAGCTGCCTCAGAAGCAGGATATTCTATGTCTCCAAAACCCTGAGTAGGGCAGGTTGCCTCCATTATTGGGATGGCCTAACTGTATCCACATTTCCTGCTCCCAGGTGTCATGTGGTGTAAGGAAGCTTGGAGACTGCTGCCCATTTCCAAATCACACTGGCAGTCAGGTAGTGTGTGCAATGGCAAGGTTGCTCATCACAAGAGCTGGCTTTGGCATTTATCAGCTCTGTGACCATGGGAACATCACTTAACCTTTCTTCTCTGGGCCTCAGTTTCCTCAGCTGTTAAATGGAGATAATAATATCAGTGAAACCTTCCTCTTGTACCTGTGTGAGGAAAAACTTTTAAAAAATCATTATTTTAAAAAAAATCAATGAAAATTCATCCCTCTCCCTCCTACTTCCTCCTCCTCCTCCGTCGAGAAAGAAAGAAAATCAAAACCCCTGTTGGAAATAAGGATAACCAAGCAAAAACAGTTTTCCTCATTGGTCACATCCAAAACCAGTATGTCTTAATCTGCACTCTGATTCAATGGCTCCATTTTAGAAGGTGGACACCATCTCAGAAATCCTTGGAATTGTAGTGGATCCTTGTGTTGTGAATTCCTCAGTCTTTGGAAATTGATTACCTTTACGATATTTTGGTTGCTGTATAAATTGTTCTCCTAGTTCTGCTCACTTCACTCCACATAAGTTTATACCAATTTCCCCAGGTTTTCCTGAAACCTCCCTCTCTGCCATCTTTTACGTCACAATAGTGCTTCGTCACATTCACGTAGCACAGCTTGTGCAGTCGTTCCTCAGTAGACGGGCGAACTCTCAGCTTCGAAGTCTTTGCCACCACAAGAAGACCTGCTTTTTTGGTTGATTTTTGTATTGTTTTTATCCATATGGGTTTCCCTCTTTTTAAAAATCTTGTTAGGGTATAGATCTAATATGGATTTTACTGGGTCAAAGGGCATGTATGGTATATTTCATCGATAGTTCCCTTCCCACCAGTCTCTCAGGCGTTTCTCATTTTCCTTTTCTGTTAATGTTGCCAATGTGATGGGTGTGAGATGGTACCTCAGAGTTATTTTAATTTGCATTTCTCTCATTATTAGTCATTTAGGGCATTTTTTCCTATAGCTATTGATAGCTTGGATTTCTTCTTCTGAAAAGTGTCTATTCATATCCTCCCACTATTTATCTTTTGGAGAATGGTGCATATTCTTATAAATTTGCCTCAGTTCCATATATATCTCAGAAATAAGACTATCAGAGAAACTTGCCACAAAGACTTTGTCCCATTTACTTGTTTCCCTTTTAAGTTTAGCTGCATTGGTTTTGTTTGTGCAAAAACTTTTAAATTGTATACAATCACAATTGTCTACTTTACCATCTGTTGTCCTCTCTAGCTCTTGTTTGGTCACGAGCTCTTCCTCATCCTTGGATCCTTGAATTCTTGTTCCTTTACTGTCATCTTTTAATCTCCTGTGTTGAAGCTGTATCTCATATATGAATAGCTAATGTATGATAACAATAAAGATAAGAGCTAAGAGTGTAAGGGGAACCTAGAAGCCATTTGTCCAAACTGCCTCCTAATTAATTAAGGTCACATCCAGAGACTATATGCTAAACTGCCAGGGAGGGCATGTAAAATGACCTAATAAATGGCCCTCAGTCTGCAAGTTTAGATAAGCATCAGATACACAGTTAAACCAGAAAAATGTTATGCTAATAAGGTATTTTTTACCTTTGAGATGCTATTGACATGCTAATGAGCCAACCCCCAACCCCTGCCCTTTGAGGACCTCTCCAACTCCACCGGTCCACCTGTTCAACTTCCATATAAAGTTCCCTAAGTGTCTCTGTGTGCCCTTCCATTTCCCGTTCCCAGAGCTGTCTGCTGCCCTCTCTCATTCCACTTCTCATGTGCCAATCTGGACATCTACCTTTATACTCCATCTATTCCTTGTTAACATTGTCTGCAGAGACAGATAGCAGCTAAGTGACTTGCCCAAGGTCACACAGCTAGTAAGTGTCTGAAGTTGGATTTGAACTCAGTTCTTCCTGACTCCAGATTCAGTGCTCTGTGCACTTTGGTGCCTCTTACAAAGGGAAGAGGTGGCAGAACAAGAATTCTCTGACTCCAGATCTCATGCTTTTCCCACTTTTTGATGGGACACTTCCCTGTACTAGCTCTAGATGCCCCATGCTTGCAGAGCATCCTAGTCTGACCTAGAACTCCAAACAGGAGGGAGATTCAGGTGTGGGGGCTGAAATCCTCTGTGTGCCCAAACCAGAAGCTGCTGTAAGGTAGCCCAAGTGATTAGTCAGCTTCCCACAGGAGGGAAGCTGCTGCCTCCTAAGGACACCTTTCCCATGCTGGGACATCAGGCTTCTCTGCAACTGGCCCCTGCTGCTTCTAACTCCACCCCTTGGGTTAAGAGGAACACGTTTCATAGCACCCCTCCCCCAGGATAAGCCTTGAAATACTTCAAGAGTCAATTATTTTCCATACCTTCTCCAACTCCCAATTTTCTCTTCTCTAGGCTGAATACTCTTAATTTCTTCAAGCAGTTAGCACATACTATATTTATAGTGCTTTCCAAATATTATCTCATCTTATCCTCACAACAATTTTAAGAGGTAGGTGCTATCCCCATTTTACGGATGGGGAAACTGAGTCTGAGTAAGGTTAAATGACTTGTCTAGGATCACAGAGCAAGTCAGTATCTGAAGCAGAATCAGAATTCAGGCCTTTCTGACTCCAAGTCCAATGCCCCCTGTCCACTATGCCAAAGAGCTCATGATGGCATAACCTTGAGGCCCTTCACTATTCCAGTTGACCATCTCTAGAAATCTCCAACTCGATAAAACACATCCTAAAAATGTGACCCCCATAACCGAAGGCAAATCTGGCCTGACCAAGGTAGTCTACAGTGGGACTATCTCCTACTTGCTCCGGAAAGCCATCCTTCTCTTCAGGCCTAGTCATCAAGTGGGATGTGATCCCCTTGCCATAAGCTTTCCAGTGGAGGGTCCAGGAACCTATCCTTGGTCTTGATGAACGTCTTTATTAATGGCTTAGATAAAGGTGTACATGCCTTTGGATTGATCAGACGAGCAGTGAGAGGGGCTGAGCGAACAGGGGAGTCCTGGGTCCTGCCCAGTGGTGTATGCAGAGACCCAGAGACCGTTGTTAGGAGCTGCAGACATTGCATGGTTTTCCCTGATTTGCAAGTGAGAGCCTGACTGGGAGAGAGCTTACTTCTTGGACCAAATCAAGGAAGACAGTCGGAACAAACTCATTGGAATAATGGTTACTGAATGCATTTCTCACATTTTTTTCTATTCCTTTTCAGTCCCAATTAAATACTTTCTGGTTCTATGTTAGTGTTTTGCTAGGTTTCTATTAGCATGATAACGACTGGATTTCTAGACCTGAGATGATTTTAGAGGTTTTTCCTTTCACACACAGGTCGGGGCTCAAGATACAGAAGGTGGACTTATCAGACAACGCTCCAGCGCCCCCAGCCCCACCCCCAAATATGAACTCAAGTCCATGGGGGGTTAGTGAAGACTTGCCCAAGGGTGACATCTTTTTGAGCATTTTATTTTTATTAATTAAAAAGTTCAAATTTTGAATCAAGTGAAGATGCCTCTTAAAATGACTTTCAAGAGAGAGTGCATTTAAAGAGAGGTTTATTGGACAGAGGAGAGGGAGGATACAAGATTGATTCTGCGTAATGGCTCTTCTAGGGTCAAATATAAATTCGTCAGTTTGGTTTTTCTGGTCCTTCCCACCCTGTCCCCAGCCTGCTTCCTTTTCTTAGACATGATGCACTCTATGGCACAGCCACCCTGACCTTGCTGTTCCTCACACACAATATCCCATTACCCACCTTGGCCACTTTGCCCAGGCAGCCCCTGTTCCATGGCTGCAGCACTCCCATCTGCTGCCGCTTTGAATCTATTCATTCAAAAATCAATTCAGGGGCCCCATCCACATGAGAACTTTCCTCAGCCGCTCACCCCCCACCCCACTGCTTGGTATTTATTCATTTTATGCAGCCTTACATATGGGGCCCGTACATTCCTTCTAGCCTTTTGTCATTCTCTGAAATCCACTTTCCACCTCTGGCCTTGGATCCACATTTACTATGTATTATTCATTGGGGATCCAATACAAAAAACTCAAGACCATTCCTGCCCTCAAGGGGTTTACATTTCAATGAAGATGACGTATGTTGGGATGTTTTATTTAGGGAAGTCATAGGAATGGGGAATGGAGTCATAAGACAATAGGCCAACTTATCTTTTTTGTTAGCATTTCCAGAGTCAGAAGTAGAAAACATAGGGTAGGGGAAGTTATGCTTGAGGGCCCCAACCCCAACCGGCTCCATCCTCCAGAAAATGGCTAGAGGGCGCTGTGTTGGGGCTGGGGCTGGCCAGACATGTGGCTGCACCCTGGCCATTTTCCCACCAGATTGGTAGGAACATCCCAGTACTAGCTTTGGCAATGGTAATCGAATCTTCTTTGCCATTCTTAGAAAAAGAACGGTACGATACCCTGACCCTGTTCCCCTAAATGTGGGGTCTTCCGCTATGAGAATGTCAGCTCCTTGAGAACAGGGGTGTCTCACATTTTGTGTTTTTATTCCAATGTGTAGCATAGTGCTTGTACACAGTAGGTGCTGAAAAACTGCTTATGGATTGGTTAATACAGATGTGGACAGAGGGTACATAGGAACACCAGTCTAAACCGGACCATTAGATCCCCTTTCCTGGGCTGTTTGGCTGTGAGTCCTCTGTCCTTTCAGGGTTCAGACTAAAGATAGATGGTCGATATGATCACTATGTTAGGTCAGTGAGGTAGTATGGAAAGAATGCTGGACGGTGAAGCAGGGGGACCTGGGTTCAGATTCTGGTTCTGCTACTTCCTATCTTCTGACCTTGGACAAACCCCTTCCCCTCTC
Source organism: Pseudochirops cupreus (assembly GCA_028627135.1). Classification (NCBI taxonomy): domain Eukaryota; kingdom Metazoa; phylum Chordata; class Mammalia; order Diprotodontia; family Pseudocheiridae; genus Pseudochirops; species Pseudochirops cupreus. The sequence continues at coordinate 571,143,758 of CM053582.1, forward strand.
TGGGCCTCAGTTTCCTCACCTGTAAAATGAGAGGGTTGCCCTCGATGGCCTCTGAACTCAGCATCCCTAACTCTGCTTCTTCCGCTTTTGGGGGGTAGGAGGATGTTTCCCTTTGCGTCAGCCCCCCCCCCCCATGCCGGCCTTCTCCTCTGGCTCGCTTGGCCATCTTCTCTCTGCCCATTTGTCCCCCTAGGCCTGTGAAGGGAAATGTTTTTGTCAATATGAAAAGTCAGTTGATCGCTGTGGAATTTGCTCTGTGTGCGAGGTCCCATTTGCCGCGTCAAATTGTCTGTAATTTGTTCTCAAGCAGCAGTACATGACCGTAGGGCTGTCACCCACCTGGTGGAGCCACCTGGGCCCAATCGGCTCTTCATCGTGCTGAGATGATGCAAGAAGAATAGGCCCCTGGCATTTCCCGGCTGCTTTGAGGAACAAAAAGGCAGACTTGTAACCAACCTCTTCAGTTTGGAGTTGGGGGGGTGGGTTGTGGGCAGAGAAAGCCCAAGATGCTTCAGTGATGACAAAACACGTTTTAAGCACGTGCGTTTTTTCTGCAGAAGCCCCTGGGAAGGCCATGTTGTGCAGAAAGCAAAGGAGAGAGGCTTCATCGTGAGAGATCCTGCTCCTGGCCCACCTGCTGAATGCTTCTGCCACAAAATGGCCACCATGCAAGCAAAGGGGCCTTAGATCAGTGGTTCTCAACCTTCCTAATGCTGCCACCCTTTAATACAGTTCCTCATGTTGTGGTGACCCCCAACCATAAAATTATTTTCTTTGCTACTTCATAACTGTAATTTTGCTACTGTTATGAATTATAATGTAAATATCTGATATGCAGGATGTATTTTCATTGTTACAAATTGAACATAACCCACAGGTTGAGAACTGGTGCCTTAGATAGAGGCTGGGTGAGCGAGGCAGAGGGACCTTCCTCCACTGAGTGAAACTGCCTGCTAAATCAATGGGAGCAGTGCCCTTGCCTTGTAAGGAGAAAGGGCTCTGGGTATCTCTGGCCTCCTGAATGCTGTTACATAAATTCTGTGAGTGAGCTAGACAGTACTGAAGGACCAGAGGTTCAAGGACTACTCTAGAGGTCACCTACCCAAGAGCAGCCAACATGCTATAGGGGAAAAACACCAAAATTGAGTTCAAATTCTGACTCTTCTACGTACTGCCTATATGACCTTAGACAGATCACCTAACCTCTGGTCCTGAGTTTCCTGATCTGTAAGAGGAAGGGATTGGACTATAGTTGATGGCTTCTGCTCTCAATCTATCATTCTCCAGAGTTTGGGTCTGGGAGGAGTGGAGCCATTTGTCCAGGATCACATACATAGTAAGGGGTAGAATAAGGTCCTCCACAATCCACTGTAAAAGAGCAAACAGATGCATCCCTACTACCCGTCTCATCCCTCTCCCCCATTAAAAAGGCTCCTTTTGTTTTATATGCTGACTGGTGAGTGAATGTTCAGCAACGCTTTATTCCATTTACAATTCATCAGGATTGTGTTACCTGATGGAATTTGCTTGGGGCTTGTGGCTTCTCTCTGCAGCCATCCGGGTTCCCCTTGTGGGCTGAGGCTGAAGATACAACCATCGAGGCAAAGGCTGTTAAATTACTTTCCAGAGAGGTTGTACTGGGCATTCTTGTTCAGGTACGGATGGGGCTCCTCCATGCTTCTGAGATACCTGCCATCTCTGAGATGAGAATCAATCTGTATGCTTAAGATGTAAGGGTGCCAGTGGATTGAATCAATCATTCAATTAATGGCTCCCATCCCAATTAATGTAACTAATAAGATACACTAACCTTGATGCCATATCATGTGAGAACACCTCTACTGAGCCTAGCAGTCAAGCCAAGGCATCAAATTAAGTGCTAATAACCTGGTTAATCAAGTTGGGAAAGAGTAGCTGCCTTAAGATGTTGGATGAAACAAAATGATCAGGAAGTTGTATTGGGATTGGTGAAGGGCACTTAGGCAGTGTGGGGCTTGTCAGTTTGGATTCCATCACTCAAGGGGTAGGCCAGCTCAGTGGTGGAAGCTGGCCTAGTTAGGCCCTTGAGAAGGAATCCCTTGGAGGTAGGGATGGTGGAGGGAGGAGATCTATCCCGATAGATAGATTGGAGAATCATTAGAATAGATATGGTCCTTAAATCCATGGGAGCTGATGAGATCACCTAGTAAAGCAGTATGGAGGGAGAGAGCTGAGGGCCAGCACCGAGCCCTGGGGGACATCCATGGTAAGAGGGTGTGCTCTGGAGGAGGATCCAGCAAAGGCTGCTAAGAAGGAAGAGTTGGACAGTTAGGAGGGGTGTCCTGAAAACCTAGAGAGAAGGGAGTGACTAGCAGTGTCAAAGGCTGTAGATAGGTCAAGGGGGATGAGGATTGAGAAAAGCCTGTTGGGTCTGGCAACTTGGGGATCACTGGTAACTGAAGAGGGCAGTTTTGGAAGAATGATGAAGTCAGAGAATAAGAGGAGAGAAACTGGAGGCCCTGCTGTAGACAGCCTTTTGGAAGTGTTAGCTATGAAGGATGGGAGAAATAAAGGATGATAGCAGGGATGGAAGGAACAAGTAGGGGTTTTTTCAGGATGGCATGTTTGTAGCCTGTAGAAAGGGAGGGATTGAAAAGAAGTGTGAGTGGGGATGACCATCTGCTGGAAGAGACAGGATGGAATGGGGTGCCTTGAACAGGTAGAGGGATTTTCCTTGGTCAGGAGTGAGGCCACCTCCTCAGGTGAGACAGGATAAAAGAGGAGGCAGGAGCAGAGGGTCCTGGCATTTCTAGGAGGTAGAATGTGAGGGCAGAGGGCATTTGGGGCTGCAGCCTGAAGGAGAGAGCATTTCCCTCTGTAGGGGAGGTCTCAGGGCAGACTGAAGGGTTGTGCCTTGAAGGAAGGGTGGAATTTTAATAGCTGTGAGTTCTCTATATCACACAAAAGGATGGGAGAAGCAAAGGCACAGAGATGCAGGGCCTGGAAAGTGGTCCAGTCTGGGTGGAACATAGAATCTATTCTGCATCTGTACCTACCTATGTATATATTGTCTTCCCTTCTAAATTCTAGGTTTCTGAAGGGCACAGTCAATTTCCCTTTGGTCCTTGTACCCCAGGGCTTGCTGCAGTTCCTAGGAGATTAATAAATGCTTGCTGGTTGATTAGTTAAATATACTAAGGAGCAGATAAAATTAGGTAGGACCAGTAAGTTGTAACCAGCTTGGGTGGGGCCTTGAATGCCAGGGTCATTCCCAGAGGTATAGGGGGCTACATTGCATGATTCCCCTCAGCACCGCCCCCCTTACAGATAAAAGAGGTCTTACCTGAGTATATACAAAGCTCAGACTCAGAGTCAGGCCATCCTCTGACGAGTCCTGGTTGTGTGAGCCTAGAATGGTCACTTAACCTCTCAGTGCCCCAGGAAACTCCCTCAGATTAACTAAATTAGGGACAGGCTGCTGCAGTGGAGGGATCTTCCACACTAGGAGGTCCACAGTAACAGGGAGGATCATCTTAACAGTAGCCCTTGAAGGCTTATGAGCCAAAGTGTCCTCAACAACCTGGTGGAACTATCTGTCCAAGTCTCATCCCTATTTTGAAGATTGGAAAATGAGGCTTAGACATGATTTGAACCTGAGGCCTCCGAGTCTAAATCTGTGTTCTTTCTCCTACAAACAGTGTGCCTGAGTCTTGACCTCATGGTCTTCCATTGGCTTTCACTGTCTAAGGGACAATCAACTCTTAAGTCAAGCTCACCCTGGAGACCTATCACTGGATGCCCTTCTCCCAGGCTTGCCTTCCCAGTCAACCCTTTTGGGGAAGGCCCGGTCTGCTCTCTCTCTAAGCACTTCTGGAACTTTGGTCAGCTGGCCCTCGGCAGAACTACTCCCTTCCTGGTGCTGCCCCAAGATACACAATTCCTTGACATAGCTCTGAGAGGACTTTCCTACCAAGCTTCACTTGACATTTCTCCAATCAAGGGAAAATGGCAGAGAACTGTCTGAAAAGAGAAATGTCCCAGGCATCAACAGCTCCAAGGGCCCCAGGTCTTCTGCTCCTAGTCCTGGAGGAGGGGCAATGGGAGAGTGCCAGAGAATGCAAGGGAACCTCATCTACTGAGGTGATAGGGGAGTCTCTGGGAAGACACAGGGCCAGGTTGAGTCACCTCCTCCTGCTGACCTTTTGTCTCTCGTGAAATGTCAGCTCTGATAGACATCCCCGTCATCGAAAAGGGCACATCTTTAAGGTGAGAAAAACAAATCCGTCTGAAGAAGATAGACAGACTCGATAATTAGCATCAAGCCCCTAGCCCCATAGCAGATATGTGTGGACCAGACTCTTAATTGGGGTGGCTGCTCACTGGTGCTCTGCTGTGGGTAGAGAAGGATCTCATTCCATAAAAATTAGTCGTGAGGTCTGAGGGTTCTTGGGGTCTGCGAACTTGGTTTTTAAAAATACACATTTTGACAATAATATTTCAATATAATTAATTTCCTTTGTAATCCTATGCCTTTAAAGTTATAATTCTCTTATGACCAATGACACCTTATGACACAGTGGCCAGTGACAGGCTGGATTTGATCTATAGTGATAGTTGGGGTTCTTCCCACCTCCATTCCCCACTTAAAGTACTTGGTACAGGGTTGAAATGAACTTATCTGGAACACGGTGCTCTTGTTCTCCTCTCCTCCCCCTCCCAGTAGAATGTAAGCTCCCTGAGGGCAGGGGTTGTTGCGGCTTTTTTTTTTAAACTTTGTCTTCCTAGAGCCTAGAATTACTTGTCCCATAGCAAGTGTTTACTAAATGCTTGATTGCGAAAATTAGGCGACCGTGAACTTAAAACAGCAAACGTGCTATTGGAAGAGGAGTCTAGGCGACTGAGGCAGTGGACACTCAGGAGTCATTTCAAGCAGCTCCTATCCAAACCATAGCCAGGCTGTCACGGTGTAACCTCTAGCTGGGAGGAGGCAGGATCCAAAACCTTGGAAGGAAGCAGTTCGCGTCTCATATTGTACCAATACTGTGGGCGCCCTGCGCAACCTGAAGATGAACTTCACACGGGCCTCCAGCTTTAGGTCCCAGAGGTTTCAGTATTCAGGACATTTGAACAAATATCTTGACGAGGCAGGGAAGTTTAGTGCACAGTGCTGGACCTGGAGTCGAGGGGGCCTGGTTCAGCCACGTGACTCTGGCCCTCTCAACCTCAACATGCTCCTCTGTTTAAGGAATAATAATAGCACTAACCTGCCAAGGCTGTGGTGAACATTGTGTAAAGGTGAGCTGGTGAATGCCTGGCACTCCGATGGGCACCAGGGAGACAGAGAGACAAAGACGAAGCAGTTCTTGTTCCCCAGGGACCCGTATTCTGCTAGAAGAGGGGGAAAGGGGGAGGGGGATCGGAAGAGGAGGCAGAGGAGCAGAAGGACGGGCTGCGGGTCCCCTCACCGCCACTCCACAGGAGGAGCGCCAAAGGGCCTCCTGGGAAGGAGCATTGGGTGGGGGGGAGGTGTCTGAGCAGCTCTGGCCAGGTTCTTAGGCTTGGCGGAGAAGCGCCCTCCCATCCCCCCAATCCCTCCAGCAGTAGAGAGAGGCCTGGCGGGGTTTCACTTCAAATCCTGCCTTCAATACTCTCCGGCAGTATGACCTATACCAATAGTTGCGCGCAGTGATATGGTGCTTCCCAAATGTCATTGCATCGGGTCCTCACAGTCACTCGGTGAAGTAGGTGCTATTATTATCCCCACTTTGCAGACGAGGAAACAGGCTGAGAAAAGAGAAGTGACTTGCCCACATAGCCAGTCAGTGCTGAACTCTGCTCTCACTGTCTCCAGGTCGAGGGCTCCAGCTACAGAGCTACGCAGTGGCCGCCGCTGGAGCCTTTCAGGGCCTCTGCACTCACCTGTAAAACTAAGAGCTTGGACTTGACGCCTGCAAGGTCCCTTCTGATCCTAGGAGATTCCGGGACTGCTCCTGGCCCCTCTTTCTGCTGCTGACTGTAGGGGAACACTTCTAGGGATCCTTGGATTGTCGGAGAAGTTCTAGCTCCTAGAGATTTTGGGCAGCGTGGAACAAGAACTCCGCCCAAACTAAAAAGATTTGGAGAAAGTAGAGGGAGGAAGGGGAATCTCAGCGTCTTCGCAAAGAGATCCAGGAAAGAGCTCTTGGGGACGGGGGAGCCACACACTCATTGCCATCGTGAAAGTGACAATGAGTGTTGGGAGGAAACGTGACAAGTTATGATAGATTGTCGTGCAAAAATGACAGGCCACATGACAAGGAGGTATTTTAGGATTGTTGATTCAGCTATAAATAATTACAGAACAACGACTCCTTGCCTCCCCAACGTCTTCTCTTAAAAAAAAACAACAAAAAAACAAACCACCCCAAACCGTGGGTTTTCATCTGTAAAGGTAAGAAGGTAGGAGGGAAATAGAGGGAATAATGTCACCCATTTTCAAATGCCAAAAGAAAAAAATTCTGATTGCAAAGTTGGTTCCCATTATGGTTACTTACTTCAGTTCTTAGATGGGTCTGAGTGAACTTATTGATGGGGGAGCTCCCTCCAAAGAGACAGATTGCAACCATTGGTGCCCACCCATTCTCTGTGACTTCTATATTATCTTTTAAATATTCTAGAAGAGGGGCAGCCAACAGGCTGGATGCCACCCTCCAGAGCTCTTGCCATGATAAGGACATGATGGACATCTGGTTATCCACTACATGCCTTCTTCCAGAGCTCTTGACATGGTGGGAACATGACAGAACAGATCGGTTATCCACTGTTTGTCTCATTCTCACCACACAGCCAGCCCATCTTCCTTCCTGGCCATGCCATTCTCTGACCACTTGTCCTCAGCTCCTCTTCTTGCTCAGGTCTTTGTTGGAGATGTGTTGTCCTCTGCTCATGCCTGCCTGGTGCCTTGGCATTTGTATCATGTTGAAGAGCAAAATGCTTTCTTGCTTCAATAGATGTATGATCTCATGGACTTGGGGATAATTTCCATCCAGGCAGGTCAACCTATTCCTTTCCATCTCATGTGATGCCTGTCCACGTCCACTCATAAATCCTCTGTAGAGACTTTACCCAAAGGGCTGGAGGACTTTCTCTTTACTCTTTTTGCATCTGTAGGTACCAGTTTAAATATTTGGGCTGTTTCACTCTCAGTTCAACCCACTCTCTGTATGGCACCATCTCCTCATCAGCAGCCTTGCCTACCTTGAAATGCCTTCATCCTGAAGCCTGCTCTCCTGAGTGGTGACTGCCAAGTTATAAAGTCTCCCAGCTATGCTCACTTTACTCCAGCTGACTCATTCTCTGGACTTCTTCACCCTTTCATGAACACCATGACCCCATCCTTCCTAACCTCTCTCCGTGATGCCAGCTCTCCAGCTCACATTTATGGTTTGCCTTCTGCTATTAGAATGTAGGCTTTTTGAGAGGAGGGATTGTCTTTTGTTTCCAACATTTAGCACTGTGCTTGGCACAGAATGAGTGATCCATAAACACTTGCTCTTTCTCTCTGTGTCTTTATATCTCTTTCTGCTTTCTCTGTCTCTGTTTTTCAGTCTTTGTCTTTAACTCTCTGTGTGTCTCACTATATACATTTGTTATCACTTGCTCTTACTAAAAGATCACTCTCCCTTCCTCCTCCAACCTCCTGTCATTGGAGATCTTCTAAAAAACGCAGAATGACAGTGTTCTGGGGTTGTTGCAGAAGGGATTTGTGATCAGGCAAGGATTGGACCTAGGTGACTTAGTAGACAGAATGCTGGGCCTGGAATCTGGAAGATGAATCAAAATCCAGCCTCAGACACTCACTAGTTATGTGGTTATGTGACCCTGGACAAGTAACTTGACCTCTGTTTGCCTTAATCTACTAGAGAAGGAAATGGCAAACCACTCTAGTATCATTGCCAAGAAAACCATATGGACAGCATCAATGTGCTCTCATCCATGGGTCATGAAGAGTCTGACATGACTGAACCAAAACAACATGGATCAGACTGGGTGTCCCCTGACATTCCCTGCCCCCCTGAGATTTTGAGATTTCCTTGAGGATATCTCCTTTTTTTGAATCTCCAGGTTTTTAGATTAGCTATGGATAGTAATGGTGTTTGCTGCTCTAAATGTGACAGCCTGGTCAAGGAGCCAATGAGAGGTTGGACACTGGAGGAACTGGTATACTTGCTACCAATGTAACTGAAAAGCAGAAGGAAATTGGGACTAAGTCAAAGATTGGCTCCCAGGTGTCCCTTGGAGGAGCAAATCAAGGAGTTGGTGAATTTGGTTTTACTATACTCAAAAGGCAAAGACATATTTTAGTGAGCTGTGTGGTCACCTTGCATTACAGCGATTATGGTGAGTCTTTTCAGAAAGGCCACTGTGCAGTTAATTAAAGCTTATGTTTCAACATATATCCCAGAATATGAGGAGTAAAAACAGTCTACAAAGGACTGGAGAAGGCCAATTCTGTCCAACCAATGTGGACTTTTTGCTGGTAACTTCATGGTGCAGATGGCATTAAAGAGGATGGCGAAGTATATGCTAGTAAGTCACTAACCTTTTCTGAGCCTCAGGCAAAAATCTAAGACTTTTAGGTGGTCTCAATCTACACTGGTGGAGGAAGTGCTTATGACAATGATATCACTGGTCCTTCATATATTGATGTTGATATGAGAAATCGATAAAAGAACAGATATAAGCACAGACAATCAACATTTTCTAAGGAAGTGTAATAAATGTAAATCATTCACCCCCATGAGGAGCCAAAAGGTCGTGGTTACCATCTAAGCCAGAAAGTACCTGTTCCTCCCTAGTAATAATATAAGATAATCTAGGACAAAACAAGATTGTAATATGAACTTGTTTGTCAAATCTCATGAAGAAAGATGGTGGAAGATTATGAGCAATAATGCCTCGAAAACAGTGACAAAGTGACAAATGGGGGAGGATGAGATAGATTTTAAGAGAGTTTGTGAAAGATCTGGCTAAGCAATGTCGTCCCCAGGGTATTGAAGGATGATACCAGAAGGAGGACGACAAGCAAATGGAAAATGGAATAGCCCATGAATATTTTACAAGTAGCGATTTTCATCATCATGGAGAGTGGAGCCGCCATATTTGGACTTTAACTTGTGCTTTAGCTATGCAGCTGGAGCAAAGAGAAATAGCCATGGAGAAAAGGAAGATGGTAAAAAAAGCAAAAAGTAACAAGACCAGATCGAGGTGTGTGCACACACAGAGGAGGTCTGTCTGTGACATGACAGGATTCTGAGAGCATCAGGTATTGACTCTCAAGGAACTTAGAAGACAAGAGGACATCAACCAGCCAATCACTAAGCATTGATTAATAGTTTAACCAACATTTGTAGCACTCTGTGTGCCAGGCAATGTGCTAAGCACATTACAATTATTATCTCATTTGATATTAAACACCTGTTGTGTGGAAGGTACTGTCTGAGGTACTGAAACTATGAAGACAAGCATAAAACGATCCTAACTTGCAAGAAGCCTGCATTCCCACAGGGGATCACACACACACACACACATATATGTATATGTGTATGTATTTTGAGAGAGAATATATGTATATACACATGAACATATATATACATACATAAATATAAATAAAATGAATTTGTAAGCATATGCAGAATGAAGGCAAAATAACTCCCTACAAGGTAGTTAGGGAAGGAGGGCATGTGCTGTTGGGAGGATCTAGAAAGGCATCATGGGGTAAATGCCATCTGAGCTCCAACTTGAGGGAAGAGAGGGGTCTCTGAAGTGGAGGAAAAGGGCTGTGAGTTCCAAGCATGGGGGAACAACCAGTGCAAAAGCAGGCACATGGCAGACAGTGATGTGGGTGAAGAGCAGAGAGAAAGCTGGCTTGCTTGGATTGTACAGTGTGTGGGAGGGGGAGTGATGTCCAATAAGAAAGGAAGGGTCTTTTCATTCTAATGGAGGATAAGAGCACATGGAGCTTGAGCTGGGGTGGGGGGGAGGAGATGAGAGGGATGTATGGAGGCAGGAGGAAATGGAAATGACTTGAAAATGGTGGGCTTGAGAGCAGGACTAGATAAGAAAGCTCACCCACCAGTCAGAACTTAGGTTCCAATCTGAGTTCCAAGAGGAGAAAGAGGAGGTGGCTGGCAGCTGCAGGTGTCATAGCATGGAAATAGCCAGAAAGCAGCTATCTGGGAAAACTTTTACCTTTCTCTAAGCTTCAGTTTTCTCATCTGTAAAATGGGGATACTGTCAATCCCTCCCTTGGGGAGATGTTGCGAGGATAAAATTGGATAGTGACAGCAAAATGGTTTATGAATGGAAGTGATTGTTCTTTCTGTGTGAATGACTGGACATGTCCTCCAGCTTACTTGGTGAGCAAGTGTCTGAGGCAGGATTTGAAGCCTTCCTGACTCCACATATATTGCGATGTGCTTCTCTGTTACCTAGACAGGCCTTGCCTCCTAGATTGACTCTTCCCCTCCCTGACCCAGACATGGCACTTTGGCATGCTGGCCATGCCTAGTCAGTCTTCCGCTCGGGGCTTGGCTCTGGACCTTCTTGTCTGGCTATCCAGCCCCTTTCTTGTCCATGGTTGACCATCCTGCTTGGCAGGGGAGCTCCCTCTCAATTCCTTGGGCCCCCTGATGCCAGCAGGTTCCAGGTCCTCCTTTCCCTTCCCAGGCCAGAGCAGCAGTGGCAGCAGCGATCAGCCCTGGATGGATGCCCCTCCTTGTGGCCCTTGGCAGCAGAAGGAAGCCAGACCCTGGGAGATGCCCACCAAGCTGGTGCCCATGCTGGCACCCACAGTGCTTCTTTCTGCCCCATCGTGGTGGGTTTTTTCCAATCAGGAGGGGGTTTCCTTGGCAACAAAGTTTTTATTCATTCATTCCTCTCAACTCTCCCTTCTCTCCATACTGCAGAGAATACTAAAGATTGTTCATTAACCAGCCTTTCGACTTCCAGGAATTTTCTTTTTTAAACTTGGCTTCTTGCCAAGGTTTCTTAAAGGAGTCAAGCTATCCTCCCCTTTTCTTCCCACTCTCCTTTCCCCGCCCTTGCCTCCCCTAATGTTTGAAAATGCATTTGAAGAAAATAGAAACATTTGTTAGACCAAGTTCATTCCACAGCAAATGTTGAAGAGATGCCTACTGTGTGGGAGGCCTTTTAAGAAGCTCCATCTTACTAACCCTACCTCACTTACCTTTTCTCTTTTCTCCACTCACTTAAGCCCCAGTCTGGTTGGGCCCCAGGGCCTGAGAGCTGTAGCCTGCCAACAGGTGGATGGATCTGTACCCAGAGACCGGAAATTGTTGTTACAGTTGTTTTTGTGACCCTCTTATGGGGGAGAGGGAGGGTTCTTGGCAAAGACACTGGAGGGATTTGCCATTTCCTTCTCTAGCTCATTTTACAGATAAGGAAACTGAGGCAAACAGGCTTAAGTGACTTGCCCAGGGTCACACAGCTAGTAACTGTTTGAGTCAGAATTTGAACTCAGGAAGATGAGTGCTGATTCTGAGCCCAGTGCTCTATCCCTTGCACCCCCTAGCTGTCACAATCAGGAAGACTCGAGTTCAAATCTCACCTTGGACACTGACTACCTAGCTCTGCATGGCTGGGCAAATAAGTCGGGTATCCTCTCTCAGCATCAGTTTCCCTATATGTAAATGGGGGAAATAATTATACCTACCAAAAAAAAAAAAGACAGGAATGGGCAATTATGGAGTTATGCAAGGCCAGACACACTATTGATGGAGGCATGCATTGGTCTGGTCCAGTCATTCCAGAAAGCAGAGTGGAATTATGGGAAGAAAATGAAGCAGACATCCATACTCTTAAAACCCAGAAATTCTACAGCTAGGTATAAACTCTCTGAAAGTAAATGACAAAAGTAAAGGCCCCAGATATGCCAAAATATTCATGTGATATATATATAGATATGTGTGTGAGATGTGTGCACATATATACTCACTTGCTATGTACTTGAGTGTATATAGGTATGTATATATGTGTATGTGCATATATATGTATGTATACACTGAATTCTCCAAACAACCCTGATATATATATATATATATATATATATATATATATATATAGACACACACACACACACATAAAGCCAGCTATTATTAGTTTGTTGATTTCTTCTGGTACAGAATCGCCTTGTTATGGGTCTGCTCATGAATCCCTTTCAAGGAGGGAGGATGCACAAGGACTGGCTTTATGGAGGCTCCTTTCAAAGTGAAATCAGATACAGGTTGCCCAAGAAGTAGAGCCAGATTGAAAAGAAGCTGATGGACCCACGGTCACTGTTGTGAAGGCAACAGAGGAGAGGGGAAGAAAGTTCCGGCAAGCAGGGTGATGGTGCCTCCTACATTTAATATCCATTTAAATAGCTCAATATATAACAGGAGCTCAGGGTTGTAAGTCAGTCCCCTTTCCTACTTCTCTTCATATGTTGTGCTTGTTAAAGTTATAATAAAAAAGAAAATTCCTATAAAAATTGCAGTGGTGCTGGAGAAGGTTTCTAAGCCCAGGAGATTTGAATTCCTATGACTTCAGAGCAGATCTGAAGCTTCCCTGAATCCCTCAGTCAAAAGTGACCTTGCTGTCTTGGCCCTCCGTTAACACTTTGTATTCCTCCCAAGGGCAACAAGGTGGCACAGTGGACAGAGCACTGGGTCTGGAGTCAGCAAGATTAATTTCTCTGAGTTCAAATATGGTGTCAGACACTTACTAACTGTGTGACCCTGGGTGAGTAATTTTCTTCATCTGTAAAATGAGCTGGAGAAGGACATGGCAAAGCACTCCAGTATCTTTGTCAAGAAAATTCCAAGTGGGGTCACAGAGAATCAGACACAACTAAAATGAATGGACAGCAATTCTTCCCATGCACTTTTCTGTATTTAACATTTAGATTGCACCAAAGTCTTGGAAAGGGTTTTACATATAATATTTCATGGATCCTCATAATAATCCTGGGAGGCAGGTGCTAATAATATGCCCATTTTAGAGATGAGGAAACTGAGTCTAAGAGAATGGCTAACCCAGGCTCAGACAGCTAGCAAGTATATGAAGTGGGAGCTGGACTGGTGATATCTCTGCTGCAACACCAGCTGATAATGAAAATCTATATGAGTGATCTGTGTTTGTCTTGTCCTTGTGCTAAGAGTGAAAGCTTCACAAAGACAGGGGCCCATATACCTAGAGTTTGTATCTCTCCCAGAGCATTTTCCCGTGCTCTATACACAGTAGGTGTCTAATCAGTGTTGACTGAGTGAATAGATGAATGGTCTGGCAATGTTACAGACTGTTGGATCTGGTAGGGACTTTAGGGATCATCTAGTTCAACCTTCCCACTTTTAGGAGAGGGAACTCAAGCACACGATCTTTTGGGTATCAGTATAAATGAGAAGTGGATGTAGTTAATTTGGAGAATTCTAGGCACTGTTCAGAAAGTGTTTCTTGGAATTAAGACCTTCTCCTGACACATCCTGTGCTGGAGCAGAGGCCACCATGAAGTGTCCCCCTTTTCTCATCCTGTTGTGAGGGTGGAGGTGGGGACAATACTATTTACCCATCTGGGGTCAACCATGGGCTATGGTGGTTGAAGACCCAATGTAGTTTTTGGCCACTTCAAGAGAGGTGTGGTTTCCAGAAATATGGAGGTGATCATCCCCATCTCCCCTGGACCACAACTCAGACCATATCTGGAGTTGTCACATTCAATTCAGTGTAGAAGGATGGCAGCCAGGGTGAGGAAGGCTCTGAAGTCCCTGTCACGTGAGGAATGACTGAAGGAAGTACATATGGTCAGCCAGGAGAAGAGAGCAGAGGATTGGGGGATGTTTTGACAGTGGTCTTCATGTATTTGAAAGGCTACCATGTAGAAGAGAGGTTAGGCTTGTTCTGTTTATCCTCAGAGTGGAGATCTAGGAGCCATGGATGGCCATTTCAGAGGGATTTGGGCTTGATGTCAGGAAAAACTTCCAACTGAAATGGTCCCAAAGTGGAATGAATTGCTTTGGAAAGTAGTGAGTTCCCCATCGCTGGAGTCCTTCAAGCAAAGGCTGAAGAAGCAGTTGTTGGTTCAGACCTTGGTTGGTCCAGATGCCTCTGGGGGTCTGGTCAAGGTAGGGATTCTGGGATTCTAGGCCTCTGGGGTAAGGCATTCAGAGCCTTTCTGGTAAATGTGGGATCTTCTGAAAGCACTTGGCAGCCTCTTTTGGATTTATCTTAACCCTTGCTCTTGCTGTGTGTATGACCTTGTGTCAGATAGAACTTCTAAGCTTCAGCTTTCTCATCTGTAAAATGAAGGCAATAATGTTTTTATTAAGTAACTCAAAAGTTAAGGGGAAGGCACCTTCTCAACTTTGAGGCAATATGGGAACAGGCTTAACACTTAACTTCCCTGGGTCTCAGTTTCCTCATCTGTAAAGTGAAGTGTTTGGACCAGATGGCCTCTGAAGTTCCTTTTAGCTCTAGATTTGATTTATCCTATGGCCCTAAGTGACTGGTACGTGTAAGGTATTGTGCTAGGCATAATGCATTCTTCCTTTCTCCATTCTCTTGGGGGGTGAATGTGTGTATGCGGGGGTATCCTAGTAGGAGAAAAGCTGTTTGCAAATGAGTAATGACAAAGTGATACACACACATTCAAAAAGGAGCAGAATTCTCCAGAAAGGTCTTCTGTAGCAGGAGCTACACCCCCAAGAAGGACTAAGGGTGCTTCCTCTGTTTTCCGTGTGAGGAGGAAAGTTCCGTTCCAGGTTTTTGTGGAACCTGAATCAGTGGATAGGCTGGATCTTCCTGGCGTCCTGCTCTGCCTCCTTGCAGCTTATTCCAGAATTCCTTGAAGGTGAAGATGTCTGCAATGTATTTGGAAAACCCTTTTATCTTTCCTTTCTAAGTAGACTGCTGAGCTTTGCCCTGATTGGCTTAAACAGGAAGTCTGTCAGGACAGCTAGAAGGAAGGGGGAGGCTGGGGGCTGTCTCAGGGAGTTTGCCCAGTCCAGGGACCCCAGCCAAACAGCCTGCCCGAGAGTCCCTTCCAGGTTGGTTCCCAGGTAGTGAATTAGATGTGTCTACACTGATCCAATTAATGAGCTAATTGGCCTCCACTTCCTTTTGGAAGATACAGATACCCCCAAAGGGAAGGCCTTTGCCTGGTAGGCTCTGGATGAAGATGAATGAAAGAAACTTCATTTCCAGTGATATATGAGAAAATGGAGGCCCCTTCCCATAAATTCGTTATTTACCATGGGCACAGCTGTCACCTTGGGAACAGCTTTCTGGAGTCGAAAAGCTAGTGTTTGTCTTTTAAAAAAAAATCAGGAATTGTAGTTTCTAATAACAACAACAAAAATCATTCCAGTAAACAAAAGAAAAGTTCTCATACACAAAATTGTTAAGCTCCAGATGATTTGACATTTATTTTAAAAAGAGTGTATTAATCTGAATGAAATAATGAAGGTTTGGTTACTTCCATTTCCTCTCCAGGGCTCTTTTTCTTCTATCAAAAAAAAATTGTTGCTACTAAAAAAAATATCCCATGCAGTTTTTCAGTACCAATTGGGTGCTAGAGAATGTGCTGGGTGCTGAGGGACAAAAAGGGAACAATGCCTGCCTTCAGGGAGGTTCTGTGCCCTTGGGAAAATGTGATGCTTACACAGGTAAGGGAAGACATGGTTTAGCCATTCCCTACCCGAGAGACCCCTGTTCCCATGATAACAGGTTTCAGTTAATGTCCCTCTTATGGCTCACCAGCTGTCTCTTCAGCATTCGGGGGACTGTTTGCATTTCACACATCTGTAGCCTTGTGGGCAGATGAGCACCCACAAAAAGAGAGCCCCCAAGAGGCTACCATCTCAGGTATATTGTTGGCATATGTTACATTCCCTATGTACTCCTGGTTGGCTTGTTTATAGTACAGATCATCCCTTAAGCCATTCACCTTCAAATGAAGGAAGTGTTCAAGTGACTCTCTCATCTCTGTTCTTGTATTCTGCTATTTTCACATGTTGACAACTTGTTTGGTGAATGGAGTGTCATTGGCATTGTCTCGATTGTTTTTTTTTTACAGTGCTGCTTTTGTGTGTGTTAAAGGTTCAATGATACAAACAGTTCATCTAAAAGGTTCACTTACATGAAATATAAAATTAAAAAAATATATGTCTCCGTGGGAGGTCAAATTCAATCCTTTACTATTATAAACTTAAGAGAATTTGCCCTTGAATTTAGGGAAAGTCATCCTATTCCTTGAGGAAGATGGAAAAAGACCCTATGTCCAAATAACACCAAAGGAACATCTGGGTTGCCCTGCATCATGTCAGTGAAGTTATCCTGAAATTCTTAACAGCTGTTATCCCTGAGAGGAGGTCATCATTTGTTAAATGCCTGCTTTGTGCAAGGCACTCACTGCAAAGACAAGAGTAAGACACTCTCTGCTTACAAGGAAATTACATTCTCTCTGAGTAGTGAATACACAGATGAGTAAATACAAAGTATCTTCAGAGTAATTCATCCTAAGCAGCATTCGGAATAACAGCAGCCTTGGGGCTGCTGCCTTCTCCCTCCAGCACGCTGAGGGGAATGAGGATAGTTAATCCTTCAGGACTTCAGAAGGTCCCAGATTTCACTCCATTGCAGTAACCCAACAGTACAGAACAATTGTTAGTATAAAGGGAGATAAGGAGCTTACATAAATGCCAGTCAGTCCCTACCTTCTTGGAGACAAGTTCTCCTAACAGGATAATAGGCACACAGGGAATGTGTAACACAGTATTTTGCTTCTGCCCGAAGTTACGAAGCCCAGATTAATCTGTGAGAGGAGAGGTACCTGACCCCCAAGTGGAGAATCAAGCTATTTTCCTCTCTCTCACTCATGATTTCTCCCACCTGAAGTCCCACCCCAGGTTACAACACTGGGGGAAACAAAGTTCACATCTAGGATTTCCCCAAAAGACATCAGCAGGGTCATTGTGAGAAGGTACAACATAGATATCAAGTAGAGGACAGCTATTTATTTATTCCTCTGTGAAAGAAAAATGTAAGACACGAGAGACTTACAAACTTGCATTGACAAAGACTTACAGTGTAAGTCAAGAATCCATCACACTTATTAAAGGTATTTAGGTGGTGCAGTTGATGAGAGTGCTGAGTTTGGAATCAGGAAGACGGGTTCTTCTTTTTCCCTTCAATTTTATTTTTATTAAATTTGTTTATCTGCCTTTAGTTTGCAACATTCAGTTCCACAATCCCTTGAATTCCAAATTTTCGCCCCCTTCCTCTCCTTCCTCCCTTCCCACGGCATGAAATCTGATATAGGCTCTACAAATACCTTCACATTGTGCATTAGTCAGGTTGTAAAGAAGAATTATAACCAATGAAGTGAACAATGAGAAAGAAGGAATGAAACAAAACTAACACAAAAGAGAGAGCAAGTGGTTTGCTTCAATCTGCATTCAAACTCTGAAATTGTTTTCTCAGTGTGGACATCCCTTTCCATCATGAGTCTTTTGGAGTTGTCTTGTAGCCCTGCATTGCTGAGAGGAGTCCAGTCTATCAAAGTTAGTCATCACAAATATGATGTGTCTGTAATTGTGTGCAATGTTCTCCTGGTTCTGCTCGTCTCACTCAGCACCAGTTCATATAAGTCTCTCCAGGTTATTAAGAAGTCTGTCTGCTCCTCATTTCTTATAGCACAGTAGTATTTCATTCCACTCATATGCCACAACTTGATTAGCCATTCCCCAATGGATGGGCCTCCCCTTAATTTCCAGTTCTTTGCCACCACAAAAAGATCTGCTGTAAATATTTTTGAGCAAACAGGTATTCCTCCCACTTGTATTATTTCTTTAGGATACGGACCTAGACGTGATATTGCTGGGTCAAAGGGTATGCACTTTTAAAAAAATTGATTTGTTTATTTACTTTTAGTTTACAAGATTCAGTTTCACAATCCCTTGAGTTTCAGATTTTCTCCCTTCCCTCTCCTCCCCCCCCCATGGCGGCATGCAATCCAGTACAGGATCTGCAAATACTTTCACATTGGACATTAGTCTGGTTGTATAGAAGGGTTGTAACCAATGGAGTGAGCACTGGGAAAGAAGAAACAAAACCAAACATAGAAAAGAATGAGAGCATGTAGATTGCTTCATTCTACATTTAAACTTTGTTCTTTCTAGATCTTTGTCTGAATGTAGATATCTCTTTCTATCCTGAGACTTGTAGAGTTGTCATGTGCGTTGCTGAGAAGAGTCCAGTTTATTAAAGTTGGTCGATGTGTTTGTGATTATGTACAAATTTTTCCTGGTTCTGCTCTTCTCACTTAGCATCAGTTTGTATAAATCTCTCCAGGTAAATATGAAGTCCGTCTTGTCCTCGTTCCTTATAGCACAATAGTATTTCATTACATTCATATACCATAATTTGTTTAGCCATTTCCCAGTTGATGAGCATCTCCTTAATTTCCAGTTTTTTGCCACCACAAAGAGAGCTGCAATAAATATTTTTGTACACATGGGTCTTCCTCTCACTTCTAGGATCTCTTTGGGACACAACCCCAGAAGTGGTATTATTGGGTCAAAGCGGTTGCAATTATTTATAGCCCTTTGGACATAGTTCCAGATTGCTCTCCAGAATAGTTGAATCAGTTCACAACTGCACCAACAATGCATGAGTGTTCCAATTTTTCCACATACTCTCCAGCATTTTTCATTCTCCATCTTAGCCAATCAGACAGGTGAGGTGTGGTACCTCAGAGTTGTTTTGATTTGCATTTCTCTAATCAATAGTGATTTAGAGCATTTTTTTCATATGTTTATAGATATCTTTAATTTCTTCCTCTGAAAACTACCTGTTCATGTCCTTTGACCATTTATCATTTGGGGAATGACTTGTATTCTTATAGATTTGACTCAATTCTCTGTATATTTTAGAAATGAGGCCTTTATCAGAGACACTGGTTGTAAAAATTCTTTCCCAATTTTCCACTTCCCTCCTAATCTTGGTTATATTAACTTTATGTGTACAAAAACTTTTCAATTTAATGTAATCAAAGGGAAGACGAGTTCTAATCCTGCCCCAGACACTCATTGGACGTGTGATCTCAGGCAAGTCACTTCACCTCTGTTTGCTCCAAGACAATAATAGCACCTGCCTTCCAGGTTTCTGTGAGAACCAAATGATGTGCCCTACTTAAAGCAGCCTGCAGAAGCTAGCTCTGATGATAATTATTATTGTTTAAAAAAGCAGAACATATCCCATTATATTCACAAACCATAAATTGTCTTGCTGTCATGCCTTGACTGTTGGACACATGCACTGTTTTCAGGTTTTACTTTTGCAGATAAACCTCCTGTGGCCATTTTTTTGCACAGATGGTCTTCCTCCCTCCCTCACCCTAAGACAATAGTCTTCTGGGGATGGCACTTACTGTTAGTGGGATCCCTGGGTCAAAGGATATGAGAAGTCTTATAGTTCAATGCATTTGCGCCCATATTTTAAAACTGTTGCCAGAAAAAAAACAGCAAAAATGAATTTATTACAACTTCTACCTTATAAACATCCAATTTTACATGGGATATAATGCTGAGGTTGGACCTCAAGAGTGATCCTGGTAAGTTGGATCCAAGGTTGGAGTCAGGAAGAAGAAAGTTCAAGGGGTCATGGGTAGGCTGTATGCTTTCCAGCAGCTAAGTGGAGCTGCACTGGATTGAGCACTGGGCCTGGAGTCAGGAAGACTCATCTTCCAGAGTTCAAGTCTGGCCCCAGACACTTACTATTTGACCCTAGGCAAGTCACTGTCTTTACCTCAGTTTCCTAATCTGTAAAATGAGCTGGAGAAAGAAATGACAAACCACCGCAGTATCTCTGCCAAGAAAATCCCAAGTGGGGTCACAGAGAGTCTAACAGGACTGAGCAACAACAAATACTTTGGGAAGGCAAACAAAATATAGGAATATGAGTGAGTTTGATGGGCTTGTTGAGAGTATCAGAGAAAAGGAAAGGGGAGGGGGAGTCGCAATGAACTGGAAAGCTCTGCTGGGTTGGATGGAAGAGGGACAGACCCCATGACCTTGCAGTGTGGGTCTAGGAGCAGAGTATGTGTCAGTAGGAATTGGGGGGGGGGTAGGAATAAATTCAGGCAGGGAGGGAGCAGGAGAGGGTAGGGGCAGGGGCTGGTTCAGCTGTGGGTACAGCCATGCCTGGAGGGGGTCATCCACTCTGCCATCTTGCCATCTGCCTTCCATCCCTCCTTTTCACCACTTCTGCCTCTTACTCAGGACACAATAATCAAAGTGACAGAAAGGTTGTGCCTATCCTCTGCCATTTCACTATTCCTGTGACTCACCATGTGAACACGCCCCTCCTTGACCATCAATGCCCAATGTGTGTTATGTCCTCTATTAGAATGTAAACTCTGTGAGGGCAGGGGCAATCTTGCTTTTGTATTTGTATCCCCAGTGCAAAGCACAGACCCTGGCACCCAGTATTGAATAGATATTGTTTCATTTGTTCATGGGAGTGTGGGGATGGCAGCTGCCTGGGGAGCAGGAATGCTTTCTCAGCCCCGTCTTTCCCCACCACGTCAGTACCCTGGGACATGGCCATGCTCTGCTCACACTAGTTGTAACTTGGGTCTGCTTCTAGGCTCTACAGTTTCTAAGCACCTGAAGATGTTTTAGAGGAGAACCAAGGGTCTGGCTAATGACTTAGAAAGTGACAATCATGGGAAATAGTTAAGGAACTTCAACTCTTTAGCCTGGAGAGGGAGTGGGCAAGAGGTGGCTTAAGAGTGGTCTCCCAGTATAGACTTATCTCTAGCATTAGGGTTAAGGTTGTCCGAGTGTTTTCCTCACAGCTACCTCTGAGGCGTGGAGTGCAAGTATGATTATGTCCATCTTACAGAGGGGAGAGCCAGAGCACAGAGAAGTCATTTCCCCCAGGTTGCATCACCGGCAAGGCAGCATTAGGATTTCCCCCCAGTTCTCCTGACTCCAAGTCTAGCATTTCTGCCCTCAACATTTGTTGAAATCTCATTGAAAGCTGAAGAGTCTCCTCCAGAGGCTTATGTTCTACAGGGAGAACAGCATAGAATATCTTTGCCGTTTAGGACTGAGACCTTATTGATCACAGATCATAGATTTGGGGTAGAAAGTGACCAAGCAGGTTATCCAGCTGAACACCCTCGTTTCATGGAGAAGGAAACTGAGGCACATAAAGGCACATGGATTTGCCATAGGTCACACAACTAGTAGGAAACAGAGCTGAACAATGCACCACTCATTTTACAACCAAGAAGATTGAGGCAGAGCAGGGAAGCTGCCTACCCAAAGTCCCACTGGCAATTGGTGGCAGAGCTGAGATTTGAGAGCTTTCTATGACAGGGTTCTGTCAGCAGGTTGGATGGAGGGCTTAGTGCAACCTAGTACATGCCAAAAGCTCACTTAAGATAATTGCTATTTGAGAAAGATAGTCCCCTGGATGAAGTAAGTCTGCATCCAGCCAGGCTCTCCAGCTGATCTGCCTGCTCTAAGCTTGAGCTCAGCAAGAGGGGGATCTTGGGCTGTGTGGCTCTTCTTCCACCCTGCAGAAACACCTCTTCTGGGTTAACATTCAATGGCTCACTCTCTGTCTTTAGAGAGGGCGGCTAGATGATATCATCAAGAGGGTACCTGGCTTAGAGGCAGGAAGAACTGACTGTGAATCCTTTCCCAGACACTGAGCATGTGGGCAAGGACAAGTCACCTCATCTGCTGCCTTAGCTCATCTATCTATGAATAAAGGAGTTGGATTCCTTGGTTTCCAGGGTTCCCAGCTTTAAATCTATGTCTATGACCCTAGCAAGAAAGGAGAGGGAGAGAGAGAGAGAGAGAGAGAGAGAGAGAGAGAGAGAGAGAGAGAGAGAGAGAGAGGGAGAGGGGAAAGAGGAGAGAGGAGAGAGGAGAGAGACAGATAGAGACAGACAGAGACAGAGAGAGAGGAAGAGAGAGAGAGGGGTGGGGAGAGGGAGAGAGGGAGGGAGAGAGAGACAGAGAGACAGAGAACGACAGAAACAGAGACAGAGACAGACAGACAGGTGGAGAGCCAGAGTCAATTCAATATTTTTAATTTTATTCATTTTTAATGTTTCATTAGTGACTTTTGACCAGCCATATCCTCACATTTGCCTTCAACTGAAAAACCTCACTTATAACAAAGAAAAAAAGTTAAGCAAAACTGATCAATAAAATGATTGTGTTTAACAGTGTCTATAGCACTTGCCCCTGTAGTCCCCCATCTGTATGTTTCATGGTTTTTTCTCCAGGTCTAAGGTCACCATGATTTTCCATATTTGCTCTACTTATAGTCCAGCAAAACAAATCCCTTTGGAGCCTCCTTTTATTTTCAGTAAGTACCATCCTCCACAGCTCCTCACCCACCCTTCCGAATAACCATTGCAGTTTGGAGAATTCTATTTGAAGTTCCCCCCAGAACTGATCAGTGGGTGAAATGTGCACCTCATAGTTCCAATGCAGGGAAGAGAGGCTGGTGATGCCACTGACATTCAGGAGACAGAGATCAGAGGAGGCAGCTTTCCAAGGACTCCCTTTTCTCCTCATATACTCCTCCTCTGATGTCATGTCCTGGGTGGGTGTAGCCTTGCCACATGCCAGTAATGCTTTTGGCAGGTTCTAGCTGGAAGGGCCTTGAGCTGTGCATCTGAACTTCAAGGTGTAGCCCAGAGACTCATTCCCAGAAAGGCACCTACAATGGGCATGAGCATTTTATTTTGGCCGTGACCCAGCAGGAGGCTCTTTCGACAGGACAGCATAGGGCCTTGTGGCCTCTGTCATTAGAGATAGCAGCCACGGAAAAGGAGCCTGGAGTCTGCACTAAAGTTAATGATTCATTGGGTCAGCTCTTTATCACAGGTACTCTCTTCAGAGATATGTTCTGATGGGGTGTGGGAGGGTCGTCCCCTTTCCAGACTCCCACGATCCTTTCTGCCAGGCTGTCCTGTGCCAAACAATGGGGCCTTTGAGACAACTCGCTTTGATCCAGCCTGCCTCAGCACTGATTTCAAATGATTAGCCCTGCACACACCCACTGTAAGATGAAGACCCCGGCCATGCTCAACTTGGGGCCAAGGCCAGGTGTTGGGCTCCCTGCCAACAGTGTGTGATTTCTCCCATGCTGTGCCGCAAAAGGATTTCAGCACCAAGAAGGAGGAGGAGGAGGGGTCTTTTTCTTGAAGAGAAAATGAGAATTAACTCTTTGGGGTCAGATTTATGCTTTTCCCATTGTACTCACTCATTGTTCCAATTTCCATCTGCATTGGCTGGCTCACTTGCTTGGAAAATGTTTTCCCTTCTCATCTCTTCTCTCTGGGCTCCCATCAACTTAACAATCACCTCCCACAGGAAACTTCTCCCGAGTTCTCTTGGTTGTTAACATTCCTCAACTGTCCCCTTGAAACAACTTTGTATTTACTTTGTGTATTTATTCTATGTTAACTTATCCGGGCTCTCGATGTTTTCCCTGAGTAGAAGGTAAGCTCCTTGCGGGCAGGGACTGTTTTCTTTGTCTTCCTATCCAGGTGACCTGGCACACTTAGGTGCTTAATAAATGCACTCCCCAAACTTTATGTGTCTGTTAGTTGGTACCTATCTAAAGCCCTTATATATGATTTTGCATTATAATTGTATGTATTTTATATTATAATTTAAATAGACTAGAAACTCCATGAGGGCAGGGACTCTCAACTTATGTAACCTTTATATTTCTCTCAGTGCTCTGCACAAAGCAAGTGTTTAATAAATATTTGTTGAATTTAGGGGAACCACTCAAAAGAATCTGGCTTAACCATCTACACAAGAAATACCAAGTGGATAAAGAAAGCTTATTGTCCAAACTGTGACACAGAGTTAAATGGACAACCTCTAGAGCTTGTATATGTGCATGAATATGTGTCTATATGCACATACACACATTATATATGTGTATATGCATATATGTATACCTACATACATATTCATACACATACACACAGAGGACTGAACAGGAGGCAAAGGACAGGCTGGGTGACCTATGGGAAACTGTAAAGTTGTTTTAAAGGTCCCAAAATTTTCCTGAAACAAAAGCTCACCTTTTTAATACTGAAAGTCTACTGGCGTGTTGTTGTAAGTGGCGGTGTGCTGGTAAATGTCTAACAGCTAGCTCTCAAAAAACCATGCCCATGACTCATTTTTCTAGCACAATTTGCATCATTAACGTTCTCTTTCACTTTCTTGAGTCTAGAAAAATCTGCAAAACCCTAAGTCCAGCCTTGATTTCTAGTGTTTGCCAATCTCCGGGATGTAAAAACTCACACTGAACATTTAACCATCAGCTCTGGAGAGGCAGGGGATCTAGCACTGAGGTTCTGCCACACCCCTGGACCTGCAAGTCATGGACCATTATGGTCTCTGAGCTAAGTGATACAGAGGATGGAGCACAAGGCCTGGAGTCAGGACAACTCCTCTTCCCAAGTTCAAATCTCACCTCAGACATTTATTGGCTACGTGACCCTGGGCAAGTCACTTAACTCTGCCTTAGTACCACATCTATAAAATGAGCTGGAGGAGGAAATGGCAAACCACTACTGTATCTTTGCCAAGAAAACTCCCCAAACATCCAGAGTCCAACAAGACTGAAGATGGCTTAAGAAGAACATCTTAAGATGGTAGAACCATAGATTGCGTGGGCTCAGAGCTGGAAGGGATTTGCAATCCATTGAGCCTAATCTCTTTCTACGGAGGAGGAAACAGCGCCCCAGAGTGATCCCTTAGAGCGCAATGGAGAGGTCCATGGTGGGCGTGAAGAGAGCAGGCTGGAGCATGTTACAAAGATCTTTGAAGGAGAACTAGAGGAAAGGGGCTCGTGTACTCAGACAGGCTGGGCTGCTCGCCTGACAAGAGAAAACTATCTACCAGCCTCTGGGCCACCTGGGGGCCACTCCACACAGGAGGCACGGGAGGAAGGACCCTTCCACATAATGTGGTTATTGTGGCAGAGCATCCCACAGCACACGGGGGAGGTAGGGATGGGCTGGCAGAGAGAACTGCCTTGGTGACGACCTCACAGCTCCACAGCAACATCGAAGGTTTGAACTGAGTTTGTAGGGAAGAATGGAGCAGAGAAATCATCTGAGGAACCTCCAGATCAGCCAATCAACAAGCAATTTAAAAGTGACCACTTTGTGCCCTCCTCAGGGCCAGGCCCATGCCAACTCTTCTCATGCCAACTCGGCTCATGCTTCGGGACTTCAGTGAGAGCTGGGCACAAGAGAAGCTGGAGAGGAAGAGCCTAGCTTCTAGAAAGGAGAACACTGAGGCTCACCGAGGCACGGGGACTCGCAACAAACATAGGAATAAAAGAAAAACCATTTCAGTGTTCACTCTGGGCAAAATCCCGCACAAAGCAGAGGGGTTTTTGTTTTCCCTTAGAAGCAATGGGGAAGCACTGGCATTTCGTGAGCAGAGGGCAATAAGAGCGCCTACTTCACGGGCTTGTCGTGAGGATCAAACGAAATCCTTATTCGAAAGCACTTTAGCACAGAGTGGGGCACGTGGTCAAGGTTGGTCATTGTTATTAGCCTGGGCTAAAGACTGGGCACCGACCTAGATGTTAGGGACTCAGGCAAAAATTAATTAGTCCTCACTTTCAAGGAGTTCGCATCATATTAAGAAACAATCCCACGTACACAAAAAACCAAACATCAGTTTTAAAACACAATCTGAATGTGTTGCTGCTGCTATTTTGGAGAGCCTGTGGTCTAGTGCCTGCTGGAGTGCTGGCTTTGCGGCTGCCGAGTCTGCGGTCGGGAGGGCTGTGTTTCCCATTACACTTTGTCAATCGCTCTAATCACCTTGGAGATATCGAGTTACGGTCTGTTAATCTTGTGTGCTTTCCTGCAATGATCCAGCCGAGGGGACACCTGGCCATTTTGTAAGCATCCCTATCAGATTACGAAGCCCAGCGCTCGCGGCAGGAATGTCCTCTTCTGGGGGATGTCTCCCTTCCGCCACCATACTTCTGGCCAACGAGGCTTGGCAGCTGTGACTCCGTTCTGTCCCAATCGAATTCAGTGCTCAGAATGCGATCACTTCCCCGAGACCATCTGTTTACTCTTCTGCTAAAGGAACTCCAATCTCTTTGGCAATCCCTGAGGTTTGTACTCAATAAATCCTGACAGGGAGGCATTTCTTTCTTTCTTTTTTTGGCACACTAAGAAAACTGAATGTTTTCCAAATGGTGCATTATTGATATTAAACCCGATTGGTGCATCGCCGGCCATCAAAGGAATGCACTCAATAACACGTCCAAAAATGAAAAGGAAATTGACCTGCCCATCAGCATCCATTTATCAGTAGAAACATTAGCATCAGATGGGAAATTCAGCAAACGACAAGCATGTGGACAAAGGGAGACTTACAAAAGCCCAGTGGAGAAATGGATGGTCCTAGGAATGGCTGCTACCGCCCCTCTCTGTAGCCCCTCTACCGGTAATGGTCATCTTGCTGCTGCCTCTGCTATGGATGACTGTGAAATCATTTGGAATCGTTAGGGTTCCATTGGGCTCAGCAGTGAGGGGAGGCACCAGTGGGAAAAAGCAGGAACAACTTAGGGGAACAGAATTCACTGGAGAGAGAGCTGCTTCTGCAATCCTAGGACCAGGGTTCAAATTGTGCCTCCTGAGACTTGCTACTGGAGTGACCTTGGGCCAGTCACTTCATTTCAAAAAGCCTCACTTGCAAAATGAGGGGGTTAGACTAGATGGCTCTGAGTCCCCTTCAGGTCTGGATCTATCAGCCCATGGTATTGGGAAGAGGCTCCTAGGCAAGGCCAGCTTCCCTGGGGGGAGCAGGGTGGGGGGGGGGGGCTGCCCAAGTACTTTCCTTCACCCTGTCCTCTACTTTATTTCCATTGTCTGTCCCTTTGTTTGGTCACTGCCTGAAATCCCACCCCTGGAGACACATTCAGATTAATTAGCAACCTTTTTTTTTGTGGTAAGTTAAGGGGGGCTATCGGTCATTCAAAGTTGGTATGAATTAGTTGGCAATGAATTAGAATTCAACCAGCTTGCTTTCCTCTCAACACTTAACAGAGGTCATCTACCTTGAAGAAATCAGGATTTCAAAGGGAGCTGGTAATGGGAATGGTCAATATTTAGGTCATTTTAAATCATGGAGCCTTTTGGATAGTGGGCATGACTGATAAGGTTCCAGGTAACAGGAGGGTTTGGGGAGAAGTGGACACAGGCTGAGGAAAGATTGGAGAGAGGGTTCCAAAGAGAAGCTTTGCTTCTATAATCTATCAGTGCAGCTTAGTGGTGTTATGGATGGGGCTTTGGAACTGGAATTAAGAAGACCTGAGTTCAAATAGTGCCTCAGATACATTTTAGCTGTGAGACCCTGAGCAAGTCTCTTTACCTCATCTGTAAAATGGGGGTATAATAATAGCCTCCTACCTCACAGGGCTGCTGCAAATGTTAACATATGTAAATCACTTTGCAAACCTGGAAGTGCTACATAAATGACACAAGTCGTTGTTATTTTTAAAAATTTGTCTGCACTTGACAAAGGAGAGGGAGCCATTTTTCTTCTCCCCTTCTGTTGCCTGCTTACAGACTTCTTTACTCGCCCTATTTGGAGAAGGACTAGCCTTCATCTTTACTGTGAGTTTGTGTGCCCTGGCCAGGCAGGCGGTGTGGGTGCATGTAAATACCAGACTTGGGATGAAAGGACCTGAGTTCAAATCCCAGCTCAGCTATTTACTCCCTGTGGCACCTTGGGCAACTCCCTCCCTCTTCCAGAGACTCATTTTTCTCCTCTGTCAAATGAGGGCATTGAGCCCTCTGACTTCCAATGTTCCTTCCTTTTCTAGATTCTTTACAAGCATGATTTCTAGAATGCTCCCTCTGGTGGGAGATATTTGGTCCCATGCTCAGTTCAGAGCCGAGGAAATGGAGGCTTCCCGGAGGAGGTAACTGGTCCATTTAATGATCTCATGCAAGGAAAAAAATACAAAGTGCCAGTAGACTTGGAAGAACCTGATAATACGTGCTTGTTTTTAATCAGTTCTGGGCTCGTTCCTGACATTTCTCCGGAGTTTAACCGTGTTTTTGTTTTTGTTTTTAATCCTGTTAATGTTAGGTTATGGGGGTTATGATTTATATTCTTCTCATTCTCATTTCTTCACACTGAATCAGTACAAACTTTCCCAAGTTTCTCAGAATTCCTCACTTCCATAATTTCTTATGTTGCATCAATAGTTACCCTCAAAACCCATAATTATTCAGCTCTTGGCAAATGATAGCCATTTACTTTCTTTTCTTTTCTTTTTTTTGCTACCACCAAGAGCACAAACATTAAAAATACAGTCGAGTTGGTGTCTTTGCTTTTCTATTTGTCACTTCTGGATATTTCCTGCTTTTCCATTTCCCCCTCAAAATCAAACCTTTTCTTTCTTTCTAAAAAAAAATCTTTTATTTATTTATTTTTAGTTTTCAACATTCATTTCCACAAGATTTTGAGTTACAAATTTTCTCTCTGTGTTTCGCCTGCCCCCACCCCAAGACAGCAAAAACCTTTTCTCATAATAAAAAAAAAATCAGTGAAAAACCCCCATGTCTTACTTGCACTTGGTAACATATATAGCACACATCTGGAAAAAGAAAGTTAGGGCTTATTTTTCTCCCACCACCAAAAAAAATCACTAAGATAATGTATCCAGTTCTTTCTATTTGTCTTTGTATCCTAGTATAATGCCTGGGAGTCCATCAACAAGTATTTAACAAACTCCTGCTATGTGTCAGGCATTGTACCAAACACTGGAGATACAAAGGTAGGTAAAAGCCCAGGTCCTGCGCTCAAGGAGCTCACAGTCTAATGGGGGTAACGTCATGCAAACAAAAGGTATACAGGACAGACAGGAAGGAAGAAATTCAGAAAGACTTCTTGTAGTGGTGGGAGCTTAATTGGTGCCTGAAGGAAACTGAGGAAGCCAGGAGGCAGAGAAGAGGAGAGAGAGAATTCCAGGCATGGAGAGCAGCTGGGGAAAATGGCCAGGCAGGGAGATGGAACTTCTGTGGAAAGACCAGCCAGGAAGCCAATGGCGCTGAATTGCCAAGCCCAACATAGCGGTGAGTAAAGTGTCAGACTGGCATGGCGGTGGAGGAGTTTGGAAAGAGCTCTGAAAGCCCAATAGAGGAATTTATAATTGATCCTACGAATAATAAAGAACTTATTGTTTATACTATTACTACTGACCTGGAGGTTATTGAGGCACAGGGGTGACACAGTCACTTTGGGAAGATCATTTGGACAGCAGATTGGAGGATGGTGCTTAATAGATGTTTTCTGGGTGACTGTTACATTGTAAAATAAGCCAAAATACCAGAGACATTTTAAAGATGACATTGGTTCAGTAGTACATGTCAGTTTGGATGACCTTGGAACGCTGGGTACAGAGCTGTACCTAGACTCAGCTTCCACAGTGAACAATCATGGGTCTTCCACCGACCTGACAAAGCATGATCTTTCTGATGACTGTTGGAAGCCTTGTTTGGGTTTTCTGTGGGTGGATAATTGCAGTGACTTTTCTGGCTAGCTTTATTTTGTCCCTTTCTGTGCTAGTAAATCACAGCCTGCCTAATGACTCTCTCTCTAACACAAAGAAATCCTCCGGAAAATAGCCAATAGAAGGCCGGGTGTGAGACATGTGGGTTTGCAGACTGGAGCTCCGAGCCCATCACAGGAGCTTTTAGACAAGAGCGCGACCGCCGAGCTTGCTGACACTGTCCAGAGAGGCGTTTTCTGGGCTCCGGAGGATCTGTCCAGCCTGTTCTGCCTTGACCTGCCAAACACAATGGAGGTCACAGGGTCTTTGATTCCGAGCAGAAAGGGACCTCCAAGGTCAGCTGGTCAAGGTCCTTTGTTTTAGGATGGAGGAAGCCAAAGCCCAGAGAAATGAACCGACCTGACCAGTCGCACGGATAATTAGTGGCAGAGCTAGGATTTGAATCCAGAACGTCTGACCCCAAATCCCGTCTTCTTTTCACTTTGTTTCTGCATCCTGAAGAGGGAAGGAAGTTGTTTATATTGATCTCGTTTATTGAGAGTAGTAATAATGAAACATTCATTCATTCAATTTATATATACATATGTGCATATGCATGTGTATGTGTGCTGGTAGAGACACACGAAGAGAAACAGAGAAAGACAGAGACAGAGGGAAGGGGGGGAGGGTCCACCTACCAAGTATGAGAGCTCCCTGAGCTCCCTTCTTAGCCCCCCGAGCCTTCAGCCCTTCCTCTGGTTACCACAGGTTTGGTACTTTCTGATGAAGCATCTGATTGAGTTAGTCATCCTGACTGAGCTTCCCAGTCTGGGGTGCTACATAGCGCGGGGCAGGGTTACCCCACTGGCCTAGCTGTCCGCAGCTGAGTCTAAGCCTGGCCTTGCCCCTGTGTGTCTTTAGGCAATCTTTTAGGGCCTCAAAGCCTTTGTCTCCTTCCCTGTAAAGTGAAGAGCTTGGAGGAGCATCATGGTGAGGGGATAGAATGGTGGGCCAGAGTCAGGAAGACCTGGTTTGGAATCCCACCTTTGACACTTGCTGGCTGTAGGATTGTAGGCCTGTGAATCTGTCTGCCTCCAGGTTCTCCCCTCTCCAGTCCATCCTCCATTCTGCCTCCAAAGTGACTTTCCCAAAGTGCAGGTCTGATCCTATCCCACCACCTCCTTCCCAGGCTCTAGTGGCCCCTGTCACCTCCAGGAGCAGATACAAGATGCTCTGTTTGCCATTTGAAGCCCTTCCTGGCCTAGCCCCTCCCTGCCTTTCCAGTCTCTTTATACCTCATTCCTCAACACATACTCTTCGGTCCAGGGATACCAGCCTCTTGGAGGCTCCAGGGAAAGACCCTGCATCTCAGGTCCTCTGGGCAGTTTCTCCGGCTGGCTGTCCCCCACCCCTAGAATGCTCTCCCTCCTCCCCTCCCACCATAGACCTCCCTGGCTTCTTCCAAGTTGCAGCTAAAACCCCACCTTCCACAAGAGCTCTGCCGCAGACTCTTCATTCTCCTGCTTTTCCTGTTGATTATTTCCCATTTATCCTGGATGGAGCTAGGTTTATATATATTTGTTCGCATGTTGTCTCCCCCATTAGACTGTAAACTCCTTGAGGGCAGGGACTGGCTTCTGTCTCTTTTTGTATCTCCAGTGCTTAGCACAGTGCCTGACGTGTAGCAGGCACTTAATCAATGTTTATTGGTTGATTAAATTTTCTGGGCCTCGGTTTCCTCATTTGTAAAATTAGAGGATTGGACTTAGTGACCTCTAATGTGTCGTCCAGCTCTAAACGATGATCCTATGATTGTGGGCAGACGTCTTAGAGCTTCTTGTTGATTTCCATATCCCCCATACATGCAGAGATAGGACCCCAAAGCCTGAGAAGTTACCCAAACCAATGTCTCTGTTTTATAGTTTTCCTTAACGCGTTTTGCTCTGTACACCACAGTCATTTCATCACTACCCACCTCCTACACAACTGGACTTCTCTGAAATAAAACAGAACAGTCAAGCCAAAGGGACCCCACCTGACAGCCCAGCTTGACCCTCCCATCGATCATTCTTTACCTCTCTGTTGACAGAATGGATGTGTGTTTCTTCACCTCTTCTCCAGAACCAAGACTTGTTGTTGCCCTCATCCTTAGTATAATTTGCCTTTTAGTATAATTTTGGCTTACATTGTGATTCCTTTTTGTTTATATTCTTGTGGTTTGACATTCTTTGGTCTGCACCAATTCACATCTTTCCATGTTTCTCTACATAACTGTTATGTGTCCTACCTTGAGGCAGGAAAAAGAAAATCCCCCAGCTGATCAGTGCTTTCTTGGTGGCTCTTCCACCATTGGCCATCTTAATCTTCTAGCATCTTTGCCAATTTCATGTATATAAGGTGGAACTCCAAAGGTGTTTGAATGCTCATTTTTTATTATCTGTGATTTGATATTATAGTTATTGATTGCATTTCTTTTTTTGAAAAATGTTTATACATATTCACTGGGGATTAGTTCTTTGTTTTACATATTTAGATCAACTCCTCAAACATCATGGATATCAGGTTTTATCTTCAGAGATGATGGATGCAAAGATCCCCCCACCCCACTGTTTCCTTCTCTTATTCTAATAGCATTGATTTTATTTGGATAAAATCTTAATTTTATATGATAAAAATACTCTTTTTTGTGATCACCTTTATTCCTAGTTCAGCTATAAATTCTCCCACATAGCACAGTTCTGATCTGTTCCTTCTATCACGTACATTTTTTTCTCTTAATGATGTGACCTTTTATACTGAAGTCGAGCCTCCAGTAGGAGCTTAATGTGGGATGTCGCATAAGAGGCTGGTCTAAACCCATTTTTACTTCTGGTTTTCCCAGTAGTTTTTAACCTAACTAAAGAGTCCTTTCCTGAGAAGTTTGTGGTCTTGGGTTTACTGAATGCTGGACTCCTATGTGTGGTTGTTTCTGAGTCTGACTTTCCTAGTCTCTTTTATGGGTTGATTTTTAAGTTTTTGACCAATCCTCTATAATTTTGATGTTGCCTACTCTCTAATATAGTTCGAGGACTGGTACTATTAATTCCTTTCATTCCAAATAAAGAATTAAGTTTACTTTATTTAGCCCCAGAAGACCATTGTAGGAACAATGGGTCGAAATGACAAAGAGACAAATTTAGGCTGGAGGTCATGGGAAACTTCCTAACAATGAGAACTTAGAGTAGAAAGTGTTGCCCCAAGAGGTAATGATTTCCCCTTCATTAGAGATTTTCAAGCAAAGCCTAGATCACACTTGCTGAGTGTTCTGCAGAGGGGATTATTTTTTCAGATGGAGGTTGACTACTGAAATCCTTTTTAGCCCTGTGATTCTATCTTCTCACATTCTCTCTCTGTCCCCAACTACATTTCCCTTTTGAGTTTAGGCATTTTGTTCTTCCAAATAAATTTTTAAAAATTATTTTTTCTGCTTTTATAAAGTGATCCCTTGAAAATTTATGTGTCACAGCACAAAATCTGTAAGTTAATCTGAGAAGTATCATCATTTTGCTTCTATTGGTGCAGTCCAACCATGGACCATGATTATCTCCCCAATTAGTTGTTTTCCTTTATTTCCATAAAGAAGGTTGTAGGGTAGCATTTATATAAGTCCTAAGCGTGTCTTGGTAAGTTAATTCCAGATATTTTATGTGTTTTTTCTTTCATGTATAAGACAGTGAGGAGACTGGAGTCAATGACCTCTGAAGTCTAAATCTATTGTCCTGTGGTCCTTTCATCCTTCCTTGATGGGCACTGATGGGAATAATTCATCCTTTTAAAAATGGACAAAAAATGATATATTTTTCATGTGCAATAATGTCTGCAAAGCACTTTACTTTGCTTCGTGACAACCTTATCAGGTAGTTGCTATAGATAATATTATTGCCTTTACACAGATGAGGAAACTAAGACTTGGAAAGAGAGATTAAGTGACTCTAACCAGGGTCACATAGCTACTAATTCAGGTTGAGTCTTGATTTGAACCCAAGTCTTCCTGACTCCAAGTCTAATGCTCTATCCCTTATCAATGATCTGGAACTCTATAAGTTAGCAACCAGAGACCTATTACAATCAAGCCTATTTGATTTTTTAAAAGTCCTCAGATTTCTCAGTGCCCAGAGAGAATACAAAGTGGATTAAGAGTCACACATACTCAGGTGACAGTCACCTGTCTGCCTATCTACCTAGTTGTTCTTGCTTAGTTTGGTCATAGGGTACAGCATTTACTTGGGATTATGTAATTTAAAATACTTTAAAATTACTCTGTATGGCATAACTGAGTAGCATCATAACAGCCCAAACTGGGATCTCTGTCAAGCTATTTTTATAAACATCTTTCCCCCTGTAATTGCACTGCTTAATATATTGTATATTTTAAATTATTCTATTTGCAAGGTCTTGGAAAGCTTAAAAATTGCCACGCACAAGAACATTAGAGATATATTTAGTAATGTATTTTATCAAAGGCATAGAGGACAAGCCAGAGAGGGAGACAGATATTCCACATGTGTGTTTCCTCAGATGTTTCTGCTCCATTTCAGGTCTTGCCATTGTGTTGACTGACAGCATCGCCACTCCCTTTATTTAACCTAACATTCCAAGGAAGGGATCTTAATGTAGTAGAAGGTGTTGGCTCTGTACCAAAACCCAACAATAAGCCTGGCTCTCCTCTGTAAGGAAGCCAGCAGAAGGACAATGGCCCTTGAAGCCAGAGATTCCAAGCCAGTCTTTGTGGTAGCAAATGTAGGAAATAGACCTTCCCACTTTGGCAAGAAAAGTGAGAAGCCATGGCCACTGCAGCAGCAAAAGTGTTTTTATATAGTAGAAATGGACATAAGTAAATGGAAAAACAGAAAGGAGAAAGAGGAACCAGTAACCCCAAAATGTCTGGTGGGACATAAGGCTGACCTAGAGCCAAATAGACTGTAACGTTCAGAAGAAATGCCACCTGAGGAATCCTAACTCATACTTTAGTTCTAACAATAGTTCTGTAGAATCCAACAAGCATACACACACACACACACACACACACACACACACACACACACACACACACACACACACACACATAACTCTATTGAATTCTTGTTGGGTGTAATATATATATTATATATATTATTACATATATACATAGATTACATATATATGTATATATACATACACACACACATATCTATCTATCTATCTATCTATCTATCTATCTATCTATCTATATATCTATATATATCATACCCAACAAGAATTCAATAGAATCCAACGAGCACACTAGGCACTTGACTGAGAAAGGGAAGGCAAAAGACTGTGACTTACCTGAAAGAGACCTTGCATTTTATTGGAGGCAGGGGATTATGGAAGATTTATTCAAATGAGCCTGTGAGCTGTGTGATGGGCTATTCCCTTCACTGTCCATGTCTACCCAATATGCTGGAGTTTTCTTGTAATTTTCTTGATAGGAAGAGGACATAATATCCATTAGGCATATTTTGCTCTCCTTGTGTGACCATCCCACCTTCTTTTTTGGTTGTGCATTTCTTTGATGACTTTTATTACTTCTTTCACATTCCCTATTTATATATGTTATAGACTTCTTAAATCCACCATGTACCTCTTCATGGTTCTCTTTGTAAATTGTAATGATCCATGAGTTATAGCCATACAAAATACTGGTAAAATATTGTATTCTAGAAATAAATGTAATCATTTCTCTCTGGGAGAAATTTGGAGTCATTAAAGGAGCCTTGCAATTTCCCCCAAGGCACTCAAGCCCAGCCTCCTCCTCCTGTTAATTCTGGACCCAATTAATTGTCCATTAGCAATGTCTGTCCAAGATACTTGTCCTGATGAATGAATTATATAAGTTGTTATCTAGTAGCTTCATATCATCACCTGACCAATATACATTCTTCATCCACTTGGTTCTTCCAGTGTGGATGGTTTAGCTAAACTCTTCTGAGTGGTTAACTGACTTTTCCAAGAAGCCCTACAATGTTCCAGGGCTTCATGTAACCATTATGAAGCCTTCTACAAATAGCATCTAGAGGACCTTGGTATCTAAGGGGAACCTTTCTTCAACTTGGAATGTAATTTGATTTTCATGACAATGGCAAGTACCCTTGGCAAGTCTGTGTCCTTGTTTTAGTATTATTGACATGAATAATTAGAGAGTCATCAAATAACTTTATCTCCATGCCTTTTATAGAATCTTGAGCAATCCTGAGCTGTGTTAGAAAAAGACTCTTAAGACTTAGCAGTCAATGACTATAGTAATCTACTGTTTGCTAAACACAAAGACCCCAGTTTTGGGGATAAGAACACACTATTTGACAAAAACTGCTGGGAAAATTGGAATATAGTTTGGCAGAAATTGGGCATAGACCAGTATCTAACATGGTATGCAAAATAAAGTCGAAATGGGTGCATGATCTAGGTATAAAGGCTGATACTGTAGGCAATCTAGGAGAGCAAGGGACAGTTTTACCTGTCAGATCTATGGAGAGGGGAAGACTTCATGATGAAACAAAAGTTAGAGAGCATTATAAAATACAAAATGGACAATTTTGATTATATTAAATTGAAAGGCTTCTGTACAAATAAAGCCAGTGTTACTAGATTAAGAGAGAAGTAGAAAATTGGGAAAGAACTTTTACAACCAGTGTCTCTGATAAAAGTCTCATTTCTAAAACATACAAAGAATTGAGATGAATCTACAAGAATACAAGCCACTCCCCAATTGATAAATGGTCAAAGGATATGAACAGGCAGTTCTCAGAAGATGAAATTAAAGATATCTATAAACATATGAAAAAATGTTCCGAATCACTATTGATTAGAGAAATGCAAATCAACCAACTCTGAAGTACCATATCTCACTGGCCAGACTGGCTAAGATGACAAAACAAGAAAATGATAAATGCTGGAGAGGATGTAGAAAAATTGGAACACTAATGCATTGTTGGTGGAGTTGTGAACTGATCCAACCATTCTGGAAAGCAATCTGGAATTATACCCAAAGGGCTATAAATAATTGCATACTCTTTGACCCAGCAATACCACCTCTAGGGGTATATTCCAAAGAGATCAGAGAAGTGGGAGGAGGACCCGTATGTACAAAAATATTTATAGCAGCTCTTTTTGTGGCAGCAAAGAATTGGAAATCAAGGGGATGCCCATCAATTGGGAAATGGCTGAACAAGTTGTGGTATATGAATGTAATGGAATACTACTGTGCTATAAGAAATGAAGAGCAGACAGACTTCTTAATAACCTGGAGAGACTTATATAAACTGATGCTGAGTGAAAAGAGCAGAACCAAGAGAAATCTGTACACAATCACAGACACAATGTATGTGTGACAACTAACTTCAATTGACTGGACTCCTCTCAGCAATATAAGGTTATAAGACAAATCCAAAAGACTCATGATTGAAAGAGATATCCACATCCAAAGAAAGAGATGCGGAGTCTGAATGCAGATTGAAACAAACTACTTCCTCTGTTTCTTTTCCTTGTTTTGTTTTGTTTCCTCTTTCCCACTGATCATTCCATTAGTTATAATTCTTCTTTACAGCCTGACTAATGACTAATGTGAAGATATTTGTAGATCCTA
Organism: Pseudochirops cupreus; assembly: GCA_028627135.1. Lineage (NCBI taxonomy): Eukaryota > Metazoa > Chordata > Mammalia > Diprotodontia > Pseudocheiridae > Pseudochirops > Pseudochirops cupreus. The sequence goes on from CM053582.1 coordinate 571,180,989, forward strand.
TATTTGAGTGAATGCTGCCATGAAGGGGGGGAAGAGAGGGAGGGGGAGAAAATGTGAAACTCAAGGGATTGTGGAACTGAATGTTGTAAACTAAAAGTAAGTAAACAAATCAATTAATAAAAAAGAAAAAAAGGACTCTTAAAATGTTATTTAGCTCTACTGAATGAAATTTTACTATAATAAATAAACTTGTATTCCCCACATATTATAGCCAACTGTATGATGTTGAAGATGTGGGCTGCTGTAGAATGTTACTTACAATATTACATATTCCAGGTAAAGTAATAAATGGTGGAGTTGTAAACTGATCCAGTCATTCTGGAAAGCAATTTGGAACCATGCCCAAAGAACTATAAAACTGTGCATATCCTTTGACTCAGAAATATCACTACTAAGTCTATACCCCCAAGAGACCAAAGGAAAAGGACCTGTGTGTATAAAAATATTTTTATGGGCTGCTATCGTGCTGGCAAAGAATTGGAAATTGAGAGGACGTCCATCAGTTGGGGAATGGCTGAACAAGTTATGGTGTATGATTGTGATAGAGCACTATTATGCTATGAGAAATGACAAGGAGTGTGGTTTCAGAAGAAAAAACCCAACAACATGGCAACATCTGTCTAAGCCAATGCATAATGAAGTGAGAAGAACCAGAAGATCATTGTTCACAGTAGCAACAATGCTATAATGCTGACCAAGTGTGAAAGACTTGGCTACTCAGATCAATGTCATGATCCAAGACAGTTGCAAAGGATTCATGATTAAAAAATGCTGTCCACCTCCAGAGAGAACTTACGAGCTCTGAGTGAAAACTGAAGCATAATTTTCTTGCTTTCTTTCCTTTTCTTGGTTTCTGCTGGAATGGCTAATAATTGTGTTTTCCATGATTATATAATTCATATAATATTTCTTGCTTTCTCAGTAGGTAATGGAAGAGTGGGAGAGAATTTGGAGCTCAAAATTTATAAAGAAAGCAATGTTAAAAGTAAATAACTAATAAAATTTTAAATAGTATACCCATTCCTCATTAATCTCTTCATCATGGAGATCCTTGATGAGCATGTGTAATATTCATACAAAATTGTGTGTAGATGGGAAAGTGAGAATGCGGAGTGGTACTTGTTGATTTCTCTCAGTCTTCTTCTTTGGTCTTAGTAAGACTTTTTCCCATGCTTTTGTTATCTTGCCTTCCTTCAGATACCTAATGAATGAATCCCTCCAGACCCTCACAATTGTGTTCCCTTTGGCACAGGTTGCCAGAACATGTACACTTGTTGGATTGAGTTGCTTTTCCTGTTTCTGCACTAATGTGCCAATTCTGCCTCCCTTTTAATCATTTCCAGGAAGTGAGTGTGTAATAATGCCAAGCAAAGGCAACTTCCAAGGTTCGGATTACCAGCATAGTAAACCCCATTTATTCAACAAACATTCACAGAACAGAGAAAGTCAAAATACAGTGTAACTTGTTCCTTTAGCAAGTAAGTTCTCAATTCAATCCAGGTACTACTCCACCCTTAGACAGTGCATTCATTTAGTCAGTCAAATCTCTTCTCAAATGGAGATTAGTCTCCAACCATAAACAAAGTACATTCATTTGGTCAATCACAGGGCACAAAAAACTCAAAGGCTTCCCACCCCTGAATCTCAAAAGGGGCAGGAGAGCACAAAAGGCCATCTACCCTTAAGTTACAACAAAGTTAAGATAACATCTTAGTATTGAATACCCAAGGAAAGGGCCTTCTT
>CM053582.1:571182831-571212985 GCA_028627135.1 Pseudochirops cupreus
CTTCAGGGCTTCTGAACCAACAGCCAGGTTCCAGGACCTCTACAACAGCAGCACTGTCCTTCACCATCAGGTGAATCTGGCAAACAACATCAAAACAGACACACAAAATACCGGCATCACAGCCATGCCTCCTCAGTTCTTGGCAGCTCTGGGTGGCAGTTCTCAAAGTCCTGGGCAGCTCCCATGGGCTCTCAGCTGTCTTTCTCTCAGCAACTCAGGCTCCACGATACTGGATACTGCTGTCCCAAAGTCCTTCTGACCTTCTCTAGGCTTGGGCCTCTCTCTCAATTCACAGCTCCTCCCAGTTCAGCCCTCTCTCTTCACGTCAACAAGTCCATCCCACAAGTGGGATTCACAAGCTCTGGGTTTTAACACTCAACTCCAAAACCAAGCCCGTACAGGGGCATCTCCTGATTCCATGACCAATACAGAGAGTCTAGGGACCCACGGCTCCACTCCCTGAGATGGCATCTTTTCTGTCCTGTTTTTTTTCCTTTTGGTTTTATTTGTCAATGTCCTCAGGATGACTCTACCTCATTGAGTCTTTTGCTCAACTTTCTCTAAACTGGCTTTCTTGTTCTTTTTCTCTCTGTTTAGTGAGTTGATATTTAAAAGTTTCCACCATCCTTCTGATCTGACTGGTCAGCCAAGTTTACGTTGGAAGCCAGCACTGCCCTTGGTTGTCACATCTCTCCAACTGACAATAAACCAAACACCTGCTGACTAAGACAGTTTTTAGGCCACTTGTGATGACACTGGATTTATATCCATTGGATGGTGACATGAAATTATTGTACTCTGTGTCTTTGTCCTTTTTTCCAGTTGTATCCAACTGTCTTCCTTCAGTAATTTGTTAAAAAATGTCAGAATGGAATGATTTTTAATTGCATGTCATATCTTTTTCTCATTTTTCTTCTTTCAGTTTTGTACTAATTTTGTTCTTCGGTCTTTAACAGGTTGGTGGGCTGACTCTATAAATAGGTGATTCAGGAATGACTACCCTATCTGTACTGAGTAATTTCCTGCCTGTTAAAATGCAACCAACTTAATTTTTTTTGTTGTGTTGTTCAAATCATACAGACAAGTAAATGCAGCCTAAGTTTCAGCACCCAGGCTTTGGGTTTATATCGACTAGCTTCAGTCTTGGGGGAGGCCACACAATCATATTTCTTGGTCCCCACCTAGAACTGATTCTGGGAAATCTCAGCACATAGCTTGAAAATAGCTTGTGCCTATGTCATGACCTCAGCTACCAACATTATAATTAGCATCGATGTAAGGAGACCTCTGCCTTGGTCCTCATAACGGGCTTCCTCTTCCTAAGGGACAGAGTTGTTTCCCATTATGCACTTGTATTCTTAGTACTCAGCACATTTCCATGACCATAGTAGGTGCATAATGAATGGTTTGTCAGATTAGATTCATACATTATCTCATTTGCTCCTCACAACAACACTATGAAGTAGGTACTGTAATTATTCCTGTTTTAAGGATGGGGAGCTGAGATAGGGAGAGGTTTAGGTGACTTTTCCAGGGTCACAGAGCTAGTGGTCTAAAGGCAGAATAAGCACTCAGATCTTTAATGTTCCCTTCACGATACCACTCAGGAACTTCTGGATTGGATTGTAACAATCGCTTATTATGCACCTACTATATACTAGGCTTGGTGCTAGGTCTTGGGGAATTTCTAGCATAATGAGGGTGTATATCACAAAGTCCAGGCATATCTCCCTGGCGATCTGTTTAGAAGCCTGAACAATGGCAGACCTACCTGGGAAAGCCTTGACTTGTCTCATGGTATCCAATGGATTAGGTCGGGTTTGCCAAGATTAGAGGTATTAGACTTTCATCTCATCAATGTGACACACCTTGGATGCTCTTCAAATTATGATCCAAAAAAATTCAAAGTCTGCAGAGATTTTGAGCGTGATGCCAACAAACTGACAGGCAAACACAAACTCTCTTAATCCTTCAGAAATGTCCGGAACAGACCACCTCAAACAGCAAAGCTTCGATGTATTTTAAAAAAAAACCCCACACCTGTGTTTTTCTTTTTTATTTTCAATTTGCAACCACAGTGGGGACCTTGGCGGAAGGCATTTTCCGGGGATTAATGAGCAGCCTGGGCTTGCGGCTCTCCTGCCCGGAGCTATGACTCTTTCCCTCTGGACACTAATTCCAGAAAATGCTCACTTTCTGGTGATTGCTTAATATCACTTTCAAGGAACAGAACCTTTAAGCTGCAGCAAGGTGACGTGGAATGGGGATTTAAATGACGTCTATTTCATCTCCCCCTGACGCCTGCTTCATTTCTGTTTTACAAAACCATCTGAAAACACCCAGGACCAATTCACAGAGAATAGAAAAGGCCCCTCCTCCACACCCCATGCCATTCCTTGTGTTTCAGGTTTTGGAAATGGAAGGAATAAAAGATGAAAGAAGAAAAACCCGGCAACTGTGGGAACAAGTCTGAGCGGCGACTCGTCACCCGCAGTTCGAACCAAAGTTATCTTAACAAGATGTCACTTGCAGAATTTCCACTATAAATCTTTGCTTAAGTTCAAGAATCCCCATCAAGGCATTTCCCGTGCAAGACTGTCAGAAATAACGACGAGTCCCAGCTTCTTTTCCAACCATGAAAGCGAGAGAGGCGGAGCACCGCAGCCACTACCCTGAGTGGCAAGCGGCCGTTGTTATAGATTTTCTCGGACTCTAAAGCTGAAACATGTATTTTTTTGGAAGACCCTGTTCAGAGAAGGCTAAACAAAGTGAACGGCCATTTATTTGTCTTTTCTATTTCCCTCACTCCAGGCTCCTGTTTGGATTTAATAAACAGGGATAAAATGAGATTTCTCTGCTTAAGCTCTGGGTACAATAATAAAATGCACATACACAGAATTCAGGCAGGAGCCCTCTGGGGATCAGGGCAATAGGATTTCCAAGCTTCAAGTGAACCAGTTTAAGAGACTTTGACTAGCCATGTGGACCCTTCCCACCAGCCGGATTTCTTATTGGATGTCTCTCTGGCCCATGCTGGAATGGCATCTCATACACTCTCCAGCTGGGCAGATCCCTTCATCTCCCTGGGATTCATCTGAAAATTGGAGGGTTTGCACCCAGTGGCCTCAAGGGTCCTTTTCTGCTCTAAATCTGTGGGCCTGTGAGCCTATTGAGTTATCTGCTTTAACATTTCCTCAGGCCCCAAATCAAGGAGAAGGAGACTGGGTGGGAACAACTGTTTGAAGTTAGATGGTGCTTCCAAGGACTCTCAGCTATTTGTTCCCACAAAAGCCCATCTCTTGAACATCAAGACTTTCCTGATCATGATTTGAATCACGGGATAATACAAACTCAGGAGCATTAAAAGGACAAAGGAATTGAGGGAGATGGAAAGACACAGGATGTGGGTCAGGAGGATCTGCTATATTTCTACTAATGGACTGTGTAGGAGAAATGATGCCCATAAGATAATCTCAAAAGCTTTGATGACCCCACTGATGAGTGGGGTCCCCATCAAGGCTATTTCCCCCTTAGGGCTCTAGGGGTACTCCTGAGGAGTTGGGGTGATCCTTCTCTGATGTCCCTAGTTTGAGCCGCCATTCCAATGTATTATCCCCGTTGTTAACAACCAGCAATCAGTGATCCAAATTCATTAAAGTTTTTACCAAGGGATAGTAACTGAAAAGGCCTCTTAAGAACAGAAGTACAAACATTCTCCCATCTTTTAAAAATTGGGAGATACATTTTCACTCACCCTATCCCTGAGGAGAATGGGCTTAGATTTAAAATCAGTTTCCACAAAGCAGCCACCCCACAAAGTTTAGTTCCAAGGGCAGTGCTGCCTATGGATACATCTCTCTCTCCCTCTTTAGGACAGGCATATTGACTCTAGGGTTGGTTCGTTGCTAGACTGGGTCCTCCTTGCTTTGAGGGGCTGGATGGTTTATCAGTCACTGGCAGCTCACTCCCCTGTCTGTTCAAAGCTCACACAGTTGTAGCCTTGCCTTACTCCTTAACCTGGGAGCAGGGAAGAATAGACACGAAGGAAATGATCTCATGGGCCATGAGGTGAGGGCATGAGTGAGAAAAGAAGGCTCTAGGCTGCTTTGAAAACCTCCACAGTCCAAGACCTTAAGGTAGGAAAGAGAAAATGCCCCAGGCAATCCCCCAGGCAAAATGCTTTTGGAACGCACATCCTGTCCTGGCTCAGCAGCCAATCAGAGGGCTCCTCATCTTCATGTGGTCAAAAGCCTAGAAGAAACACCTGCCTGTGCTCCAGTCCACATAGCAGTGGTGTGGAGGAGGATGCTTCACATGCTCACAGGGACCGGATGCTCACTGGCCAATCCCAATGACCCAATGAAAACTTTTTCATCAAAATCGTGAATACCAGGAAAATCACGCTCTGACAACAGGGGATGATAATTAATAATAAAAAGCAGTTAGTAATCATAATAATAATGATAATGTTTTTAATGCTTTAAGATTCACAAAACACTTCCCAGATATTATTTCATCTGAGCCTCACAACAGCCCTGGGAGCTAGGTGCTGTCATTAGCCCCATTTTACAGATGAAAAAACTAAGACCGAGAGAGATTATCAATAGCTCATATTGATATCGTGCTTGCTACGTGCCAGGGACTGTGCTAAATGCTTTATGGTTATCTCATTTGATTGTCACAGCATCCCTGGGAGGGAGGTGTTGTTATTGTTTTCATTTCACAGATGGGGAGATTGAGTGAAGTGACTTGTCCAGGGTCACACAGCTAGTAAATGTCTGAGGCAGGATTTAAATTCAGGTCACCTTGACTCCAGGTCCAGCACTATCTTTTACAATGGCTAGCTTCCCAAGGAGACAAGAGGATCATGGGACAGTGAAAGAGGAGTGGGTTTGGGCATCGGAGGAACTGGTTCAAATCCCAGTGATTCTACTTACTACCTATGTGGATGTAGCAAGATGATAAAGGGCTCATGGTGGGCTTCAGAGTGGGGACACGGCTCCATTTCTAACCCAACCCAGACCCCCATGCTGCTCTTTCCCAGTTTTCTTCACACCGCACCTTCCCACATTGTGCCTTTTTCCACCTCTAGCTCTTCAAACAATAATTAAATCAGCTCTTTCATTCCTGGAAGGGATCTGTCAGTCAATTTCCTCATGGCTCCCTCCACTCACCATCCCTGTCACTTCCCTGACTAAAACATCCTTTCTTGGGCTCCACTTCTCTATATGCATTGCTTCTCCCATTGCATGGTAAGCTCCCAGAAGGCAGAGCTTAGCACAGTTCCTAACCTCAATAGTAAACTCTCAATAAATGCCTATTGTTTCATCCATTCATTCATAGTTGCACAGCAACATATCATTAATCTGAGCTAGGAAGGCCATTTTTAACTGGTGAAAATTCCAAATGATGACATTTTTCAAAATATCCTTGTTTCATCTCTTTCAAATGTATGTAGCAATGTATACTGAAAACTACTGAAATGTTGTCTAGTGGAGCTTCCTGCCGGGTCTGCTTCAATGAATCCACAAGAATCATTAAAAATTCTCCTACTAATTGAATGCAAGTGGATGTTTCTAAGGCCTTGAAACCAATTTGAACTTCTGAGTTAAAACCTTCCTTTCAATCTTGTCCCATTAGTACAGTTAACTGATTTAGCTTCTTTTTCAAATACAGTTTTTTTTTAAAAGGACATTTCAGCCTTGATTTCGTCTGAATGGATAATTAATGGGTTTTGAATGAATGAGGTCTTCCTGTAGATTACATTTCCATCCAACATCACTACTGTTCTTTCCCATTCATTGGAAGTAAGATTTTCTAACTGTTTGTCTTGGCTAGGCTGCCCAGATTTAGAGCAGGGTTTAAGGTGAATAGACATCTGTGTCTAGTAACAGGCTAACTGTATTCTTTCATCTAAGGACTGACTGAGTGAAGAAATGAATCCCTGAGTTGGCCTCAGGCTGGTGCATTTTTTGGTCACAGAAACTCTCAAAGGCCATCTACTGAGTTCTAGATGGGTTTCAATCTCCATCATGAAGGAAGTACTGTGAATCACTCTGTTCCTAGTAAAGGAGACCCTGGGTTAGGCACTGTTTTCAATCTTTTCTAGCCTGTTGGTGTCCCCAGACTGGTGGGAGCCAAAACTCTTGAGACATTTTAACCATTGGACATGGAGTGTCAGTAAATCTGAACCCTGCAGAAAAAATTTTGTTCAAGCAAGAGATTTCATAGGAATGACCAGCATATAAATTATGTAGGAAACCATATAGCTTCCTATAGCTCATTAATGTAACATCAATCTATGTAAAAATGACTTTCTAAACAATGAAAATGGATCCTTAAGAATAATCTTAGGTACATTAAATGCACAATTATTCATGTTCTGTCCTGAGTTTTCCTGGATATGAAGCCACCTTGACTTCTCAGGTCCTAACACAAAGAGATAAGAGAGAAAAGGAAGAAACAGACTTTTGGTTAGCTTTGATACTGCCCAGAGGGGAGCCCTCTGTGTCCCTCTGCCCACAGAGAAATCAGAGACCCTTCTAGGCTTCTCTATTCTGGCTTCCTTTGGATAAGGACACAATATCATTTTAGATTGTTCATGGCTGACCTGAAAGGAAGAGACCAAGAAAATGCTTAGGTAGTTGGTGGTACAATGGAGAGAGTATCGGACCTGCAGTCAAATAGACTTGAGATCAAACCTGGTCTCAGACACTTACCAGATGCTTGATTCTGAGCAAGCCCCTTAATTTCTGCCTCCCTCAGTTTTCTCATCTCTAAAATGGGGATGAGCCTCATATGGCCGTTGTAGGGATCTAATGAGACAATAATACATGTGAAACATTCTGCGAACTTTAAAGTGCTTTATAAATGTTAGCTATCATTATTCTCCCTTAAATATCAACCAACCAACAGCATCTCTTGAGCATCCAGGATGTGTCAGGTACTCTGCTTGGTGCTGAGGATACAAGTACAAAATGAGATGATTCCTGCCCTCATGGAGCTTTCTTCCCATGGGGAAGATACAACATATTCACAGCTAAGCAAATACAAGGTAAATATTTTATATACATCTATGTATGTGTGTAAACATGTAGAATACATGTATAGGATATGTTCTATATTGTTCATAATTAATATATGTCTGTTACCCACGTATAAATATTTATATCTATCCCCCTTTTTCTCTATGATACCAAGTGATTTGGGGGATTTGAAAGATAATACATCAATATTCCAAGGGAATAAAGTGGTGTAAGTGACCTGGCATGGTCCAGTGGAAAGACCCAACCCCTGGCTCCAGAATCCAATTTAAAACCCCCTCTCCCCCACTGGGACAATTACTACCTGTGTGACCATGTACAAGTCACTTCCCTTGGCCAGAGTTTGCTTTTTCATCTGTAAAATAAGGAAGCTGGACCAACTAGTTCCTGAGGTCATTTCCAACTCTGGATGATCAGCCTATGTTTTAATCCATGGTATATATGGCAGCGACAACTTCATCTTCTCCCTGTTCTTTTTGTATAATTTTGCCCTTCTCTTCCCACATTCTGGCCATATACATTAAACCAACGTTTTTTAGCTAATCTAATGGAGGCAACTTGCCAAGACCATAAGTTGTACAGAAAGTGCTAACTCGCATTGGTAAAAAGAATTTCCTCATTTGGGAGTTCCTTATACCACTGGCATCATAGGTACAATCTCTATCCCCCATCATACCTAATGGGGACCAAAGTGAGTTCAGATTTGCAATCAGCCTCCGAAGCCCTCTCTGAACAAGAATCACTTATATATCAGCCCAACCAGTTGCCATCTGGCTCTTGCTTCACAAGCTCCAGTGTGTGCTCGAAGCCCTCTCCCACTCTCAAGGTGGCTCATTGCACTTTGAAATAATTTTGTTGGGAAGATGCCAGAGGGCTTGTCTGGAGGCATGGATATGGAGGCATAGGGAGCGCATAAAACACCTGACATTTTAAAAGACACACAGTAGAGGATTCAAGACCAGAAGGTAAATACAAGACCATGGTAAAGGATTCAGGGCTATGTCAGGAGAGGTTCCCTGGGAGTGTTTAGACTCAGAATATGCTGAGGCTGATTAGCAAAGTTCAGGATAGAAAAATGGGGTTTGGGCTTCTATGGAGGACATTGAAGAGGGGTGGGTATAGTATGTGAGCTGCTGGTTCAGTATAACATGGTAGCATCAAGAGGGTGCAATGTCCAGGCCAAGGGAGGGGAGACTCCTGCTCTATTCAGCAGAGTTCAGCAGGACTACCACCTTCTCCCTCCTGCCTCTTGGATGTCTTTTTGTACAGTCTCTGATTGCATCCACTGAGAGGGTCTTGAACCCCAAAGGGAAGTACTTTTCTCTTCGTGCTACCATCATTCCACATTATCCTCTTTTGTGGACCACTATCACATGGTCATGAAGTGAGAGCATGGCTGGCGATGCCACTTGGGCTGCCCATTCAACTGTGAGCTGCATCTGTCTTATAGCATCAAGGGGAATACAATGTCCAATGCACCCTCTCTGGGTGGTGCATCTTGGATCCTTGGGTCACTTTTCAGTAGGATCTGGATTAATTCCCCAAAGAGTCATCAAACACTGTAATCAAAAGGTTCACTGAGCCTTGGCTGCATCTTGATGGCAACATGGTTCACAGGACTCCCAAATGACAGATGGTTCGAACCTTTCCTTCCTCTCCAAGGGGAGGCAGTGTGGGTACTCTAAGGGTCGGGTGCTAGTCACAATGCGTTCAGAGCCAGTGTGAATGGAGCAATGCCTGCATGGAGAGGTGTTGGCAGCTCCCTTCTCCAGGATAGCCCAGCCCTGCTTTTCCAGTCCTTCCCACATCTCTGTGAGCACCAAAATAAAAAAATGCCCAATGCAACCTCAGACCCTTCTCAGCCTCATGACTCCTCCCCACAGTTCGACCACCTGTCTCCTGAGAGGCTCCACAGGCAGAGCATCCCCATCCAGATGGCTCCCTCCTTCTGCCTCTCTTTGGCAGGGACCTGTGATCATGCTCAGGGCACAGGCAGAGAGAGGCCTGAGTGCAAGGTCAAAGGATCCATCTGGACCTCGGGAAAAGCAGATCGCAAGAGCCAGCAGCACAAATATGAGGGTAGCTCCGCTTTCCCTGGCCATCCAGCACTTGGATTTTCCCTTTCCTGCTCCCTTCTTACAGCAGAAGTCCATTTTCCTGGCTAACCCAGACCTTCTGATCTGATTTCTCAGGTATAGGCACTTCCATTCACAGAGAGAACTGGGAGAAGCAATCCTACCCTTCTTCATCAATGGGAAACTTGGCCAAAGGCAATCCCAGGACTCTTTCCCCCTAAAAGGAAGCCCTCCTCCTCCATCGTTTCATCAATTATCTGCTTAGCTAAAAGTCTTGCATAGTCACCAAATCTCCAAGTTGGCAGAGAACTCTGTGGCCACCCCTGAAAAGGGATCCTTTCTGTAACATGCTTGACATTTGTTTCTGGCTTGAAGATCTCAAGTGAAGGGGAACACACACCCAACCAGATGCCTCCTGTTACACTTTGGGACACTTCTGATCATCTGGAAGTTCTCTCCGACAATGGGCCGAAACCCTCCTCTCTCAGAAGTCTACATTTTTCTGTTTCTGGGGGCCAGGCCACACAAGCCTTCTCCTCCCATAGGCTAGCTCTTCAAAGGCTTGGACACACCCATGGTGTCCTGTTTGAATCTTCTCTTCTCCCTACAACCATGGCATGGTTACATGGCACAGTCTCCTTACCATACTCATTCCTTTTCAGTATCCTTCATCAGATGTGGTATCTAGAACATTAACCCAAGCACAGAAGCACAAACTGACCAAAGCAGAGAATGATGGCGCCATAACCTTCAGTGTCTTTCTAAATCCAGTCCAACATCAAGTCTTGCCTGCCACATCACATATGATTTGTTTCAGCTTGTGGTCCATTAAAAACCCCAGATCTTTTTCAGGTCAAATACCATCTAGTAGCAATCCTCCCTTGTCAATCATACCATTCTCATTTGGCTGAGCCTGTGTACTCTATGGAGACCCTTCCTGGACTGGACAGAGTACAAGACTCTGGCAGGCCTGAGACTTCCTGGCCTTTGTTTTCCTTAAGGGGAACCTTGAAACAGAAGAATGAGAAATTCCCAGACCTAGTTTTTTCAAATCTATTTTTTCCTGTTTACTTGGGAAGGTTACTTGGGAGAGCATCATGAGCAGTTTTAAAAAGCCAAGGTCTTCAGTTCTAGAGGACATATGGTAATATATGTATGCTCAGGACACAGTATCCTCTGTGATTGGATTCGCAGAAATCATTTCTCATTCTGAGTGAGTGTCCAAGTGTTTGTTTGAAGGTCCAATCCATCATCATGCTAGAATTATTTGGGAAGGAAATCCACAGGCCAACTCTACCAAGCCCAGCCAGAGGGACAGGAGTGCATGCATTAGGTGATATTAATGGTTTTTGCTTTGTAATAATGGGTGATGGATGGTAGGGATGCTCATTTCCTTTCTTCAGAGTGTTGCTGACATGACTCAGCAAGCTTTCAAAGATGAGACTCACTGTCCCAACAACTGATAAATAGTAATTATGACAATGCCTGCTTTAAACATCCTATAATACTTAATATGATTATCTTGTTTGATTTTTCACAACAGCTCCGTGAGCTGGGTATTATGGCATTGACTGAGGTTCTTCCTGTCCCTGAGAATGCTGAGTGGGGATGGGCAGCACAGAGTGCCATTTATGAAAAGGTTGAGATTTCAGAACCTGTTCAATTTGAGACCAACATCTGTGCCTAGAGAACATCATCTTGCTGCCGCTCCCCCTTCCTCTCCCCTCATCTTTCCATGATCCTGCCTCCCTCCATCTTATTTGTCACTTATTCAGCAGATGAGGCAGGTCCCCTGACAGTGGTCACCTGGGACAGAGCTGGCTTTAGGGTGTCTTTCCACATTTCTCGAGCTGTCACTCTTGGCCTGCCCATCTGCATCAGCTCCAGTCCATGTTGCCAATAGCAAAGTAAAGATCACCTTGCATTTGGACCCCTGTCTCCTGCATGGATGGTAAGAACATTTCTGGCAACATTATTTCTATCTCCCATCCCTTCTATCTGGGGATATTTTTTCTTAACCCTTTTACTAATCCTCTTTGCATCTATAACCATCACCTCCTTATGACTCCTCTACACTCCATAGAACCTTCCCTTGCAACAAAAAATTGTGATCAAGCTAGGTGACTCGACACATTGCCCGCATCAGAAGATGTCTGTCTCCTTCCACACCTGCTCTTCCCCACCTCTTTGCTGACAAGTGGGTGACAGGCTTCACCTGGAAGTCCTCTGAAGCCAAGACAGGCTCTCCAGTTGGTCAGAGTGCCTAACATGGCTTGGGTTTACCATATTGGCATCATCGTGTGCATTGGTTCTGCTCACTTTGCTCTCTGTTCAAAATCTTTTCTGCTTCACATCACTGCATGTCCATCCCAGGACCAATACTCAGGTCCAATTCTGACTTTCCCGGTCCTCTCCTGGCCCTGCCTTCCTCCCCTGGGAGGGTCTTCCCTCTGAGAGTATCTGCTGTTTACCCTGTAGTGGTCTGGTTCAGATATTTGCATGTTTTTTCCTCTATTAGAATATAAGCTCCTTGAGGACAGGGCCACTGGTTTTGTTTTGTTTTGTTTTTTGTCTTTCTTTGTATCCCCAGGACCCAGCTTAGCACCTCGTGTGTAGTAAGTGCTGAAGGAATGTTTGTTGATTGACTGACTGACTGCCATCAGGAAAAAAAGTCTCATCCAGAAAGCATTTGGTACATGCCTGTTACACGCCAGGCACTGTATAGGCTGAAATCAGACAACAAAGAAAAAAACCAAGAGATGGTAGCTGATTACACATGGATTACAACTCACACGATCTATTAATCATCAACCTCACCCCAAAAGGTGTGCATGCATATGGTGTGTGCGTGTGTGTGCAAGCATGCACACACTGACTTTCATGGAGTCGTACCTGCGTTGTTCTGGCTTTCTTGGTCTTGTATGGATTTCTCCTCTGTGTAGAAATCGTCTTTATCTGTACCATGGTAGTCATTATGCTAATTGCTCTTTTGGTCTTGACTTTTCCATTGGCATCATTCCATAAAAGCCTTTTCATTTTTTGGAATTCCTTCTATTTACTGTTTCTCACCATGCAATAATATTCTATGTTGCTCATACGTCACAGTTTGTTAAGCCATTCCCCATTAGATGGAACCTCGCTCATACTATTTGTGGCATTTTTCTTATTATAAATAATGCTGTTAGAGATATCTTTGTATGTACAGATTGGAATATTTTCACTTATCAATGACCTCCTTAGCATATAGTCACAGTAGTATACCAGGTCAAAGGTACACAGATTTTTCTAATTCATATTGTACAATTTCACATTCTTTTCCACAAATGTGTTCATGGTTTTTTCCCCTTCATTTGTCTGGTATCACCTCCTCCCTGGAATAGTCCGTAAAATGGTCTCTTAATGTTTTCACCATGGGGTTGCCTTCAGCACTGTTTTCTCCATGTGTCTTCAGTCTGGGTCAGTTGATCCTCCTGACAGCTGTGTTCTTCAATGCTGTTCCAGCTTCTTTGAATAGCACATCAGGGCTTAGACAATAGAAATGGCCCAAATCTCATGGCTCTCTGTTACTGATGATAAGAAAATGTCCTAGAAATGAGAATAATCTGTTCCATTTCTTTTCTTTCTTTGGCTTCCTGTCTATGTTGCCTATGAATTATCCCAGGCTGATATGGCTTGATTTCATGCCCAGCTTTTTGTACAACTTGTTGTGACTTTACCTGCTTTTTGGATGTATGCACCCTGCTGTTTTATGAGGTGATGCTACTTGTACCCTCTGGCAGTCCTCCTGTGTAGCCTAGCAAGGATGGGCTTGTCTTCTAAACCAGGATGAGCTTTAGCTTGAACATCCCTCTATTGGTAAGATCAAATCCTTGCTTGATGACACAATTTCTGGACACACGGTCTCACTCTGACAATTGTTTTATAGCGTTTGCTGAATGCTCTGCAAAGAATGGTGATAGTCAAAGTCAATATAATTGTTTTTTTGCATTTCCCTTTTTTTTTTTAGCATCTACAAGTTAGTCAGAGGTCTGACAATCTTTCATAGTTCTTCTTTCCATCTTTATCCTGTCTTCTGATATGATTTTACTCTCACCCAAGATCTGACTGTCTGCACACGGCAGATTCTGGTCTGTCTTTCATATCAGTGACCAATCTTTTCCTGACTCTTAAGTATGGTTAATTTCATTTTTAAACTCCATCTGTTGATGCTCTCCATATCCATTCTCTCCCAACTCTTCTGAAAGAAATTATTTATGATGTTTAAAGGTGAGACTTTTGAGTAGCCCACAACCTTTGACTTCTTTCTTTTCTCAAACCTGAGCCTGATCTTCAGACAAACTTTTCTATCATCTTTTACAAAAAGCTTGCATTTAAAAAAAAAAAAACATGTAATACATTTAACATGTTAGTTTTAAAGCTGTCTTGCTTGTCTATCCTCTTTCTTCTGCATGTTTTAAAAAATGTTTCAATGATCTACTTTTCTTTCTTTTCTTATTTTTCTCACATTGCTTTCACCCATTTTCTTCTTCCCAAATCTTGTCCAAAAATTTTTAGGGAAAAAAACCCCTTCATCTTGCCAAATAAACATAGTCGAGTTTAAAAAAAAAATCCACACATTGGCTATGCCTGAAAAGGAATATCTTATTCTGCTTCTTCTATCCATCACCCCCCTGGCAGGAGGTGGTTGGCATAGTTTGTCATTGGTCCTACAAAGTTGCGGTTGGTCATTACAAGGGAGCAGAGTTCTGAAGTCTTTCAAAGTCCTTTCCCTTTGCAATGTTGGGGTCATTGTATAAGCTGTTTTCCTTGTTCTACTCATTTCATTCTTCATCAGTTCATACAAGTCTGCCTATGATTTGCTGACTCCATCCATTTGGTCATTTTTTATTATTCAATAATATTCAATTTTATTCACATACAATAATTTTTTCTGCCATCCCTTACCTGGAAATTCCCTGTACCAACAAAATCCCGAGTCCAGTCCATACCCCTCTCCACATTGCTATTACTAATGAAGCCATATCCCCGTATTTATATAAGAAAAAATTTGGTGGCTGCCAAATCCTTATCTGTTGAGATTAATGCCAGCAGAGGACAGAGATTTCAGAAAGAGATTAAGATTCTTGTAGAAAGACAGGAGACACACCCTTTGCTCATACTGACTTCCATGAGGAAGCAGAAGAATAAGCAAAGTAGGAATGCTAATATTGTGCCCTTGGGTAAGTGTAAGATACCCTGAACAGGAAAGCCTTGAAGCAAAGACATAAAATATATGGCCCTAGAACTAACTGGAAAAAGTCTCGGGGCAATAGTGAAACAAGCCGGAGAGGAAAATTAGCCTTCTGAAGGGGGTTCATGTTCCATGGAACTGGGTCTGTCCCTTGTCCCTCTCACACTTGGAGAGCCCCTGCTACCAACTCTGTTCCTGCTTGTCAACCCTCATTCATGTGAGAGATGGGGCTCCCTTGGAAAGACTGCCCTGTGCAACTCTCCCACGAGTCATTCCTAGAAGAATGGCTGGCGGTCATGCTGACGGTCTGCCATGCTGATGGGCTTCCTCTGGGTCTTTGCTATAGGAACGCTTCTGTGCCAAATGACCTTGGAAAAACACTTTGCTGGCCCAAGCCTCAAGTTTTCATCCACTAAGAGTTGGACTTTATGACATCGGCTGTTGTCACAGCTCTGAATCTATCATTCTGTGATACTAGTACAGCAGTCCCATCTCCTCATCAGCTCAATCTCCTTAGATGGTCATATGTGTCACAGACAGGTGACCAGGACTAGATTTCTATTCCATTGACATAAAGAACTCCCAGGTGAGGAAATTCCCTCCACCAATAAGGGTCAGCACCTTCTCTGCAATGGACAGCCTTAGAGACTCTCCTGGCTCATCTTTTTAATAGTACTTCTCACTCCCAAACTCTTGCTGGTCACGTGTTGTGGACTTCTCATGCCTTCCCGCCCTCCTCTGATCTCTCTGTTTTCAGGTGACCCAAAGACTTTGGTTATTTCGATTTATTTATTAATTTTTTTGCTATGAAGAAGGCTCAACTGTCTCACCTTCTGCGCGTAATCTGCCTGCATGATGATGCTTGTGAGGGGCTTTGTATGTGGTGTGAGAATTTATTGTGGAAGTTTTGATGTTAAGACCTACTTTATCAGCAGCTTCCACCATTTTCTGATGAGCCTGTAGAAAAACAACAGCCCTTCCCTCCCCACTTAACCCCCAACCCTCAGATTTGTTGTGAATCAAACTAAAAATGATATAATTCCAAATATTGGCAGCGTGTCTCCTTCCCTGATTTCTAACAGACCCCAACCAACACTTGGGATAGTTTCTGAAGAAGGGTCTTTCATTCCCTCCCACAAGCTCTCCTCAAGTGCTCACCATGTGTCTCCATGCAGAGACCATGAAAGATGAACACTTGACCCAGGATTGTCAGAGAACACACACACTCTGAGGAGCTTAAAATAAAAAATGGAGGGAATCAGTCCATCTGTACAGAGCAGACTGTCGACTCCCAGAGGGAGAATCATTTCTGTCTCCTGGGAAAGTTGGGAGCATGTTCGTGATGTGGAAATAGACTTGGTGACTTTGCAGTCATGTGGACTGGTTGTGAAGGCCTCAAAATGGTCATTATGTTGGGGTTGCTTAATCCCCTGGGAGAAACAGGAGATCCCGTTCCCTCTCCATCTTTACTCTCCCAAGAGCTGAGGGTCAAGGTCACAAAGCCAGATGGGCCCTCTGAGGTCACAGGATCACTGACTTAGATCTGGGTGGGCACTCCCAGGCCATCAGGCCATGGCAGACGACCTCCTCATTTTACCCATGGGGGAGTAAAGTGACTTGCCCCCAGCCACACCAGGAGAAGTCAGCCTCTGAGTGGTTCTTACTAATACAGCTCGGCATTAAAGGGCTTGGAGACCATTCTTTCCTGGAAGGCTGGAAATCTGTCTTGGACAGAGCCTGAGCAACGAGCTGGGCTCACAACTGGGTGAGGGGAAGAGAGTGAACTATAGAGTGCAGCCTCCAGCTTTTCCCTGGCACAATGGCCCATTTTCCCCCCAACAACAAAATTCTTCCGGTCATGCTATGTGCCTGTGAGCCATGGAAAACCCATAGTCCTGTCTCCAAAGAATTTAAGTTAAGTGCTCACCAAAGGTCAGTGGAGAAATGTGCAGTGGATGCAAGTGGACTTAGATACATTGCCACCCAAGAATGGTTCAAGACATTGAGAGGAGAGGAACCTTTAATGGACTGCTCTAAGATTTGTTTTTGATGATTTTCTTCCCAAATGGATGGTTGGGCTTTCATGGGCTATCAGGAAGACAGGCAGGGACTGAGCCCAGAGCAGTCAGAGATGTTTAAGAGACCTTCTATTCTCTATTTTAATTGCTTCTGTGCGAGCTATCATAGAGACGGATTGCCTTTGCCTCCAAACCTGTTTGGGGAGCCCTTTTCCTGAGGGAGTGTTGGGAGCACACTGCCAGGCAATCTTGGAGCTGAGGCCCATTGGGCCCTTTTGCTTCAATGTCCGACGGGGAGCACCCTGGGCAGCCCGTCATGCTTGTCTGATGTTTAAAATTCAGTTAAAACTTGCTTTATTTTCATGCTTAAGAAGATTTCAGGGCAAGGAAGAGCTGCTGATTTAGGCTCAAATCTGCTCTTGGTGGCCTGGAGCAAGCCTCTCCCTGACATGGGTCTCAATAGCCTTTGTAAAGCAAGGAGACTGGTCTGGGTGGGCTTGAAGGCTCCTTACTACCAGAGCTATGCTGATGGTGCTATTTGTGATTTTGCTCCTCTGGGTGCTCGGCGCCCCCATTCCCCAGACCTCACCATAGTCTGCCTCTCAGAATCAGGGGCCTGAGACATTCACTCCAACCCTTTTATTTTATGGAGAAGGAAACCAAGGAGAACAAGTGACCTGCTCAAGGTCACACAGTAAGTTTATCGAGTCAATAGACTTCTATTGTGGACCCACTGTAGTAGGTTGGGGGCTTGGGACTTTTGGGGGGAGCGGACTTTTGGGAGGTGTAGGGAACTCTCAATGAGGAAGCACTTCTCTTTGATACAGATGAGGAACTGCACTGCAAACTTAGAGTCTCAGGGGTTGTTGGAGGTCTGAGATAAGGGGGGCCAAAGAGCCAGTAGGTTTCAGAGATAAAACTAGAACCTGGGTTCTTTGTGGGTCAGGTGGGGACACAGCACCGGAGAGTGGAAGATAGAAAGGAGACAGTCTGGACCTTCCAGGACCTCACCCCTCCATGGGCTGGGAGGGGATACAACGTGTGAGCAAAGCAAAGCAAAGAGATATTTCTATATTTTAAAAAAGGCATGAGATTATTTCAGACTCTCTCTAGCATCATTGCCTTCTCTGGTGTCCCCAGTGAATAATTACCTTCCTAACCTTCCCCTTCTGAAATGGTTGATGGATATACTCATGCAGCAGTATTGTGTGTTCCAGTCGTCTGTGTTTGTGTCTCATCTCCCTTCCTAGACTGTGAGCTCCCTGAGAGCAGGCTCAAGCTCATATCTTTATTAGCTTTAGCCACAGAGTTCTGTACAGAGTTTATATGGAGAATATAAGAACATCTTGAAGGGTCAAGCAAATTTTTGCATCCATTGACAGTCTCATTTTTCTAGTTAATAATGTTCATTGAATGAATGAATTGGTGGAACCAGGATCCCAGTCCTGATCTTTTGACTTCAAGTCCAGTTCTCCTTCCATGATACAAAGTGATTCTCTTCCCCCTTGGGAGACTCATCTTTGTTGGCATCTCTACATAAAAAACAAGTTCCTCCCCGGAAGGCCGAACAAAATTTGGCAACAAGTATATTCTGATAAGAGTCTCTTTTCTCAAATATACAGATAACTGACTCAAATTTATAAAAATACAAGTCATTGCCCAGTTGGCCAAAGGTCAAAAGATATGAACAGGCAGTTTTCAGACAAAGAAATCAATGCTATCTATAGTTACATGAAAAAAATACTCTTAATTGCTATTGATCAGAGCAATGCAAATTAAAACAACTCTGAGGTACCAATCATAGTGTCTAATATGACAAAAAAGAAAAATTTTGTATATTAGAGGGGATGTAGGAAAATTGGGACACCAATGAATGCACTGTTGATGGAGTTGTGAACTGATCCAACCATTCTGGAGAGCAAATTGGAACTATATCCAAAGGGTTATAAAACTGTGCATACTCTTTGATCCAGCAAAAGTATTGCTAGGTCTATATCCCAAAGATATCCAAAAAAAGGGAAAAGGACCTATTTGTACAAAAATATTTATAGCAACTCTTTTTGTGGTGGCTAAGAATTGGAAATCAAAGGAATACCCATCAATTGGAGAATGGCTAAACAAGTTGTGGTATATGATGGTAATAGAGTATTATTGTGCTATAAAAAATGACAAACAGGATGATTTCAGAAAATCCT
This sequence comes from Pseudochirops cupreus, assembly GCA_028627135.1. Classification (NCBI taxonomy): domain Eukaryota; kingdom Metazoa; phylum Chordata; class Mammalia; order Diprotodontia; family Pseudocheiridae; genus Pseudochirops; species Pseudochirops cupreus. The sequence continues at coordinate 571,201,393 of CM053582.1, forward strand.
GAAAAGATTTACATGAATGGATGCAAAATGAAGTGAGAGGAACCAGGTGAACATTGTGCATATTAATAGCAATATTGTTTGATGAAAAATTGTGGATGACTTAGCTATTCTCAGCAATGCAATGTTCCAAGACAATCCCAAAGGACTCATGATGAAGCACATTATCCACCTCCAGAGAAAGAACTGATATTGATCAAATACAGACTGAAGCAGGCTATTTTCCACTTTCTTTCATTTTTTCTTTTATTCAAGTCTTCTTGTTGAAAATGACTACTATGGAAATGTTTTACACAATTGTACATGTATAACCCATATCTGATTGCTTACTGCCTCAAGGAGGGGGAAGGAGAGGAATGGAGGGATAGAATTTGGAACTTGAAAATTTAAATAAAATTGTTAAAAAATTGAAAAAAAATCGCAAACTAAGCATCATTCAGAAAGAGGTTCATGGTGGGTGTGAATAGGTAGCAATGCAGGACACAAAGAATGGCAAAGGAGACATGGAAAAAATACAGGGTCTTGGGGTGGCTAAGTGGAGCAGTGAATAGAGCATCGACCCTGGAATCAGGAGGACCTGAGTTCAAATCCGACCTCAGACACTTAATACTCACTAGCCATGTGACCTTGGTCAGGTCACTTAACCCCAATTGCTCTGCCCTCCCCCCTCCAAAAAAAAATGAAGGGTCTTATGAAGGGAACATAAGAGTCAAAGCGAAAAAAAAAAAGATGAGTTGGTCACTGATGAAGATGAGAGATAATCAGTGGACAAGCCACACACTCCTTTGGCATTCTCATGATGCCAAGAGGATGGATGTGAGGATGACAGCCAGTACGTTGTTTGGATGCCCTATGACAAATTCATGGGAGGACACTGACAAGAGTGGTGGGAGTGGCAGATACGGACTCTGCATTGTTGGACACAACATCTGCAAGCTTGAAGATATGGCTCCACAGGATGATTAGTGCTTTCTGAGGGATGTTAAGGATAGTGAGCTCATCCTCGCCCTGGAGCATTTCTTGAGGAACCCTTACTGTCCCCGAAACTCTTCAAGTTGGAAAACAGCACTAGAGAAAAAAAAGTTTTTGTTGATCCTGAAAAGGGGCTGCCATGACACTGAGTCCAAAATCTCCTCTTCTTCCTAACTTCTCTGTTCCTGTGGATGGAGCCAGCATCCTTCTGGCTCAGGGGTCATTGGGAACCTACTTTGTTCCCAGGGTTTGTTTCCACAAACAATGGTACTATGACTATTTGGGTACATATGTGACCTTTCTTTTTTCATCAACATAAAATTCTTGTATGGCCAGTAGTGGGATCAATGGGCCAATGACTTTTTGAATGATTCCAAATTATTTTTGTGAAGTGTTGTACCAATTCCAGGCTCTGCAAATAGCATATTAATGCGTTTTACTTACCACACTCCCTCCAATATTGACTAAGCATCTTTTGGCATCTTTGCCAATCTCATGGGTATGATGTGAAAGCTCAGGAGTGTTTTAATGTGTGTTCATCTTCATTGTTATTAATATGCAAATTATCTAACAATAATAATTGATTATGAAGAGTAATTGGAGCATTTTTCTATAATCATTATTGGCTTACAGTTTCCTCCTCATTGTTTCTTATATTACCTCTCTTGTGCATTCCTCTGCCTTGATTATATCCTATGTTGTGCCACACTTACCTTTGTACATTCTCTTTCTCTTCACCAGCCCTATCCCCCAATAAGATTATAAACTCCTTAAGGCCAGTTTTGTTAACAGCTAGGACCACACCCTTCTGTTTTATCTCATACTCCTCAAATTGGAAAAGATGATAAAATATAAAAATATATGATGAAAGGGCGATGGAGAGACAGATGCACCAATACATTGTTAGTGGAGCTGTCAGTTGGTCCAACTGTGCTGGAAAACCATTTAGAATTATGTAAGAAAAATCTCTGGACTGTTTGTAGGTCAATAATCTGTGCTTTTCCAACTATCTATAACTTAATGGATAAATCTTCAAGAATTGTCTAAGGCTCAGTTGCTAGTTGGCACAGTGAATGGAATGTTGGGCCTAGAATCAGGAAGTCTTATTTTCCTGAGTTCAAATCTGGCCTCAGACACTAGATGTGTGACTCTGGGCAAGTCACATCACCCTGTTTGCCTCAGTTCCCTCATCTGTAAAATGAGCTGGAGAAGGAAATGACAAACCACTGTGATATCTCTGCCAAGAAAATCCCAAATGGGGTCACGAAAAGGTGGACATGACTGAAACAACAACAACAAATTCTCAGAGAGATTGTGACTCCTATGTAATGTTCACACAGATAATAATAATAATGCCATAGGCATGAGTCAGATCCGACCCAGGGCTTTTTGCTTCCAGGTTTAGCTCTGTCCATTACTAAATTTGCTAAATTGAATTGATCTGTGTAGACAAGGTCGGATTCCTCCACTGGATCTTATAGACATGGCCATGGGAGGAATCTTTTCCTTTTGGTGCCGTTTCCTGACTGATGAGCTGGATGGCCAGGGTGCACTTGTTGTGAGATGAGAAATTTGTCTCCAGCCCTGCTAGCTCAGAGAAGGATGTATGGAAAATATGACTTTTAATGACTGAAATTATAGTCTTTCCTTCCTCTTTATCCTCCCTGGAGTGAAGCTAGGTAAATGTTCCAGGGTTGTTGGTGACATTTCTTCAATTTGTATATTCCTTCTGAAAGTGGCATGATGTTGTTTACTCATCTGTTAATGACGGCTGATTATCAAACCATACACATACATGCTGGAGCTAATGGCTTGTGAACGGAAGCATCAGACCGGAATATTCAGGGGTGTTGCATCAGCTCCATCCCCAATCAGTCCCGTAGCTTGTCAGTTTTCTGTAAAATTATCTGATTCTTGCTTCTGGTGGCTGAGTTGGGTGTGAGACACTACCGATTTTCTCATTGTTGCTAATTTTTCCCCTTCCTGTAAGTAAACATATTTTAAAAAATCTTGCATGATCTCAGAGAAAATAGATACTGAATTTTCTCCATTGGCTTCTACTTTGGAAAAACAGCTCTCATGATTTTGTCAGGACTGTGTAATGGGTGATTAGAGAGATCAATGACTGTAGCATCATGGAACCTGTGTTCAAATCCTGACTGTGAAACATATTAGCAGTGTCAAGTCAGATCAATCATCACAATAAGTAGCATTTAGGTACCACTTTATAGTTTGCAGTACACTTTACAAAGGTGGAGCCAAGATGGCAGAGAAAAGGCAGGGACTCACCTGAGCTTCTTCAAATTCCCCTCCAAGCAACTTTAATGCCTCAAAACAAATTCCGGAGTGGCAGAATCCACAGAAGAATGGGATGAAACAATTTTCCAATCTAAGACAACTTAGAAGCCTGATGGGAAAGGTCTATTGCCCCAGGATGAGAGTAGTGACTTTCCATTACTGATGTAGGCAAGGCCCCAGCAAATTAGCAGTAGGGCTTGAGCATGACTGAATCAGCTGTGGCTGTGACTGCTTCCAGAGCTCTCAGCCTACAGATAGTGGGGAGTTAGAAAACTGGTCAGAAGAAGATTTCAGGGGTACCTTTGCTGATACTGGGCACAGGATTCTGTTTCATTACCCACCTTTAGATGCAGGTCACCATCCTGGGTCACTGTCCCAGAGTGAGGAGGAGCACTAGCCTACTAGAGCTTGTGGCCACAGGGGAACAGGTACTGTGGTCACAGTTCCAGGCTAGAAAAGAGTGCTTTTGGTCACTCACAGACCAGAGCACAGGTCAGGAGAGTAGCAAACACACCTATCTTTGGATCATACCACCTTGGAAGAACTGAAAGTTTACAGACACCCCCAGAACTAGCTGCACACACAAAAAAAGTCTGAAGCTTAGGACAGTGCCCCCTCCACCCCAGGAACAGAGCCCAACTTTAATATAAAATCAAAAGTCAAGAAATAGCCTGGGAAAATGAGCAAAAAAACCACAAAAAGATCCTAACCTTAGAAAATTACTATGGTGACAGGGCCTATCAAAGCACAAACTCAAAAGAAGACAATGAAATCCAAAGTCTCAAAGGAAAATATGAATTGCTTTCAAATCCAAAAAATTCCTTGAAGAGCTCAGAATGGATTTTAAAAATCAAATAAGATAGGGAGAGAGGAAATTAATGAAAAAAAAGTAAGTAGCTTGGTAAAGAAGGTACAAAATATTAAAGAAAATAACACCTTGTAAAACAGAATAGGTCAAACAATAAAAGAGCAACAAAAACCCAATGAAGAGAAGAATTCCCTAAAAAGCAGAGTTGGTCAAATGGAAAAGGGAGTGCAGAAACTCATTGAAGAAAATAATTCCTTAAAAATTCAAATCGGGCAAGTGGAAGCCCATGACTCTGTGAGACATCAAGAAACAAGCAAACAAAACCAAAAGAATAAAAAAGGGAAGAAAATGTGAAATGTCTCCCTGAAAAAACAACTGATTCGGAAAAGAGATTGACAAGAGGTAATTTAAGAATTATTGGACTACCTGAAAAATCATAAGCAAAAAAAAACTTAGACAGCATCTTTCAAGAAATTATCAAGGAAAACTGCTCTGAAAGCCTTGAACCAGAAGGTGAAATAGAAATCAAAAGACTCCACTGGTCACCTCACGAAAGAGATTACAAAATGAAGACCCCCGGAAGTGTTATAACGGAATTCTAGAGCTCCCAGGTCAAGGAGGAAATGTGGCAAGCAAGCAGAAAGAAACAATTCAGATGTTATGTTGTTGCAGTCAGCATTACACAGTATTTACCAGCTTCTGCATTAAAGGATTGGAGGGTTTGAGACATAATTCTTAACCTTCTTCTGCCTCAGTTTCCTCATCTCTAAAAGGGGGACAATAATAGCACCCACATCCTAGGGTTGATGTGAGGACCAAATGAAATAGTATTTTAAAACACTCTCTAAGTCCTGGCTAGCTACACTACTTTTCTACCTACTGTACCCAGTAAAATTCCAGTTCCTAAAGCACTCGTATTTCTTTTTTGGGTATAGGTTGGACCAGAGGCCCCTCCCAACTCAGAAACTCTGTAATTCTGGCAGCAGGCAGAACCCTATTCAGATCTTAACTGGGGCTTACTTATCTCCCAAAGTCAGACAAAACCAGACACATTCAGGGCAGGCCAGCCATAGACTCAACTATTCCACATTTTCCAACAGTCATCCCTGCCTCCCAAACCATTTTCTTCAACAAAATTGAAGGAGACATTGTTGGATAAAAAATGGAGGACCTGGATATTTTGCAGTAGATGAAGATGGATTAGCGGAGATGCTAAAACCTTTCTGGACGAAACCTCACATACCAAAAATACTTTCCCAGGCATGAAGTAGAAAACAGGGGATAGCAGTCAGAGCAATAATTTTTATAGTCTGATTTCCCAGAATAGAATACTTCCTTCAAAGTTAAAAATAATGTAATGGGGGTAATTAGAGGAGCCCCTGGATCTGCCATTCTGGGACACTTTCCAGGATCTGCACCTGTGCCCTGGCCCTTCTGGGGGCTCCATACTTAGGCCAGAGACCTGTTTTGGCCCTTCATGAAGGAAGAGTGCTGGTATAACCAGTAGTGTCTGGTCAGACCCTCATCCCCAGGAAATGGGTGGGATTGCACCAGAGGAGGTTAGCACCTGAATCAGGAAGAACTGCCACTTTGAAGGCTTGAAAGAGAAGGTTAGGGGAGAGGGGCTTGTTCCTTGTTCTCTTTCTCTCTCTTGAACTTGTAGCCAGAGACTCATTAGCTCTCCTTGGGCTTCCTGAAAGAAGGGGGTAGATTCTTCTACACCTCCCCCTCCACCCACCCACCCACCCACATACCTTCAGATACTCACAGGTATGCACACACATGCACAGACATACTCTCACAGCAGTGAGTACATGTGATGACCCAGGTGAACCTAAACCCAGATCGGCAGCCACAGGCTGCCTCTTCTGCTTTGGGTTTCTTTCCAGAAGCAGAGGTGTTTGCTCAGCAATTGGGAGATAGTTAAATGCTTCCAGCCATGGGGTCCACCTGGTGAGCTTGAGAGTTGGGGAATTCCAGAGTCTGGCTTCTTCCTGCAGCTGCGATACCACTTGCAGGAGGGGCTGCTCACAAGTGGGAGCCTCCCAGAACCTGAAAGCTTCCTCTTTGGCCCTGTGGGCCAGAAGGCCTGGACTTGGAGCTGCTACTCAGACCCTGGAGACTGAGGAGAAAGGGAAGGAAGCTTATTCAGCCTGTACCACAGGTGCCTCCAGAGTTGGAACCTCCAAGGACATGGATGGTACACGTGATGGGGGACATGGGGGTCTGGATCTGTTCATGGTGAGTCCCTTTACAAGGACTTGTTATTTCATGTTTTAAGTATTTACCAACATGCACTTAGAAGTCTTTTGGGTTTTAATAATTTCTTCTGTGGAGTGGAGGAGATAATAGCTTTCTGATCCTTGATATCATATCTACTATTTGGGTAGCTAAGTGGGACAGTAGATAGCATGCCAGCCTGGAGGCAGGAAAACTCATCTTCCTGAGTTCAAATTCAACCTCAGACACTTCCTAGCTGCGGGACCCTGTCTAAGTCACTTTACCATGTTTGCCTCAGTTTCCTCATCTGTAAAATGAACTCAAGAATGAAATGGCAAACCACTCCAGCTTTTCTACCAAGAAAAGCCCAAGTGGAGTCACAAAGAGTCAGATACAACGGAAGAAAAGGATTGACCTGAATGACATGTCCTTTCCAGCTCTAAAATCTTGATTCTGTAGCCAAACTAGGAAGTTTGTGTTTCTCCCTTTTTCTGTCTCTTTATTTTTAAACTTGGTTAAAAAGAAAATCAAAACAGTGAAACTCAGGGATTTGAGTCAATGAATTGGGCTGTGGTAGCTGTGACACCTGCATTTCTAGAAATGTACAGGGTGGGGGGGTAGGGGTGGGAAGCACTTTCTATTAAGCAGGGGAGGGAAACCCAAACCCAAACCAATATGGATTCTTTGGAGGGTGACTGAAGACAGAACACAAAACAAGGCTTGAATTTTCTAGTGGTCCAGAACATGCCAGAGAAGTGTCTGCCTCACCCCCAAGCTCGTCTTGGGAGTTAAGGCAGCAGGTGAGTGACGCTTTGTCTCTTGGGCAGCCTATTTCCATTTCCCAGAGTCTATGTCAAAGCTCTCTGCCCCTGCTACTCCTCTGTTGGCATAGCCCTGGGCAGGATGAGCTGTTCTCCATACAACCTGCTGTCCTGGAAATGCAGGATTCCTGATGGTTGTTGAGTCCTCTCTGCTCATTTGTAACTTTGCCTTTTCATGAACAAAAGGATGAGGAGAATTCATGCATCAAATTCTGGAACTGTTGCTATTGCAAATGAATTTTGATTTGGCCCATATTACTACAAGAGTGCTAGAGCCAAGCAAGCAAACATGATCGAGGCAATTCTGAAAGACTAAGTGTCCAGGACAACAGATGGGGTCAGTCCTGCCATCCTCTGTGGTGGCCAGGGCATATGAGGGATCTTGTGTCCAGTTTTGAGGGTCCACATCATAGGAAGGATATCAATGAGCTATACAGAATCCAGTGGAGGGCAACCAGGGTGGGGAAGGGTCTCAAGGCCATGTCATATGAGGATCAGTTGAAAGAACTACAGGTGTTTGTCCTGGTGAAGAGACTGTTGGGTGGTAGGAGCGTGAGCTTTCTTCAAGTAGCTGAAGAGCCAGCAGATGGAAGAGACTAGATGTGTCTTGCTCTGCTTTAGAGGAACAGTGGGCAATGCTGCCAAGAGGGCAATAAACATGAAGTAAGGGGGAAAACCCTCAGACTGCCTAACAATGAGCGCCATCCCAAAGTGGAACAGACTGTCAGGAAGAAGCAAATTCCTTCTCTTTAGGGGCCATTAATCAGAGCCTGCATTGCTACTCACACAGTATGTGGAGAAGGGATTCTGACCTAGGCATGGGTTAGACTAGATGGCCATTGAGATACCTTCTGACTCAGAAACTCAGGGATTCTTTATGATACTTTGATTCCATGGCAAATCATGGAAGAGCTATGGTGTCTAACGAACAGCTCAGACTTTTCAGGAACAACAGAGATTTGAAAATCCAGAAGTCAGAAAAAGGTGAAAACACCTTTACTTCTTCTTTAAGTTCCCTCAAGTAGCTTTGTAGGTGTAGACACTGCTGTGAAATAGCAACTAAAGTAATTCTCTAGAATGGCCTACTTTTGCTTTAATAATCTGTTGGTTCAGGCATATGGCAAAAGTGTGGGTGTTTTTCTTTAAATAATCAGGATAATTGTCCCAATTGTCTACCTTTTGGGGGGTGTGGGTGTCTAAACTATTGTTTTCTCCCCCTTTGAATTGCCTTTTATTTATATAATCATGTACATATGGTACATCTCCACCCAGTAGACTCCTCTAGGGCAGGGACTGGGTCATTTTTTTCATTTGGTGTCCCTAGCACCTTGCCCATAGTAATAAATGATTGACAAACACTTAGTTTGCTGAATAGAACTGAGAAGACAGGTGTAGAAAGCCGATGCATCAAGATCCACAGCCCCATCCCAATTCTAATACAGCCTTTTTACTGGGGATTAAGAAATTTTGTTGGGAGGCTACAGCCAAGATGGCAAAGTAAAGGCAGGGACTTGCCTGAGATCTCCCAAATTTCCTTTGAAATAACTAAGATAATACCTCAAAGCAAATTCTGGAGTGGTAGGACCAACAAAAAGATGGGGTAAAATAATTTTCCAGCCCAAGGCAGGAAAGATCTGCCACTGGGACAGGAGTGAAGTAGAGTTCAGTGCAGGCCACACCTCAGAAAACCAGCAGCAATGGCTTCCAGAGCTCTCAGTCATATATGGTGGCAGTAGTGGTGTGTCAGACAACTGGTCCAAAGGAGACTGTAGTGAACTCTGTTGGCACTGGGTGTAAGATTCTGTTGTATTGCCCATACAATGGTTCCTGGTTGTAGTTCCAGATCCTGCTAGCACCAGCACTGGCACTAGCACATTAGAGCATGTGGCTGCAGGGGTATAGTTCCTGGTCACAGTTCCAGGGGGGAAGAGTGGGTGTGGTCTTTTACAGACCAGAGCACAGACTAAGGAGAGAAGTGACCCCATCTTTCCCCAGATCCTAAGATTTTAGAAGAACTGACAACTTACAGACTCCCATAACAAACTCTGAAAATAGCAGCACAAAAAAACCTGAAGCTTGGGACAATGCCCACTCCACCCTGAGAGCAGAGTCCAACTTTAATATAAAGTTAAAAGTCAAGAAATAAACTGGAAAATGAATAAGCAACAAAAGAAGAACCTAACCATAGAGAATTACTGTGGTGACAGGGAAGTTCAAAATACAAACTCAGAAGAAGACAAGAGAGTCAAAGTCAAACAGCTACATTTAAAGCTTCAAAGAAAAAGGTGAACTGGTCTCAGGCCCAACAAGAATTCCTGGAAGAGTTCAGAAAGTATTTTTAAAATCCAATAAGACAGAGGAAAAACTGGGAAAAGAAATGAAAGTGATGTAAGAAAATTATGAAAAAGAATCAACAGCTTGGTAAAGGAGGCACAAAAAATATTGAAGAAAATAACACTTTAAAAAACAGAATAGGCCAAATGGTAAAAGAAGCACAAAAATCCACTAAAGAAAAGAATGCCTTAAAAAGCAAAATTGGTCAAATAGAAAATGATATACAAAAATTTACTTACAGGGCAGAGCCAAGATGGTAAAGTAGAAGCACAAACTTGGCATGGGCTCCCACTCCAATCTCTTCCAATACAAGTAAAAAATGACTCTAAACAAATTTTAGAGCTACAGAACCCACAGAGTGATAGAGACAAACAAATCTCCTGCTTAAGGCAGCCTGGCAGGCCAGCAGGAAGGGTCTATTGCACCTAGCTGGGAGCTGAGTGCAGTCCTGAATGAGCCGTGTGGTTCTGGCCCCAGGGTGGCCCCAACCAGCAGCAGCCAGAGCAGACTGCAGGAGAGTGAATCACCAGCAGCTGTGGCAGTTTCCAGACTTCTCAACTAATAAACACCAAAGACAAAGTAAAAGATCAGTGTGGAACTCTGTTGGAATGGGGAGGGGGAATGGAAGAGTGTGGTTGACCCCTGTCCCCAAGGTGAGAAGTGGTAAAGGTGCAGTGGCTGCAGCTGCCATCCCTTGGCTGCTTCAGGAGCTCCTGGCCTACAGATTGTAGGGGTACCAAGCAACCATTCAGAGGGTAATTGCTTTTGCTTTGACCTGCTTGGAGTTGGATCACGGTCTTGGGTGGTGGTCCTGGGGTGTGTGGCCAGTGTGCCAGAGCTTGTGGGGGCTGTAGAAAGGGTGCCCTCCTGATAGCTCTGGCAGCTGCAAAACCCCCAGCTATTTGGGAAAAAGCTCTCTCTGTTCTGGAAGCAGAGTTCTACCATGGCAAATAGTTCAAAAGCCAAGTAATTGACTGGCAAGATGAGCAAGCAGAGGAAACAAAATCAGACCATAGATTTATTTATTGGGGACAAAAAGGATGAAAGCATGGAATGGGAGGGAGACAATGAAGTCAGAATTCCTGCATCAAAAGCTTCCAAGAAAAATATGAACTGATTACAGGCCATGGAGGAGTTCAAGAAGGATTTTGAAAATCAAGTAAAAGAAGTGGAGGAAAAATTGAGAAGAGAAATGAGAATGATGCAAGAAAATCATGAAAAGAAAGTCAACAGCCTGACAAAGGAGACCCAAAAATGCACTGAGGAAAATAACACCTTAAAAAATAGACTAACTCAAATGGCAAAGGAGGCCCAAAAAGCCAGTGAGGAGAAGAATGCCTTAAAAAGTCGAATTTGCCAGATGGAAGAGGAATTTCAAAAACTCACTGAAGAGAATAATTCCTTCAAAATTAGATTGAAGCTAATGGCTTTATGAGAAATCAACATATAAAACAGCTCTAAACAAATGAAAAAAATAGAAGACAATGTGAAATATCGCATTGGAAAAACCACTGACCTGGAAAATAGATCTAGGAGAGATAATTTAAAAATAATTGGACTACCTAAAAGCCATGATAAAAAAAAAAAGCCTAGACATCATCTTTCAAGAAATTATCAAGAAAAATTGCCCTGATATTCTAGAACCAGAGGGCAAAATAGAAATTGAAAGAATTCACCAATCACCTCCTGAAAAAAGATCCCAAAAAGAAAACTCCTAGGAATATTATAGCCAAATTCCGAAGTTCTCAGGTCAAGGAGAAAATAATGCAAAAAGTAAGGAAGAAACAATTTGAGTATTGTGGAAACACAATCAAGATAACACAAGACTGTAATGCCAAGCAAAGGCAACTTTCAAGGTTCAGATTACCAGCATAGTAAATCCCATTTATTCGGCAAACATTCACAGAACAGAGAAAGTCAAAATACAGTGTAACTTGTTCCTTTAGCAAGTAAGTTTTCAATTCAATCCAGGTACTACTCCACCCCTAGACAGTATATTCATTTAGTCAGTCAAAAGTCTCTTCTCAAATTCCAGAGTTCCCAGGTCAAGGAGAAAATACTGCAAGCAGTAAGGAAGAAACAATTTGAGTATTGTGGAAACACAATCAGGATAACACAAGACCTAGCAGCTTCTACATTAAGG
>CM053582.1:571213485-571244336 GCA_028627135.1 Pseudochirops cupreus
CTCCAGTGGAATGTAAGGTCAGTGAGTTGGGGGCAAGTGTCTACCCCAAGAATAGGAAGACTTCCCCGGCAGAATGGCTGGACTACAACAATTTGTTTGAACTGCCAGGAAGCAGGTGCTGGGGAGCACTTAGACCTTGGTCAGACATTGAAGAAGTCAAGGTCACCCACTGCATCCTGGGCCATCAATGGTTGTGCTGAACTTTGTCCTGCTACCAGACGTCAGTGACTTTGGGGAAGAGAGTCTGATGACGTATGAGGCTGATAATGACTTTGGGCATCTCTGCTTCACTTAAATATAAGTCATGAGTGAGTCAGGACATCACTGAGGATGAAAGTGAAGGATGAATAGCAAGGTTCTTGAGGACAGACACTGCCTCACTTTTGTACTTGGATCCTTAGCACTTGGCATACAATAAACACTTAATAAGTGCTTAGTGATGGATGCTGATAATGATAAGGCAAACATTGTGCTAAATCTCCTTCCTTATGTACAATCTTGCATCCAGGATTAGTCACAAGCCCTTTAAGATGGATTCTGATTGCAGTTCTAAAAAAATGAAAAGAACAATAATAATGTATCCACAATCATCCATTTGTGATCCTATAGCCCAGATCATGGATCATAAACCCTGGTAGGGAAATAAAAGTAGGGGTTATAAAGTGGGTGGAAGGAGAGATGGGAAATTTGGTGCTCCTTATAAAAGAAGGAACCAGTGGTGGTTAGGAGCTTACAGCTTGCAGGACTCGGCAGTATTTGGGAGCAAAAGCCCCATTTTTCTTCCCAGAGATCCTCAAACAAGGCTGGATGGCCCCTCACTGGGGACATGTAGACAATATCCTTGTGCAGGCATAGGTTGGTCCATGTGATCTCTGAGGCCCTTTCCAACTCTGTGATGACTCTGTAAACTCTATTTCGCATCCTATTTCCTGGAAGTGTCAGAAACTGAGAGCTGGGCTGTTCAATATTTTCATTGGGCTTTGCCATGGAACCATCAAACAGAATAAACATTTTGAAGCCAAGACAGTGACCAGCCAAGAAATACATGCTGAATTTCCCTCAGTTTCCCCTACTTCCCAAAATAAACATGGAAGAGAAAGCAAAGGTTCAGATAGGGTTGTGAATGACACTTAAAAGATGTAGACTCTGAAGACCTGGGTTTGTATCCTGGCTTTCGTGCCTTCTAGCTGGATGACCTTGAGCAAATCACTTCCCATCTCTGGTCTTCACCCTTTATAAAATGAGGCCATTGGCCTATGTGACCTCTAGGGTCCCTTCTAGTTATAAATCCGTGAATAACAGAACCATAGAATTTCAGAGTTGGGAGGGACATCAGAGGCCATCTAGTCCTACCCACATCCCCACCCCCAAATATCTCCTCTACAACATAGTCAACAAGTAGCTCATCAGCCTTTGCTTGAATACTTCTAGAAATGAGGGGTCCATTACCCCAAGGCATCTCAGCCTGCATTTGGATAGCTCTCAGGCTAACCAAGTTTTTCCTGACACCAAGTCTGAATTGGACTATTTGCAGCTTCTATCAAAAGTCTGGCGACAGTCCTTCAAATACTTGACGACAGCTTGTAGGATCTCCCTAAGACATCTCTTCTCCAGGATAAACATTTCCATTTTCTTCCACTGATGCTTCAATGCTCTCATTGCCCTAAATTCAACACCACCACCCCCCCCAACAAAACCCTATTTTTTAATTCATGAGTTTACTCAGGCTTATTCATGTAGGATATACATGTGTCCTCCCCCCATTTCCCTTCATTCTTGAAGTGAGGCAGCTGGGTCACCCCCCCCCCTCCAAGATGATCACAAACTCTTAAATAAGCCAGCTCCTTTTCACTCGAATAAAATACAAGTTGGGATCTCATCACTGAAACAACTTCTCTTTGTGCTGGGCTGTGTGCAAATATTTGGACTACTAAAGTGAATTTATGAAGCAATTACTTTTAATGCTATAAGAGGAAATTAAGTACTCATTGATTCTTGATTTATAAGCTTGAGCTAAAGATCATGAAAAGCAAATAGAACTTAATTAAATGTCCCTTGGCTTTGCTACTATTGGGGTCTTCACTCATGGAGTAAGTAAAACAAGCTGCTCCTAGAACGGAAAATGGATATTGGTTCTTCCAGTTGGGGAGGCAAATAATTTACTGGTTAAATATTTTCAACAAAGTTAAGCCAAGTGAGAGCTTCTCCCAGCATCCTCTAGGCCTAGAAGGGATTAAAAAAAAATGATTGTTGTTTTTAAGGATTCCATTGTCCTGGGGATGATGGGACAACTCAGAAGTGGAGGGAACTCAGAGACATCTGGAAAAATATATTTTAATGTGTGTGTAGAGCAATAGATCTGTGAAAGAAAAACATTTCTCTAGTCTATTCGTGGCTGACACTAAGGATATTAACCTGATACTGATTTAATTGAATCCTATAGTAATGTGGCCATTTCTCTACACTGCATAAGAACTAATAGCTTGCATTTATATGGTTCTTTCAGGTCAGCAAAACCCTTTACATATGTTAACTCCTTTGATCCTCACAACAGCCCTGTGATGTAAATTTTAGTATCATCCCCATTTTAGAGATGAGGAAGCCCAGGCTGAGAGAGGTTCAGTGACTGTCCAGGGTCACATAGCTAAGTTAGTCTCTGAGGCAGGATCCAAACTCAGATCTTGCTGACTTCTGATCCAACACTCTGTCTACTGTACCACCTAGCAGTCATGTAGTACCAGTGATTTTTCCAAATTGGGCTCTAAAAACATTAATTGACATAATTAGCCAATCTAGGAGTCAAGGAAGTTAAGAGTTCATGAGAGGTTGTTCATAGAAGAAGCGATGTCAAGTAGCAATGGAATCCAATGGACAAGGTGAGTTTGGGAGAAGTGTGGCGCTATTTTTCTGGGTATGCCTTACTTACCCATTCATCTAAAATCAAGGTCTGGGTTTTCTGTCCTGCAGAGATATGGGAGGGTTTCTTCTCATTCTTAGTAGATGAGCAGGAAATGCTGAGAACCTCCAGTGACTGATGGAGATGAAAGTTTAGAACAATGGTTCTCAACCTTCCTAATGCCATGACCTTTTAATACTGGTATGTGGGCATGTCTGCATGTGGGCGGGCCCGCCTGGAGATGGATAGAGGAGCAGTGTCTTGGTTCCTAAGACCATCAGAAATATGTGTTTTCCGATGGTCTTAGGTGACCCCTGTGAAAGGGTCATTCAACCCCCAAAGGGGTCACAACCCGCAGGTTGAGAACCACTGGTTTAGAAGAACCTGGTTTTCCATCACTATCAGGTGGGCTCTGTTTTCTAGAGGCCAAGAATATTGACACAACAGGAAAAATGCCATAATGAGCTTACTCCATGAGAAGTATACTTCACATGCTGAATGAGTATGAGGTAGATTCACAATTATTATTATGATAATGTGATACGATATCCTTCACGGATGTAGATGAAATTGTTAGAGCACCTGAGCAATTTCTCTAACAGTTATGCTGGGTTATTCAGTCTCTCTCCCTTGGTTTTACTTTTTTTTTTTTCAAAGCAGAAATGTTCACAAGGTAGTTGATTGGGGTTAGAGGCATAATCTGTGGGTGTGAGAAAATCCTATTTTTTTTCTTTTGTTCAAAACTAACTAGCCCATGCTGGGACTGACTTCATGACCTTAGTCTCATTAGGGATGCCTTCCAATCATCAGATGCTAACTGACTCCAGTGGCTACCCATGGCATGGTGTCATAGCTAGGAGATGAGGCATGAGGGTTAGCAAGAGAAAAGAAGAGTGAGGGGATATTTCATCCTAGAATTAACTAGATGGTAATCCAATGCCTACTCTTACTAACTTACTAACTATACCATGATGCAGAGGGGTTAATTCATTCCAGGAGCAGTTAGACAGTGAAGGGCTGTGATATAGAAAGCTATTGGTGATTTCTTTATGGAACTAAAGACTTTTAGTTCAAAAAGTTACTGAGAACAGGGAGGAAGGTGGTTATTAGGTTCATGCAAGGTGGAGTCCCATAGTCAGGCCATTGTCAAGAGGTGAGAGGTTAGCCTGTGGCTCACAGAATCACAGGGAAGGGAGAAAAAGGGGACTACACATGCACATAGGTACCTGCTCAGGAGAAGATGATTGGTCTGGATTGCCCACCAGTCTCCTTCTGGTAGGACTTGGATGACTTCAACAGAACTTCTATACACATAGTAGGTACCCATGTTTTGTACGTTTCCAGAAAGTTAGACTAATGTGGGGTGAGATGAAGCTGCTGGGGACTTCCTGCTATGCTGCTTAGTTGTTGCAGGGAGTGAAACTTTTCTTTTACTGACTCAGTGTTTCTCTCTCTTGCCCTTTCCTCACCAACCTTGTCCAACAACAATGAGGGGTGAGGAGGAGCATTTAGGACAAGCACAGGTCTCCTGACTGAGCACAATGTTCTGTATTCAATATCTTACTGCACACTCCATAAAAACTGCTCTCTCCAAGGTGACAGCCTCTTTACTGGTAACCACCTTAACAAGGTGACAGCATCTCTTAACTGGCTGGCCCAATGATCTTTCCTCTATCTCTTGCCTTCTTGGTCTCTGAAGCTTTCAACATTCCTGGCCATACCTTTCTCTTGGAATTTCTTCTTCCCTTGGCTTCTGGGACATTGTCCTCTCCTGGATCTTCTCCTCCCTCTCTGACCATTCCATGTAAGTCTGTTGATGCTGGATAATCATTTATCTTCGACTCCCTAAGGATAGGTGCTCCATAAGGCTCTTCTTCACACTCTTCTCTCTTCACTTGTGTCTCTAAACCCTCTTGCCTGGAGATTTCATCAATTTCCAACGGCTCAGCACTATCTTCATGCAAGACTCTAAAATCTACCAATCAAACCCTAATCTTTTCTCTGAGCTACAGTCTAATGTTATCAACTCCCTGTGGGTGATCCTGCTGGCAGCTCAAATCCAACATGTCCAAAAGAGAACTCGTTATCTCCCCACCTAAACTTGTTCCTCCTCCATATTTCATGCTTCTCCTTCAGATACTACTGCTCACCAAGCTCCCAAATCCATACCCTGAGATTCATCCCTGGCTCTCCTTCCTCAAATTACCTTGTATTGACTGATCTAACTCAGAGAGAGAGAGAGAGAGACAGAGAGAGAGAGAGAGAGACAGAGAGAGAGAGACAGAGAGAGAGAGACAGAGAGAGAGACAGAAAGAGAGACAGAGAGAGAGAGAGAGACAGAGGGACAGAGACAGAGAGAGACAGAGAGAGAGAGAGACAGAGAGACAGAGACAGAGACAGAGAGAGACAGAGACAGAGAGAGACAGAGACAGAGACAGAGAGAGACAGACAGAGATAGACAGAGACAGAGACAGAGAGGGAGAAAGAGAGAGACAGAGTGAGACAGAAACAGAGAGAGACAGAGACAGACACAGAGACAGAAAGACATGGAGAGAGAGAGAGACAGAGAGAGAGAGAGAGAGAGAGAGAGAGAGAGAGAGAGAGAGAAGGAGGGAGAGAGATAGAGAGAGAGAGAAAAAGAGAGAGGGAGAGGTTTAATCATCTAGAAAAAGAGGGGATTGGATTGAATAGCATATGAGGCCCTTCAGGCTCTATACCTATGATTCTGTCTTCTATTCTCCAGGTAGAATGTAAACTTTTTTAAGGGAGGGGGATGGTATTTCACTTTTGTCTTTGCATCCCTTGTACCTAGCACAGTGCCTTGCATGCAGTAAGTCTTTAATAAATGTCCTTTGAACAGAATTGAATTTTGAATAATTTATCGACTTTTAGCTATTTTTGCAAGGGCTCAGGGAGGAACAAAGGTTATAACTAATGGTTAAAATTAAGTATCTGCCATTTCATTGATCAATTTCCTCTTTCTCCATTGTTGTTAATAAAAATTGCATTTAATTTTAAAAGAGAATATTAAAAAAAACTGGGAAAGATGGGGATACTGGGGAGAGAGAGAAAGCAGGAAAACCAACAAACCAGATTGAGAAATGCAATCCAAATGAGGTCCCATGGAAGCCCCAGTGAAGTTGGATGTGACTCACGACTAGTTGGTACTAACTTAGAATTCTTGTTCATGACTCAACACTTTGTGAATTCTGACCAAATTCTCCTTTTGAGGGCAGAGCACTGAGGTCTGTGGCATCAACTTTGGGAAATGGAGATGACTGATTGTGAGGCAGGGGGGCAAGTAACAGAAAAGACACAGTAATGGCAGAGAAGGAAGCATTGTTAGAACAGGTGGGGACTGGTGAATCTGATGGAAAGTCCATCAGAGGTCAATGATGAGGTGCAGGCTCTAGGAAGCCCCTTGAGCTCTGATTGAATTTTCCCATTTGATGAGGCATTTGCCTGAGGCCATAAATCTTTCATTATAGGTCTGCCCAAATCTCTGTTACTAGCCTAGCCCTCCTTTGTCCAGTTAGCCCCCACCCTTGATCCTCTCAAAATATCTATATACCCTTAAACTAGCCTAGCCCTCCATTGTCTCAACTCCAGGTATCCTCCAGCTACTTCCCACCCTTAATCACTGGAGTCTGACCTCATTTGACTTCTCCTGAAGACCCTCCCCAAACTCTTCCTCTACACCACCTCTATATTCCTCCCACAACCTTTCTGTATATAAGACCCCATCTTGCCTCCATGAGGAAGAGAATGCTGGAGAATTTTCTAGTGCAGACTCACTCTGTAATAGATTATTCTGGCTTGCTTGTCCAGTACAAGCATCACAGATACTGAGGCTCCTTAAGAGCCTACCCATTATGGCAAATTTCTAATAAACTTTACTTTCCTTTGGCTGAGAGAAGACTTGAGTCGAATTCATTCACAGGACCCGGCGTGCTGGTACTTTGGGGTCTTGAGCACCCCTAACCTCTGACCTCATCAGTCATGGAAGGAGTAACCCACAAATATGCCAGGGACCCAATCAGGGGCCACAGCCTGGGAAGAACAGCTCCTGATTCAATCCAATAAAAAGCACCACCATCTTTCTTTCATAAATTCTATAAATCCTCACTATTTACACACAACACCCCTGAAAGCTTCTTAGAGCATCACAATGTTTCAAAAACTTTGAAATCATTTTGCACCAGGATCTAGTTAAGAGACCAACCCTGAAGCTCCCTGGAAATGAGAAGATACCTTCTGTCATCCTTGAGTGTTATAGCTACTTTCATGATATCAGAGCTGGCCATTCTTTGAGATACATCATTTTTTTACCCAACATTTCTCTGTCTGTTCTCCCAGGAAACTACAATCCTCTTTGTCCCAGACCATTTCCTAGAGAGGCCTTATGGAGAACTGAAATCTTGGCCTCATCTCAATTCACTAGAGTCTCTTCCAGACTTAGAATCTCTTGGCTGAGGTGTGTCACTTGAAGTTCCTTCCTCTTTGCTGCTAATATAACTACATTCACAGAATCATAGGATAAGAGGTTGAGAGCTGTCAGGAACCTTAGAGGTTAGTGAGCCCAACTCTCTCCTTTTGTAAATGAGAATCATGACTCAGAATTCAGTGCCCAAAGTCACATTTGAGCTGGCTCATGGCTGGCATTCATGCCCAAGTTGTCCTGACTGTCAGCCACCACACCACACTGACTCTAGTGCGATGATACAAATTTGCTTCTCTGATGAAATGGGAATCATAATCTGTGCTCTACCACCCTCACAGGGCTACTGAAAGGGCCATGGTGTCTGTGAAGGGTTCAGTAAACCGTAAAGTACTAGATGAACATGAATTAGGGTAATGATTTTGGAGTAGAGGCATTAGAGGGACTCACAGAGGAAGGGGCAGGTTCACAAACACATTGCTCAACAGTTGGGTCAGTTCTTAAAAGAAAATGGCAGCCTCTCAGGACTCTCAAATCACTTTGTGCAGCTTTGCCTGTGGCCAGTACTGGGGGGGTGGGGGGGTAAAAGAGGAACAGCCTTTGTCTCAGTCTCAGGGGGGACCTTGATTACTGGATTGTGATGAAAATGTTGGTCTTTTTAACTACGATTTGTCTGAGTTCTTCATTGATAAGATCTAGCTAAACGATGATAATGTTCTTCCACGCTGACATGACCAACAATGATAATAATAGCAACCCCCAGTAGAATATATGCTCCTCAAGGGCACAGACCATCTACTTCTTGCCATAGTATCTCCAGTGCTTAGCACAGTGCCTGGCACACAATAGGCACTTAGTTAATACTTATATTGAATATCAACAATACTAATTATGGAGCTGATCACAGGACACATGGTAGAATGGAGAGCCAATTTCTCAGTCAAGAAGGCCTGGGTTTAATTTCTGCCTTTGACACCTCTTGATTGTGTGACTTTGAACAAGTCACTTAGCCTCTGATGCCCCCAGGTAACTCCTACTTATACTTATGAGATTATGGATCTAGAGATAGATGTGACCTCAGAGGCCACTTAGGTTGATCCCTTCATTTTACAGATGGGGAAACTGAGACACAGGAGGAAAAACTGACAAGCTGTACAATGGGCACTGTTTTGTCTTGGAACAGGAATTCTCCCAATAGACAGCTCCTTACAAGAACAAAGTCACAGGTCATGTTGTCATCTAGGACTTGGTGGTCTCTGAGGTCCCTTCCAACTCTGAATCTTTGGTCCTATGACAACAAATAGAATATATATTTCTGTGATTCTTCAGCTGCTCTCTGAGGAAAGTGAAGGTCAGAGAGATAAAGGTCAGAGGGTCAGAGAAATAAAGCAACCTGCCCCTGGTCAGTGTAGGAGGTGAGATTTGAACCTAGGTCTCTCCTGACCAGAAGTCCACAAATCATTCCAGTTCCATTGAGGCACCAACTACAGTAGAAAGAACACTGGTTCTAGAGACTTGGGAACATAGTAGACTGGAAGAGGTCTTAAGGGGTCTTGAAGCTAACTCCATTTTACAGATAAGGAAACTGAGCCCCAGAGTTCAGTGACTTGCTCAGGGTCACACAAATCAGAAGTAAACACAGATTTGAACCCAGTCTTTCCTGACTATCATCCAATGCTCTATCCATGGTGCTATACTGACTCTCATGAGACTTGGACTAGTATCCCCTGCTCTGCTACTCCTAGCCATTTAACTTCAATCAGATCCCTTTGCCTCCCTGGGCCTCAGTTTCCTTCTTCATAAAACAAAGAGTGAAGTTTCATTTTCCTTTCAGTTTGAAATTCATGATCCCATGATCTTAATCATGAGTTTGTGTTATTATTCTCATGACCAGATATTAGCAAAGAGTTAAAAACTATCTTTACTGTCTAACTTCCTAGAATTCCCAAATCTCTTAGCTGAAGAGGACCCCAGAGACAACTGAGTCTGAACCATACCTGATCAAACATTCCTCCATAGCCTCCCCACCAAGTGGCTGGCTGACCTTTGCTTGAGAACCTCGGGTGAGCGCAGGCAGGAAAGCAGATTCTGCCTTTTTATCGCATCATTTTCCATACGGCTGCTATCAGTCCTGACTTGGTTTTTTTGAAGAATCAGCCAGGGCATTTCCCCAGCATGGGCAGCATACAGAGGATCTGTGAGGATGATTTTAATGTAACAAATAGAAGGTTCCTATCCTCAGCTGAAGAATCAGGAGCCCAGAGTCAATCAATTCTCTACAAAGATGTTCTCTTTATTAGTGTCAAAGGGTTAGACACTGGATGGTATAACAGCCAGATAACAAAGGTGAAATACAGATGCCTTTCAGATAATGCTTTCCCTTTTCTTTTTTCTGACAGGCATGGAGGAAAAAGTAACTCCACTGCTGTCCAAGAAGACAGACATACTCTTTTATTAGGGGTTGTAAGAGATAGGTCCCAGGAGGATGAAAGATAAGCAGTATCAGGAAAAATGAGGTGGATGTAGTAGAAAGAAAAGGTGATGAGAGCATATGGGTGACACAGACTCTGGACAGAAATCTGAGATTTTGTTTCTTTCTATCTCAGGAAGCTCCATTCTGGTTGTGGACCAACGCTGGTTCAGAGGGCTATTATGAAAATCTCCTTTGGTGATTACATTCCAGACCTTTTGTCTTCATTCATAATGCATTGTGGAGCCATCTCTATAAACAACCATAGGCATTTCAGTGAGAGACCAACAAAACAAGAGTCAGCACTAGGCCAGGGATTTCACTGGAATGGGACCTTTTGATTATATTCAAGTTTCTGTTCATCTTAAACTTTCACCTAAAAATCATCTTTTCTTTGGAAATGATTCTTACTGTGTTTTCAAGGCAAAAGAAAGTGGGGGATAAGATAGGTGAGAAGTAGCCCCTCCTTCTCTGATAGTAATATATGTGAATGCTCCTATGGAGATAATCCATAGGAAGAGGCAAGAAAAAAATTCACAATGAAAATGGAAAAAAAAAAATCAAATTCAAGTCAATTTACACAAGTGCCGCATGCGCGTGCACACACACACACACATATCCCATGAGGATCTCAGGACTAACAGCATCACATCACCATGAAGAATGACTCAGGTCTGTATACTCTATGCATTTTCAACTCCCCCTCAGTTGCTTCTCCCCACTGTTTGGAAGGTTGCAAGGTAGAGCAGTAAACTCCTCCCAAAGCTTTCCTTTCCAGGGGTGTCCCAGTCCTCCTGGTAATGCTACTCTCCAATAAGGGTTCTGCTTGTCTTCTACTCCATGGAACAACATGCCCCCATGCCGAGGTTCAGCTTCCTTTTATGTATTGCTTTCCCCCATTAGATTGGAAGCTTCTTGAGGGCAGGGATTCCTCTCTTTTTTTATTTGTATCCCAAGAGCTTAGCATGGTGCCTGACACATAATAGATACTTAATAAATGTTTGCTGAGTTGAGTTAAAAAATCCTCTGCCATAAAGCAGGCGTAAATGTTGTCAGACTCTAGAAATAGAGACCTATTACTTTTACTACCACTCTCACAGAGCATGTTGGAACAATCAAACTCATTCATGATCCCATCCATTAAAGTTGCCTGGAACTCTCTAGATCTGGGGAAAGATGAACAATATCAAAAAAAAGTTGAGATTTTAAAAAATAGGACAAGTTTATATCCCAGAATCTCAGATCCAGAAGAAAACCCACAATCTCTCTGACAACATCCCAGCCTTTGCTGAAAGATCTCCAGTGAGAGGGGGTCCACCACATCCCTAAGCTCTGTTGATTAGGAAGTTTTCCATTAAATCCAATTAAAATCTGCCTTTTCCTACCAACTGTCCACTCTTCTTAGTTTTGTCCTCTTGCACCAAATAGAAAAAAAGTCTTTCCCAGATGACTGCCCCTCAAATAGTTTAAAGTAGAGATTGTGTGACCTAGGACATGGTCCATTTGGGTTGTTTGGTCAGGTCCCCATTCTAAGCGAACTGATTTGGGGCCCTGGGTTGAGTCATCAAGAGGCTTTGCAATATTGCCAAAATTAGGGATCCAGACTCTACAAAATCCAGCCATGCCTAGAAAGGTACAGAGCTGCTTTTTTTGTGGCTGGAACAGGGATAGATAGAATTGCCTTCTTTCTTTCTGGGGTTAGGGATCTAGAAGTAGGAGTCAGCTCATGACCTAGATACTTCACAGTTTGACAGGCAATTTGGGCTTTGTTCTGAGAGACTCTATAGTCCAAGTTCCCAGGAAGTTAAGGGTTTGCACAGAGGCAGCTAGGGAAGCTTCTCTAGTGGGGCTACAGACAAGTATATCATCTACGTACTGGTTTAGGCTGCTGTTATTCAACTGTAGATCTCTCAAATCTTTTGGTGGAATCAAATAAATTTATGTATGTCAAAACTCTTTTCAAATCTTAGAATCCTATGTATACGTAAGTGTAATATCTTGTCTCCTCTGCAGCATTTTGAACACAATGCAGGTGTAGCATAGGTTTGAGTGCTGGGAGTAGAGGAACCCTGGAGAGCTCCCTTCAGTGTGTTCCTCTATTCCCTTCTCATCCTTGGCTTTTAGGCTCAATATAATATAATACAATACAATGCAGGAGAACATAATATAACAAAATGACACGATATTACATAATATAACAATACAATGCAATAGAATATATTATATAATAGAACAGAATAAAATATAATATCATCTAGTTTACACTGGTACATTTGTCTGAATACATATATGTATACATGTATATACATACTGACATGTGGTCTTGAGGAATGTAGGGACAGTTTATATAGATCGTTCTCCTTGCTTTTTATTTCTTTCCCTGTCTATCACCCAGGTTAGAAAGTCATCTCAGCAGCTCTGCTGGGTTTCTGAGGTCCTGGGAAGGGCTCATTGCTTGACTGCTGCTCCCATGCTTCTGACAGAGGGGAAGAGGAAACTAAATGAATTACTGACTTGGCTCCCCATCTCTTTTTTCTCCTAACTTCCATCAGCCCAAACAGCAATTCAGGCTAAGGTTAACATGCTGAATTCTTGTATCTAGTAGGGGATATCCAATATTAAATAAGGAAAAGTCAGAAAGTCCATGGGGAAGGGAACAGGGAGTGCTGGCCAGCCAAGTCTTGTGTGTGGATCTCAACCAGTGCTAATGGGGAAGGGCAGAAAGCAGCTTTTCTACTTAGGTATCAGAAGGGGCAGTTAGTTCAGTAGCTTCCTCTAGGCTGGGGGGAAACTCCTCTAAAGGGACAACCTCACCAAACCACATCCATCCAGCCCTTGAATGACAACCATTTAACTGTCAAAGTCTCTCCAAATGACAGGATTGTGTATTGGGGTGAAGGTGATGGTGGTGGGGCAGATATGAGGAGAGCAAGCCAACAAACCTGAATGCCACCCCCTCCTCACGTGTTCCAAAGATGGAAGAAGTGCCTCCACATTCAAACCACTTCCTTTCCCTCCTCCACCTTCCAACATCTCTTTCCTTGAACACCCTCTGAGGAACCTCAATAACATTCAAAGAGTTTATGACTTTAGCAGCCAAATGGAATCCTGGGAAAGTGCCTGAATCTCAGTGTAGTTGTTATGGATAGAATTATGTGGTTTATTTACATGTTAAGGTATGCCTAAGAGAAAGGAGGCCTAGAGAGTTCAAGGAGGGCATCCAGATGGGGAACATAGAAGATGTACAACTTGTATATGTGTTTTTACAATAATCCAGGCAATTTTCTTCTTTCCCATTAACACAAGTAAGAGAAATGCCCATATTGAGATCTTGGAACTAGAAAATAAACACGGAAATACTCAAAGAGATTTGTGACCTCATTGGCTCAGATGCTCTTTCCAATGTTAGAGAAAGCAGCTGCCCTGGAGAATTAAAATTCCCTTTCTCTCTCTCCCCAGTGCTGACCACATGGCAGTCACACAGTGAGCATTTAATATATGTTCCTGACTGATTATTCCTCCAACTTGCCCATATATATCCACAAAGAGGAAAAAGGAAAGACTAGGTTGGGGAACTCCCTGTCCAACATCTACTGGGGATTCTCTGGAACCTCTTGGAATGACAGGGTTTCTACATTGGCAAACCAGAGAAATTCTGGATTCCCTACCTAGAGTTTGGCACAGAGCCCAGCACTCAGTAGGTACTTAATAAATGCTCATTGACTTATTGACTAGAGTTTACCTTTGCTAAAATCTCTCATATTATTCTTGTCCACCAGATAGAGAGAGGTGATCTAGCCAAGAGTCTAAATAGATAAATTCAGAATTGGTTCATGACCAGATCTAAGACTAGTCAGTGTTTTCATGTCCATTTAAACTTGTGTTCAAATAATCTGCTTCATAAGGGAAGGTAGAGGACGTGTGTCAAAACAACATTTTGTCTGAAAAAAGATCTGTGGGATTAGTATTTTCCTCAATCGTCTTTCTTAGTCAATTGTGATGAAGCTGTTTGAAGCCCTTCTGTTGACAGAAAGTGTCAAATGTCCAGATTAAGGTCCTGTTTTCTGTCTTAATTCTTCGAATTTCTCTTCAAACTCTCTCCTTTTCCACTATTCCCTCAGAATCCTAGAGTTTGACACTCATTTGACTCATGGTCACAAAGCCATTTTATCCTGTCATTATTATACTGAGGTAAATATCTTCAGGACTCTACTTCCTCAAATGAGAATGAAACTAGATGAAACTACAGGAAGAAAATGCTCTAAAACTCTGAAGTCAGGTGATGCTGTGGACAGAGCACTGGACCTGGGGTCAAAAAGATGTGAGTTAGAATCCAGACTCTGATACTTGACAGCTTGCTGTGTGATCCTGGGCGAGTCACGCAATCTCTGTTTACCTCGATTTCCTCAGATATAAAAAGGGGAATAATAAACAATAGCACCTACTAAGCTACTAGCAAAAAATATAGCAACTCTTTTTGCAGTGGCTGAGAATTGAGCATCCAAGGGATGTCCATCGACTGTGGAATGTCTGAACAAACTGCGGTATATGAGTACAATGGAATAATATTGTGCTGTAAGAAATGATAAGCAGGATGATTTCAGAAAAACCTGGAAAGACTTACATGAACTGATGCATAGTGAAGTGAACAGAACCAGGAGAGCGTTGCACACAGTAACAGCAACATTGTAACAATAATTAACTGTGAATGACTTAGCCATTCTCAGCAATACAATGATCCAAGACAATGCCAAAGGGTTGATAATGAAGCACGCTATCCCCCTCCAGAGAAAGAACCGATATTGCTTGAATACAGACTGAAGCAGGCTATTTTTCACTTTCTTTTATTCTTTTATTTGACTTTCCTTATACATAGTGACTAATATGGAAATACTTCACTTGATTGCATATGTATGTAACCTATATCTGATTGCTTACCATCTCAGGGAGGGGGGACAGAGAGGATTTGAAACTCAAAACTTTAAAAAAAAGTTTAAAAATTGTTTTAATTCTGCTGGGCATATGGCGTATTTTTCTTTTCTTATTTTGTATGCGCTTTAGTATTTAAGTTGATGATGTTTCCTTATCTTTTCTTACTGCATATTTAAGTTTTAGAAAAATAAAATGTAAAAAATTGTTTTAATATGTAATTGGAGGGAAAAATAAAATACATTTAAAGAATAATAACACCTATCTCTCAGGGTTTTTTATGATCTACTGAAATAATACTTGTAAAGCACTTTGCACAGCATCTGGCATCTAGTGGTCAGTACATATACACCACTAGCATCACCCTCATCATCATCTTCATCACCTTCATCATCACCACCACCACCACCACCACCACCACCATCATCATCATCATCACTCTTCCATAATGCTCCTGTTTTATGAAAGAGACAAGGATTGGGCTGGTTGGAAAAGGCTCCTGATCTTTGGACCACTTCGCTCCAGCAACAAATTCCAGTCTGGTCTCTATATGAAGAACCCTGTGAGCTAAGATGGGTTAGAGCTAATCCATCTCTGCCTATGAATAGGATATGAATGACTGGTCTTCTAAGCCCAGCTCCAATGAGGCTTTCTCTGCTTATTCCATCAATGGATCTGATAGCACTTTTTACTTCTCTTCCGTGTGTGTCATGGTCTGTTTTGTGCTGTATTTATCTGTTTGTGTGCCCTATTCTCTCTGCTAGATTCTAATTATTTGAGGTCTCTTTTGGATCTTTGGGTCTCCACAAAGGATAGTGCAGACAGTAGGCTCTTAATAAATGTTTCTTGAATAGATGAGTGACACAAAAATTGTAACATTGAAAATTCCTTATTTGAAATTTCTTGAAAAGGAAAGCAAAAAACAAGTTTTAAGAATTATTTCCCTTTCAGAATACGTGTGGTAGCGACAATGCATAGCCTGGCTCATTAAGCACTGTTATGATTAAAGTCAAGTAACATGCATTTACTTTAAAATGTTAGTGATATTAATAATAACCTACTATATGTGAGGCTCTGATAACACAAAGACAAAAGCGAAATGGTCCCTGCCTGCCAGGCTCTTCTATTCTGTCAGGGAAATAATGTTTACAAATCAGGATATAGAAAAGAAATTCCAAACAAATAGAAGATAATTGTGATTCTCAGGGGTTTTAAGACCCCACAGCAAAAGGATGAGAGCTCCTTGTTTTCCCGTAATTTGTGGACAGGTTTGGGCTGGAGAGCCCCTGGATCAGGGTTTGTTCCTCTGGGAAGTCAGAGACCATTCATTCTATCATCTAGCCCTGCTTTCCAAGGATGGTTTACATAAACAGTCAGGCCCAGGACTCTGTTTTCATAAGGAATTCTTCTCCAGGAGGCATAAAGCTCTCCAAGGAGGATCAACTCCAGTTGGACTCAGTGGGATTTCCAGTAGTTTTAATGACTGTTTAAAGATTAAAAAAAGATGGGGGAGTGGAGGGGGAGATCCTGACAACAAATAGTTGTATTTATCATCTCTGCTATAAAACAGTAAAGATCTGCCTGCCCTTCAGGTAATCAATTCCTATGAATTACTAATAACAGTCCTAAGACCACAAGAGCCTCTCAGTTACTTCCATTCCACAGTGGTGAGCAAGCTGTCACTTGCATTAAAAATGAAAATCTTCTCATGCTACAGACCCTTGGATAAAGCCAATCATGACAAGGAATTCTGTCCAATTAAGATGTTTCTACAGCTTTATGTGTTGTCCAATAAGGTGCCTGGGAGTATAAAAGAAGCTTTGGTCAAGAACCCCATTTTATAACAACTATTTTTTTTAATCCAGTTTAGAAGATTTCCAGCCAAAGCCACAGGAATCATATTTCTGTTTTAGCTTGTGTTTTTATTGTACTGGAGAAAGATGTTGTTGGAGAGGATTGCTTGCAGATCAGAAAAAGAATAACTTTAAATTGAAGCATCAGAAAATTTGGGGGGGAGGCAGGGGAGGGAGGAAGGAGGGTCTGGAAATAGGATTTGATCTCGTGGTGGGAACTCCCTTCATTGAGAAATTACTCACTGACTCTTTATTACACATAACAAAGCTGAGGAGCATTGTAGAAGAGTTTTAGGGTTGTGCCCCCCTGCACTGTCACCCAGCTCCTTTCTTATTTGAGTAAGTAGAACCCTAGGGGTATTTTTTGTTGTCCAAGCATTTTTCAGTTGCATCCATCCCTTCATGACCACATTTGGGATTTTCTTGACCACTGGAGTGGTTTGCCATTTCCTTCTCCAGATCATTTTACAGATGAGGAAACTGAGGCAAATGGGGTCAAATGACTCGCCCAGGGTCTCTCAGCTGGCAAATGTCTAAGGTTGGAGATGAGTTTTTTGGACTTGAGGCCCAGCACTCTCTGCATTATGGTACCATCTCACTGCTTCCCTCCCCCTCCCCCCCAGGTTATTCACCTCAATGTCATAACAACTCAGAGTAAAATAGGTCAGACACTTCAGGTGTCGGTTATACAAATGCAGGAATAAAACAGCCTTGCCTTCAAGGAGTTTACACTGTACTGGGAAGAGGTCTGCAGTAGTATGCTAAGAAATGTATAACAACCAGCTCCCCTCCCCCCAAAATATAGAGACCACGCTCTTTTAAGTTTAATCTGCATGATTGTTAACATTTTCTCAAGTGCAGACATTCAGCAAGACAATCAAGTCCTAATTTGTGGCATTTGCTGATTTCCCAGATGTAAATGGTTACACTAAGAATTTAACAACCAGCTCCCAAGCTGGTTCAAGCTAGCTCCAGCACATTCTGGAGAGGTAGATGCCATGTTTACAGCTGTATCATTACAAACTACATAGTAAATGAATGTAATATCCTTTGAGGTTGGGGGACTAAAAACTGGAGAAATTTTCCAACTGATCTCTGTCGGATTTATGGTCATACTTGGGGGCACCAAGAAATTAAGTGACTTTGGATGACCTGCCTCAACCCAGACCTTCTGGGCTTTGTGGTCAGTCTTCTGTTCATGACACTTGCTGCCTCTTGAATTCAGGATGGGGCTGGTGTTTAAGGAATAAATGCTACATCACGCTTGTAGCTTTAAGGAGCAGCTTGGTGCTGCAGTACAGAGTGCTTGAAATTTGGATGGAGGAAAGCTTCCCAAAACAGACTTACCTTTCCTCAGCTTTTACTAAGTCTTCACTCTTTCTACCGAGCAAATAAAAGGGTTATATTAGTGTGCTGCCTGCTGAATCACTGGCTGGGGCCTTTGGTGTTGGCAACTTAAAATCCACATCATGAATCTTGACAGAGAAAGGTGTCATTCCATAAATATGGCAGCTGCCCCTTAAGCCGAGGATGAATCATCTCAGGCTTATTTGTCTGATGGAAAGTCACAGAATGTGTCTCCTGAGATGCAGACACTCCAGAAGTGTCTGAGCCTGGAAGCTGGACTTTAGCACAAACCTGATACCCCTAGCACAGATTTTCTTCTCGAGATGTCAAAAGAAAATCCTGCAAGAGGGCAGACTTCGGGAGCCTCTGGGACCTGCAGACAGGAGAATTCTGGCCATCCAGAATTAACTCAGGATGCAGCCTCTGAACAATGGCACCATTTGGTCTGAGGATGGAGGAGGACTTGTGTTCACTACTAACTCACTCCCCTCACCCTTTTTACTGATGCTTTAAAAAAATTATCAGCCATTTTCTAATTGAACTCTCCCCTGTAACAAATCAGTCAGTCAATCAACCAGCATTTCTCATCTATAATATTTGAACCTCTTCTCTACCAGACATTGAAAATATAAAACCAAACTGCTTCTTACCCTTGACCTAGAGGAGGCCGCTTTCTTCTGCAGGAAGCAACATGCCTACATATATAAGAATATATAAAATTTGGACAAATTAGAAATAAGGTCATTTGGGAATAGCAGTTGGGGAGATGAGGATGCACTTCATGTAGGAGGTGATGCTTGAGCTGGGATTGGAAGGAATTGAGGGATTCCAATTGGAGGAGGGAGGAAGAAAACCGTTAAGTGGAACTGAGTGACAAAGGGAGCCAGTCCAACCAGGTGTGCTACTTTGTATACTCATAGTAGCCATCTCTCCACCAACAGGAAGGATGTGTATCACCTCTGTTCTCATTTACTCCAGTTTCCATGGGCTGCTACTTTGTTTCTAGTCTAGACTAGTTTGTCATTAGTGATGAGAGATACATCAGTGGGAAGGACTAAAATCCTAGGACCATTATTCTTTTTGTCTGCCTAGAAATTGTCTATCGAGCCTGAGTGACTTTTGACTTCACATAGAGGAAACCAGAAGCACAAATGTTGTATGAAAAGAAGGATATACTGAACAATCCCCCCTTTTCATTTCTCAGGGGGATAAGGGAGAATAAAATTATTCCCGGACTTTCAACATTTAAACACAATTGGTATTGACCTGTGTCGGGCTGCCCATCACTGCCAACTACATCGTGTGATTATCTCTAGTTTAACTGAGTACATTCCCTTTGTACCTAGTTGTTTGCATGTCGTCTCTGCCATTAGAAGGAGCTCTCAGAGGACAGTGCTTAATAAATGCTGACTGCCCTTAAGGTCCTTGATGGTCAGAACCCTTCTAGCAACCTATCTCCTCCACTCTCAAATCCCACAGTCTTGTGGCATTCACAGCTTCAATCAATCCATCGGAAAGAATTTACTAAGCTATTACTTAAGTTAAGTACAGTGAAATGTTCTGAGGGTACAAAGCCAGCGGGAATCATGCTCAAAAAAGGAACCGTCCTTGTCCTCAAGCATTTCCAGTCTACTAGAGGAGACAATGTGTATACATGAGGATACAAAATGAATACACAATTACAAGATGAATGGGGGGGCACCAGCACTGGGGGAGGAAAGGCTTGAGCTTTAAAGAGAACAAAGGGGAAAGTGGAACTTTGAAGGAAACAGTTGCCATAATTTTGTGACTCTTGGGAAATGATGCTTCTCTGCTATTAACTTAGCATGACGATAGGTGTTGTTTTTTTTTTAATGCAAAGGGAAATGTTGACAAGAAAAAAACTCCAAGCAATTTATTTGCTAGGATCATAGGATCCTAGGACCTTGGATTCAGAACTGGAAGGCCTTCTGGGGCCATCTTGTCCAAATCTACAAGTGGAGATGTAGCATAAGAGACTTCTCAAGGAGCAAATGGAGCTAATGAAACTGCAGTGAACACAGGTAGAGACATTGAGGGTGAATCTGTAAGAACTGGCAGCAGGCAAACTTCTCAAGGAATTTAGCTACAAAAGGGAGGAGATACATGGGAGACTAGTGAGCAGGGATGGGATGATTGACTGAAATGTTTTAAAGCTCAGGAGACATGCATGGAAGAAGGAAGTCGGCAGGCAAGGAGGAGGTAAAAGAGAGAGGAGGGATAAGAAAGGGCAGCTAGGTGGCGCCATAGTGTAGAGTGCCAGGCCTGGAGTCAAAAGACTCATTTCCATGAGTTCAAATCCGAATGCAAACACTTACTAGCTGTGTGACCCTGGGCAAGTCATTTCACCATGTCTGCCTCAGTTTCCTCATCTGTAAAATGAGGTAGAGATGGAAATGGCAAACCGCTCCAGTATTTCTACCAAGAAAACCCCAGATGAGTAACAAAGAATCAGACAATCCAAACGACTGAATAACAACAAAGGTATAATAAAATAGATCAATCTGCTAGAGAAATCAGTATTGTATTGTGTTACATTGTGTTATGTTGTGTTGCATTGTATTTTAAGAGAGCAGATTTGTTCCATGATGATTGATGTTGTACCACAGGTAGAGCTAGAATCAAGAGAGGGAATTGCAAGGTCTCACTCCTTCAGCTCAAGGGAAGGAAAAACTTACCAACAAATTATTGCTTACCAGTGTGATGAGATCCTTTGTCAAATAATGAAGTCCCCATACCAGGAAGAATCCAAGAAGGCAGACAGACTGCCAGGAGTGCCATAGAGAGAATGTCTATCTGGTGGGAGGTTAGCTTGGTGGACCTGTAAGCATCCCTCTGGATGAAAGCGCTGGGACTACAAGAAGTCCCACTGACCAATTCTTTCTTAAAAAGAAGTTTGTTGAGTAGAAAGCAAAAACTGAACAAAAAATAAATCAATTTATAAAACTTACTCTCCATTCATCATTTCAGTGCAATGCTTCCTGGCACGAGCCTTAGCCTTTCTACATGGGTTTTGGTTTGTTTGCTTTTTTTAACCTGTTGTCTCCCTCATTAGACTGGGAGCTCCTTAAGGCAAGGGTTGCCCCAGTTTCCCATATTGTGGTTTCTGACACACAGTAGGTGCTTAATAAGTGCTTGTCGGCCTCTTAACTCGACTAAAATACAAGACAAGATAAGATGATGAGCCCTGATGTTGTGCCTTTGGATACTGATCATTTGGGGAGACGTGAGATTCAGATTGTCCCCCCCTTCCATGGAGCTTTCATTCTGGTAGGGGGAATAAGACACCACAGAAAGCACCACAGTATACACAGGTTTATAGACAAGTGCATTGGAAAGTCACGCAACAATGTACATTTTGAGGTCTGAAGGGGAAAGCCATTAGCAACCAGAGGGCTTTGGGGAAGCTTCCTGGAGGAAACGACCTTTGATTATGGAAATCAGACATGAGAGCTGTCAGACAGAGCCACTGGTAATGGTCAAAGATTTGCAGTTCAGAATGTTGGTTGGTTTGGGATTTTGATACTCTATTTCACCTACAATGCAGGGCCCAAGGGCAGTTCTTGGCAGAGAAAACATATTTCCACTGTGCTCAATTGGGCCTTCTTCCAAGTATCCTAAGGGTAAATTGTTAAGCAGCCAGGATAAGCCATAGAATCCCACAATCCCAGAATCTCAGCAGCAGGAGGGGCTTTTAAGGACACCTAGACTGACCCCTCCCTGAATGAGTCTTCTCTACAACCAAGAGGAAATCATGCTCACTCTGCTAGGAGACCCCCATGCCCCCAGCCCACCCATCCAACTTGGGGAGAGTTTGTCATTGGTAGGAAGGAGCCAAAATCAGCCCTTCTACAACTTCCCCCCTCACTCCTCTTTCTTTCCTCAGGGTCAAACAGAACAAGCCTAATCTCCCTTATATAGCATCCCCAGAAACTTGAACATGGTTATTATATCCCTCCCAAATCTCTTCTCCTTCAGGTCAGAGGGTCACCCTCCTCTGGTCATCCTCCAGATAATCAAAATCCTTTCTAAATGTGATATCCAGAATAGAACACAATTGGTTAGATGTGGTTTGGTCAGGGGAGAGCTCAGGGATACCCCCTCCCTGCCTTGTACTGTGGACACTGTGCCTTCCTTAATGCTGGCTAATAATAGCCCTAGTAGCCTTTGGCTACCGAGTTGTGGGGTGGACTCATGATCCTGGAGTTCACCAGCACCCACCGTATTCTTGTGCTGTTCTGTTCTGTGCTGTGCCATTTGTGTTGTGTTGTGATGGGTTGTGATATATTGTGTAGTGTTGTGATATGCTGTGATGCATTATGTTAAATTCTGAGAGTTAATTCTCACAAACTGCCATCTGGCCATACCTCTCCCATTTTGAAGCTGATTTCTTTTAACCTAAATATAAGACTTTATACTCATCCTTGTGAAAACCCATCTTCCATTTAAACAATAAAAGCTTGTGGGTTTGTATTGGATTGAATTCTACCCCGTTAAGATCTTTTGAGAATTTTATTCTGTCATCCTGTGTGTGAGCTATCCCTCTCAGCTTCATGGCACCTGCAGATCTGACAAGGTAGGCACCATCTCCACCTTCAGCCATGCCTTGATGTTAAAAATGTTTCACACACAGAACCAAGCAAGGGTCCCTAGGACCCCTCTGAGAAGACATCCTGACACACTGGTAGAACCCCATTAATCCCACTACTCAATGTCTCTGGCCTTTCAATTAGTTCTGAGTCTACTTGACTATAATATCATCTCTTGGTCCTTTACACAAAGGTAATGAGAGAAGTTTTGTTACACTTGGCTAAAATCTAGCTATCCACTGTCCCTAGCATTCTATCTGCTTGATGTACCCCCCCCCCCCCCCCGCAAAGAAACAGAAATGCTGCCAGTTGGGAGGGACCTGCTCTTCATGGAGCTGTGGTGCCTATTAGTCCCTTTCTTTCTAAATATTCACAAACCTTTCCTTTAATAATATGTTCCAGAATTTTTCCAGTAACTGGAATCAAGCTCACTGGTCTCGAGTTTACACCCTTTCCCACCTTTGTACATGACTGTTTGCACACAACTTCCATCCTTTTCCCTTTAAAAGTGAAGACCCCTCAGTCAGTCAACAAACATTTATTCAGGACCTACTATGTGCCAGTGATGGTCTACTATGCTACAGTGATGGACTTGATTCCTTTTCCATTTCTGTGGTCCATTCACTTTCCATGATTTTTTCCCAGTAGCACTCATCCCTGATAGTCCTTTCCATACCTGAGCATGCAGTTTGTCAAATCAAAAACCATTTATCAAGCACCTACTGTGTGCCAGGCAGTTCTATAAAGAAAGGTGACTCTCTAGGAGCTCACAGTGGGTCTAGTGGGGGGGGGGGGGCCAGTATTGCAAAAGCCAGCTACCAATGAGAGAGAGACAGGCTGGGATGAGCAAATGGCCATGAGTGTTAGACAAAATTAACATCGCTCTGTATTTTCTCATCATCCCCTCCCTTCCCTGCATTTCAGCTCCCTTTGAACAGTTTCTGTCCTCTCTGCCCTGATCTGAAGCTGGTCTCCTTGGCAGAGGAGAACAAAGCAAGGATTGAGCTATTCTGATTTCTCTCCATGGTCTGTCACTGACACCTTATCTGAGCTGGGCGCCAGAACGATGCGTTTCCATTTTAACTTTATATTGTCTCAAGCAGAGCCAAATACATACCTTTGTGTTGTCCTCAGTCTTATACTTACAGAACCAACAAACCACTATTCCTCCCCTATGAACAGCTCTCTCTTCTTTCTTCTCATCTGCAGTGGGGCAGTGCAGCCCAGTGGGAGCAGTGCTAGACATGGAGTAGGACACTTGGGTTCAATTCAGACCCTTTATAAGCTTCATAAGTCATATTACCTCTCTAAACCTCAGTCTCCTCATCTGCAAAATGGAAGTAATACTATGGGTACTGCCTACCTTTGAGAGTCGTGATAAACAAAAGGTCTTACATATTTCAGCTTGCATTGCATGAGTGTAAGTGGTCGTTATTATTACCACCCAGGCCCTTTAAAACCCTAAGTTCTATGGGGTCCTCAGGCATCCCACACAGCTCTGCCTTCTCTTTTTCATTGGAATATGTTTGTTTTGTCTTTGGAATTTCAGTCTTAATGGCTTCTTACCCCACTTGCACTATCTTCCTTTGTGAAAGTTTATGTCATGGCAAAATTGTAACTAGGAATTCCAGTACTTACATCAAAGAAGGATAAAACAAAAAATCCATACCGGTCCAAGAATAGGTGATGGGTGCAGGAATCCAGGTCCTCTTCGAGAATGAAGACAACAACCACCGAAGACACTCCAGGAGAGGGGCTGAGCCTTGTGATGGGGTGAGCTCACTGGGCAGCGGGAGGTTATCCCTAAAGATGTCAAGGTGTAGGGAAAGGAAGACCGTGGGGAAGGAGCTTGCCCCCAGATGTCATCATGCTTGGGTAAGGTTCCAGTGATCCCACCCCAGTTATGGCACTGAATTGTGGAACACTTCCTTTTATCTGGGAACCCTTGACACCCAGTCTTCCAAAATCTAGGGTACACAACTTTTTGCTGCTCACTGAACAGGCAACATTTTTAAAAAATAGTAATAAAATCTCCCTCCCTTCAAGTAGTCATTGAAAATGGAGTTGGAAGCTTCTGTTAAGAATGAGCCAATCTAAGAAATTTGTGGATTTGAACTTGAGACCATTTCCAATATAGCCAAGAGGCTGGGAAATGAATACTCTTCAGCTTGTTTGGGAAATTAACACAAAAATGGGAACGTTCACAGAGAGACTTGAAAGCACAAATATAAACTTCCTCAAATTCTATTTCCAGGCTTAAACATTCTGCAGGATGGGCAAATATCTGAAGACAATTATCTTGCTCCCTCCACCCCCATCTTTTATTCTTCAGACTAAACATCCTCCATTCCCTCACCCTTTGAAAGAAATCCTCTTTTCTCCTCTTTAACAGATTTTAATCTCCATGGCTTAGAAAGTCCAGGAGAGTAGATGTCCTTGAAGCTTCCTTTGAGAACTGGGCAGAGCCTCACTCAAGACCATCTTTCTGAATGTAGGTGACTGTCCTTCAGAGTTGGAGGAGGACAAGTGTGGACCTGGGTAGGATGAGTGTGTCCTGAGCCAGGGAAGTAGCCAGGGAGCAACCTGGGCTTTTAAACCTTAGAGCTCAAAGGGAGGACAGAGATCATCTATTCCACCCCTTCCCCATTTTACAGATTGGAAGACTTGGGCCCAAAGAACCTAAGTGACTAACTCAGAATCCCACAGACAGTAACACTAATTTTCACTTTTAGAGCCTGTTAAAGTTCGTTAAGTACTTTCTTTACATTATTTCATTGGAGTGTGCTATCAGCTTTTTGAGGTAGGTACTACAGGCATCATTAGCCACATTTTACAGTTGGGGAAACTGAGACTCAGGGGGTTAAAGTGGATTGTCCAATGTCACCCAAGGAGTATGTAGCAGAGATGGGATTGGAACCCAAGTCCTCTGGTATTCAATCCAATTCCTCGGCCAGCTAGGAATGTGGGGTGTGTCGAGGGGGTGGGGTTTTGATCAATCACTTTTTTCTAAGTTGAAAAGGGAAAATATCCTACTTATGTGAGGGTACCCCACAAGTTGAGTTTGTGCCATTCTATTATGGTTTGATGGTCCTTGCCCTTTCTTCCAGAATCAGGTGACCTCTCTGAGAGTCTCTGGGCAGGGCTGGTGCCTGGGGCTCCTTGACCCTAAGGCCTCCTTTCCTTTCCTAGGCACGCTCCAGTCACTGAGGAATCCTTTAACACCAATTAATCATATCAGAGCTGATTCTTATCCGCTGTCCTGAGGCTGAAGGAAGAACACAGTTAAAGCACATTGGAAAACTGCCAGAGTCTCTGAGACTTCCCAAATCTTAGAACTCCACAGCAGCAAGATACTCCCCCAAGATACCTTAGGCAGTCCACATCAGGCAAGGGACATGATTGTTGAGAGCTACCCACCCTACTCTCATCTCCCACCATACTGATTGCCTTTGTTTCCATCCCCCCTATTTCTGTCTGGCACGTAGTAAGCACTTAAGAAATGCTTGTTGACTGACTGACTGAATGTTGGGTGGTCTACAAAAGGGGCGTGTTTATTTAACAATTAACCAATGGTGTGTGTGTGGGGGAACTACTTGCCCTCTGAGAAAGTCTTGTCTGGGAAGGTTCAGAATTATAACTTATGCCACTGGATGGGAACTTCTGAGTCTAGTCGTGTGCTAAGGGATAGAGTACATCCAACACAAAACAGATTTCCAAAAGAAATAATGATCTCTAACCATCTCTCACCCCACCCTAGAACCGTGAGAGGGCAGGAAGCTATAGTAAGCTGTGCACTCCAGCCTGCAAAGCAAGACCCCATCACTATGTGATCCACCAAGCCAAGGGTTTCTGGTGTGTGGCTTTGATGTGAGCGGCTCTTCCTCACAGTCCTGGCCTGGCCCATCTGTCTACTCCCCTCTTTCCTCGCTGACCTTGACAATGCACGGAAATTCTTCCCCAAGCTGAAGAGTGTCAGCAGAAGTAGCCCTTTGCAGGCCAAGGAGAGTGGGCTAGACATGCTAGGCAGGCATTTCTGTAAACTCTGCAAGAGACCTCTGGCAAATGGAATTCCCTCAGGGTTTGTTAGTGGAGGTGCTGGCCAAGTTAGGACATGTTCAGCGGGAGAAGATATGATGGGCTGTCCCAGGCCCCTTTTTGGGGAGCCAGTGCAGCTGAAGGCATGTGGTTCTGCCCACAACCAGGCAAGCATGCTGAGTATCAGTCAAGCAGAGGGGGAGAAGGAGCTCCGGGAAGTTGGAGAGGATCCCGGAAGATGCGATGTGGGGCTTCTTAAAGCCTTTCCCTTCCAAGTCTCCCAGCAGAGAAAACTACTGAGGATCTCAATAGGAAGATGGGACAAGTTGCTCACCCCCAAGTCTCTGTCAGTAGAATGTCCCAAAATATTTGGGTAGAAGGTAAGAGCCTAAAATCTGGGGTGGCTTACTGTGCCCTCGGTGTAAGCCCAGAATCTCTGCTTCCCTTGTATTTCCTAAATAAGAGATCACTAAAAATTCCTTGGAAAGGCTGTGATGGGCCGTGACTCACCATGAAGTCAGAGGAAGACAAGGCACATTCCTCCCCATGGGGCCTCTGTGGCCCAGGTTACTCATGGTTCTAGCGGGAGACAAATCAAAGCTTTCTCTTTCACATCATAGACCAGACCCTGCCCGTCTACCAGTGCTGGCTCAACCCACACATTGGTCTCCTTCCCATTAGGCTGGGTCAAGACACTGTGTTACAGCCCCACGCCCCTTCAGCTGCTGCCGTCTGCCCCATGAAAGGCTTTCCCGCTACTCCTTGAAGACCAGGCCTCATGTCTCTCCTCTCTCTAGAAGGCTGGCTCCACGGACTCTCAGCACACTCCCTCAGGAGCCTGGGCCCAAACTCTTCCTCTTCCTCCATTGCCTCTGGCTCCCACAACCTAGGAGGCATAGTATTATCCCTGAATCTCAAGTACAGGGTAGCCAAAAGCATGCCGAGTTTAGAGTCAGGAAAGACCCAGGTTCAAATCCTGCCTTTGCCACTTACCAGATTTGTGGTCACAGACAAGTCACATGACTTCTGTGGATCTCAGCTTCCTCCTCTATAAAGTGAGGGGGTTAGGATTGATGGTCTCTGAGGCCCCTACCATACTTGAGGTTTGCCAAGTGCTCTGACGCCTCCCCCCCTTTCTTTGACCAAGCTTCTTTCCCCTGGCCACTACAAAGCAGGAATGAGGGAGAGGGATAACACCATCATTTCTAGATCCTGCCAGGGCAGGCCCAGTTGAAACCTCCTCCCTCTTCCCCCAAGTACCATATATAATTATGTGATTCTGAGAAAGTCTAGAGTCCTTTTGTATATTCCAAGAAATGCTTTGCAAGAAGTAATCAGAATAGTGCATTGGCAATGTGTTGCCTGACAAAGCATCTCTAGGTGGCTTTGGAAAGAAAACGGACATTTTCTCCAGCTGGTTGGGGGGGAGGGGCAAAGGAGTTTTCCTGTCCTTGCTAAAGGACTCTCCCTCCCTCTTTCCTTTCCCCTTGGCTGCCCTCCCCCATCCTCACCCCCTGAAGGCCTGCTGTTTGCATTACTGGAATTATCACAGAATGATAGAAACAGGAGGGGTCCTGAGCTGGTCGTCCTGGAATTTCCTGACTTGGCAGCACACACAGGAAAAGGGGGTTTCATCTGGCAGAGTGTCTGAGGAGAGAAGCTTCCTAGGGTTTTAGAAAAAGACAAGACATTTGAGATCATCTAATACACACCTGAAGCTCTGAAGAGCCATGCCCAATGTCCTGGCACCTGGTCCAGAACTCTGCTCATTGAGATATCCAGCTTATGACACCCTCGGCCTCCAACTGTCCCACTCTCTTTTCTCTGGGTTTTTTTGTCCAAGTGATTCAAATCCATTCACTTTAACAAGCCTTTTAAAGTGCCTACAACATGCTACACTCTGTGCCAGGGCTGGAGATGCAAGGACAGATATGAAGACAGTCCTTATCCTCTAGGAGCTTACATTCTGATGCATAGAACATCGTCCAAAGTAAATCTAGATTCCAGGTATCTGAGAAATCCCCTTAAGCTACTTTACCATTATTAGGGAAGTTAGAAGGAGCTAATTATGTTGGCATGATCTAAAAAAAAATGATGAAGAGATGAGAAAGAAGAATGCACTGGTAGAAGGGGGATGGGAAAGGAAGACTGGGGAATATTATCTCTCACAAAAAGGCACACAGGGAAGAACTTTCACAGTGCAGGGAGAAGTAGAGGGGCAGGCAACTCTTTGAACCTTACCCTCATTAGAATTGATTCAAAGAGGGAAGAATATATTATATAGACACACTCAGTAGGGTATAGAAAGCTATTCCCTAACAGGAAAGCAGGAAGGGAAGGGGATTAAAAGAAAAGGGACAGTGATAAAAGGAAGGTGGTAGTCAGAAGCAAAATTGACTTTTTGAGGAGGAACAGGGTAAAAAGAGAAAATGAGAAGGATATAGAAAAATAGGATAGAGGGAAATACACAGTTAGTAATCTTAGTGATGAATGTAAAAGAGATGAATTCACCTATAAAATAGAAGCAGATAGCAGAATTAGAAACTCAAATCCAATAATATGTCATTTATAAGAAACACACTTGCAACAAAAAGACACACCCT
This sequence comes from Pseudochirops cupreus, assembly GCA_028627135.1. Lineage (NCBI taxonomy): Eukaryota > Metazoa > Chordata > Mammalia > Diprotodontia > Pseudocheiridae > Pseudochirops > Pseudochirops cupreus. The sequence continues at coordinate 571,242,664 of CM053582.1, forward strand.
GAGTGGGGTGCTAGAGGGGCTAGAACAGACTCTATTATGCTTCAGCTGAAGTGAAAAAGGCACGGGTAGCAATCATGATCTCAGACAAAGCAAAAGCTAAGCTAGACCTAATTAAAAGGGATAATCAGGAAAACTATGTTTTGCTAAAAAGTGCCATAGATGATGTAGTAATGTCAATTTTTATGCCAAATTTCTCTGATAAAGGCTTCATTTCTCAAGTATATAGGGAACTGAGTCAAATGTATAAAAAATAAAAGCCATTCCCCAATTACAAATTGTCAAAGACCATAAACAGGCAGTTTTCAGAAGAAATCCAAACTACCCAGGATCACATTAAAAATGCTCTGAGTTACTTGCTGCTGTTTGTCCTTCATTCTGGAAGATGACCATGACATCAGGAAGGTGATGCCATGCTAACAGCTTGCAAGTGAATCAGATTTAAGTGAGGGAGGGCTGTGCAAAGTTACTAGCCTCATTTTCTCATCCATAACCATCTGGGTCCAGTGGCCTGCTATAGATCAAGATGACTGGAGATGCCTCTCCACTAAATTATTATTGATTAGAGAAATCCAAGTTAAAACAGTTTTGAAGTACCATCCTACACCTATCAAAAATGCCAAATGCTGGAGGGGATAAGGGAAAATGGACACACTAATGCACCATTGGTAGAGCTGTGAATTGGCCCAACCATTCTATGACCAAAGGGCTACAAAACTGTGCATACCCATTGACCCAGAAAAACCACTACTATGTCTGTATCCCAAAGAGATCAAAGAAAAAGAAAAAGAATCTATATGCACAAAAATATTTAGGGCAGCTCTTTTTGTGGTGGAAAAGAATTAGAAATTGAGTGGATGTCCATCCCTTGGGGAATGGCTGTATAAGTCATGGCATATGATTGAGATGGAACGTTATTGTGCTATAAAAAAAGATGAACAGCATAGTTTCAGAAGAACCTAGGAAGGTCTATATGAACTGATGCAGAGTGAAGTGAACAGAGAATACTGTATACAGTTACAGCAATATTGTGAGGATAATCAACCATGAACAACTTGCTTCCTCTATCAAGACAAGAATCTAAAATGATTTCAAAGGACTCCTGATAAAAAAGATTACCCACTTACAGAGGGAAAACTGATGGAGTCTGAGTGCCAATGTAAGTATATGTATTTTTTACTTTATTTTTCTTGCATTTTTGTAACATAGCTAATATGGAAATATGTTTTGCATGATTTTATATGTATAATTGGGATCATATTGCTTGCCTTCTTCATGAGTGGGGGAAAGGGCTGGAGGGAGAGAGAGAATTTGCAACTCAAAATTTTAAAAAGAATGATAAAAATAAATAATAAAATTTTTAAAAAAAGAAAAACTCTGCAGCTGACCTACTCCAGAAAAAATCTTGGGTGTCCCACAGGAGGGCCATTGCTTACTCATACTTTTAGAGTTGGAAGAGACTTTTGAGGCATGTAAACAGACTGTAAACTTGAAAGTAAGTATTGTTTCACCTAGCCTTACCAGATTTTAGCCTGTATTATAAAGCAGCAGTCATCAAAACTGCTTGGTACTGGCTAAGGGATAGAGTAGTGGATCAATGGAATAGATTGGGTACAAAAGACTCAATAGTCAATGATTATAGTAATATACTGTTTGATAAGCCCAAAGACCCCAGT
>CM053582.1:571244836-571264342 GCA_028627135.1 Pseudochirops cupreus
ATAACCAACCTTGATAAATTGGTATCCTCAACAACGCACAGCTAAAAGACAACTCCACAAGCCTCATGATGGAAGGAGATATCTAAACTTAGAGAAAGATCTAGAAAGACTATAGTTTAAATGGAGACTGAAGCAAAACATGCTATCATTATTTTTCATGTTTGGTTTTGTTTTTTTTTTTCTCAGTGATTACTCATTGGTTACAGCCCTTCTATATAACCAAACTATTGTACAATGTGAAAGTATTTGCAGATCCCATACATGATTACACGCCACCATGGTGGGGGGGGGAGGGAGGGGAGAAAATTTGAAACCCAAGGGATTGTGGAATTGAATCTTGTAAACTAAAAGTAAATAAAATAAATTAAAAAAATATTGTTTCATTCCTTATATTTATATCCCTCCCAAAAGAAATGCTTGCTGCTTGTTGGTTGACAAGTAGATACATGATAATGTGAGGAGGGAAAGATGGCTAAGAAGTAGAAAGACCATGGAAGGTTTCCCATGGAAGGGTGCTTCAAGGATATGCTTCAAGATCCCCAGATTCCAAGGAGGAGCTGGGCACTTGGCAGGTACTTAATAAATATTAACTGATTGACAAGAAGGAATGATTTCAGGCTTGTGGGCTTCTCCTTCAGCAGGGCAGAACAATATCCTTTCTCCATTTTGGAGATAGTCTTTGAGGATTGTTGGGATTTTAAAAGTGTACTGATTTATGTTCAGTGTGGTGATGAGCCTCTCCAATTAAATCACACTGGTCCTGTGATGACTGACATTTGTCGATTACTGGGCACATACTCAAAGACTTCTCAGTTTTGGAGAACTAGTGTGTGTATTACAGTGGAAAGGACTGTGGCTAGAATCAAAAGATGTTGGGTTCAAATCCAATTTCCAGCACTTTCTACCTTCAAAATAAGGTAGTTGAACTAACTGGCTTCAGAGGTTCCTCTCAGCCCCAGAACAAGGGTCCTTTGACATTTTAGAATTTGTGCTCTCATGGGCTGGCTGTTGAGAACCCAAGTTCACCTTCATGCCATGATAAGGCACTGGAGTATGATGACTTCATCATACTTAAGAAAATTTTAAATCGTCTGACTGACTCCCGTTCATATGACAAAACCTTTGTTCTTTATGCTTACAATTGATCTGAGTAAGTATGGCAGTTAATGAATTTGCTATACCTCTTCTGCTCCCATTCTGGGCAAACTGGCTTACTTGTTAGTCACCAAACTCAGCATTCAATGACTAGGATTCTCTCTCTCTTCACCTTTGCCTCCTGGAATCCATTGCTTACTTCAAGGCTTGGTAAATAACAACATATCAATGTTACTCTTTTCAGTTCCCACCATATTAAGTTAGCCGCAGCTTTGGGGAGCAAACTTTGAAAGAGATCTTTAGATTTGCACCAGCCTTTGATACCTCCCTTGCTCAGGGGCCATTTCCTTCTCTAGTTAGGAGGGATCCCTCCCTCGACCCCTCCCTGGGTCTCTCGGACCTCTGTCACTCACCAGTTCTGGGCATCACACTCTAACCTGCACTCTAATTTATCCTTGTACTGGAGCGTCAGCCCCTTGAGGGCAGGGATGAGTGACTTGTCATCTTGATGGCCCCAGTGAGTGCTTCAGCATAGTGCCACGCTGGTAGTAGGCAATTACTTCATGTTATTGAATTGAGTATCTCCATAGGCCCACTCCTAGGCCTTATCTAATTGTGTGAGGTCGGTTTTTGTTAATTAAGATGCCTCATCTGGACTCCCCATCTCTGCTGAGCAAGTGTTCATGCTTGGCTTTCTTTTCCTCACGTAGAAACAAGCAGTTAGGATTTGCAGCGCAAACGACCACCATGAATCACTCATTCTTAATAGGACAAGAGACTTTCCGGCATGTTTTGAGCAAATTGTGCTCCAGTCATGCAGGACTGGATTAATATCTGTTTTCTAAATCAGGCCTAAATGAGATCACTTTGTCTGCAAAGTATAACAGCCAATCTCATGCCATGATTTTGGAGCCTGCAATTTTAATAAAGCGTTAATAGTCCAGGCCCTTCCGGAAGCATCTTTTCCTTCTCCTCTCATCCCCTCCCCCAATTTTGGAAATCAATAGAAATGGCTTTCTCTGGTGGGTGTCTGCCAATCGAACTGCCATCTCTGTATTCCAATAGAGGGTTAACGAACAAAGAATCCAGTCCCCGGCCCCCACCCCTACAGTTGCCGCAGAGCATTAAGAGAGCTCCACAGAGCATTTCAGGCACTGAGAGCTCTCATTTCAAACTAATGTCCCACATTTCATGGGCTCATTTAAAACCACTTCAGTGGTGTCAGCTGTTCTAAAAAAAATGCCCCAAACTCAATTTCTGCCTTTGGTCGCCATGGTGGCTCTTGATTAATTACTCGGTGAATGATGCTCATCTCACTATCCGACCAATGTGAATTTCACTGATTAACAGAAAAATCCCTTTCTGTGGATGGACGGTGGACGGGGTGGATTTGCAGCATCCAGGAGGACCATTTGGAATGCCTTGACTTGGCTGTCTTCACTTGGCATTTTTAGATATTTCACCTCCAACAGGCTGAGGGATTTTGAGCTCACAATCTACTCAGTCTTCTCCTCTCCATCATAAAATTCTCCATCCCGGTGATCAAAAACTCTATGCTTGCATACAAGCACTTAGCAGAATGCCAGTCAGGTAACCTTTTCCCCTGTATGGACTCCACAAAGCTTCTACGGCGCCAGTGGCCCCCATCCGTTATTCCGGCTGTAGGGTAAACAATGAGATTCTTACTCAGTCCTCAGAAGCCATGGAGCCATTTCCATGGAAACTCTGTTTTCATGTCATATCTTTAATGAATAGGTAATGAAAGCAATGCTGCATTTACAATTTCATTACTAGGACACAAAAAGAAAAGAAAAAAGCCCACAGTAAATTTCAGTCAGACTGTTGTCAGTGGGTTGTTTGTTTTTTTAAAGAAAATGATGAAGATGAACGAAGTGGACACAAGAAAAGAAACCACCAGCACAGGACAGCCACTATGGTCATGATTCTTAGTCTTCACTCAGGATGACCTTGTGGATAGAGCCCTGGGCTCAGAGCCAGCAAGACTTTGGTTCAAATCTCACCTAAAACTGTGTGACCTTGGACAAGTTATTTATCTTTGAGCCTTTGTTTTCTCATCCATAAAATGGGAACAATAACACCCAGATCACAAGGCTGTTGTCAGCCTCAAATGTGATGAATTCTGCAAAGAGCTTTTCAAACCAGTAGTATATAAAAGTGAGCTATTAATATTTGAGTAAAAAATGTGGGCATCTACTAGCTTACAGCCCTTCCAAATATGACATGTTGGTTAAGAGTGGGAAAAGGAAAATCTTATGGAGCTGACTGGTTGCTCTCCCATTTGCATAAGCATGTGTATTAGAGGGGAGGTGCAAAAATACTGATGATTCCTGAGCTTCTTCATCCAGAAGGATGGGGAGGCAGAGACCTTCCTACAAGTGAGATCCGAGGACAAACCTAGAAAAGAGTCCATTCTTATGTCTAATCACTCAGGGGAGTCAATCGCCAAAACAATGACAATAGTCTCTTAAAAAGGGATTGGAAGAGGAGTAATTAGCTGTGGAATGGGAAGCTTCCTTCTTGCTAATCTGATCAAACCAGCAGAACAGGACTCTGGAGTATTGTCTACCCTTGTAGGAAGCAGGAGCAAGAAGGGAAGGATGACGTCACTACTGTTTCACCCTGATAGCTCCTCTCCACCTCTGTAAGTCTCACAGCTGAGATGGGCTGGGGAGGAAGACTCAGGCCAACTCAACCAGCTCAGAGAGATGCTTTTTCCTTAGTCATCTGAGAAAGACGTTTTTCTACAGTTTAATGGGTTATTCCTGCCCCCTCCCCATCTTCATGATGATTGAGCTTCCAAATAGGCAAGAACATAGCAAGACTTTTTGCACAATGATCACCATGGTCACCTAGAATCAACCAGTTCCGAGAATGGTAAAAATTTCCTCATTTGGACCCCGCTATTGGTAACGTAAGAAAATATGGATGAGGGCTGTACTGGAGTCGATTTGTGCACCATGTATTAAGAGAGATTTTGCTGAGCAGATTCATCTTTAAGATAAGGTGATGCATCAATTTCTTGAGACAAATTGTCTTAAAACCCTATAAATCCTATAGACGCACCAACTTAGGGAAACTCAGAATCCTCAGATATAATCTGAAAATGACTTCTGAAGCCATCTCGTTCAAGCCATACCTGAACAAGAATCTCTTATTTAAACTGAAAAAAACCCAGTGTCTCAAAAGTTCTATTGATGTGTTTTGTTTTAAATCACAAACACTTACACATTAACTCCACGCCATGAGAGTCTCTTGTTGCAAAGCAAAATAATTAAGCAAAGCTAGCAATACAGTGACCTTATAAGAAAGGGTATAAGAAACATTCCACATCTGTAGCACCCTCCCCCAGTTCTCTATTTTTTATGCATTTAAATGAAAAGAGATTTATTTTTTCTTTCTCCTATCCCATTGAAAGAGAAACAAATTCCTTGTAACAAATATATAACTTCAGGCAAAACAAATTCCCTCATTGGTTGTACACAAAAATACGTATGTCATGTTCTGCACCCTAGATACACCACTTACAGTCAGGAAACAGAAGGCATCTTTCATCAGTGGTTGTCTGGAATCATGGATGGTCATTGTACTTGATGGAAATTGAATCCAGGTCTCTGACTCCAAAACCTGTGCTTTTCCCATTGTAACCCAGTGTGTGTGTGTGTGTGTGTGTGTGTGTGTGTGTGTGTGTGAGAGAGAGAGAGAGAGAGAGAGAGAGAGAGAGAGAGAGAGAGAGAGAGAGAGAGAGAGTGTGTGTGTGTGTGTGTAGAGGGGGAGAGAGAGACAGAGAGACCTTAACTAGCATCTTTCCTCTAGTTCTTCATTTTGTGTCCAAATCTTGATGAATCCTGGTGGCCCCATCTTGCTCCTAGCATCACATTAATGGTACTGTATTAGGACAGGACAGGAACAAAATATTTCACTACTTTTTCACAACACTGTGGGGTTTTAAAAAATAAACCCAAACTCCAATTATCGAGATTTTACTTTCTACTCAGTAGGTCTTTCAGAGATCCATAAAGGTTAGGACGTTCCTCTGCTCACCCCACCAGGGCCTTAAACAAACTTGGGAATTGGGAGGGAGGGTGGGTTATAATTTAGATCAACGTTTATAACAATTTAATTAAACAATTTATATAACTATTTAATTAAAGTGATAACTTACAGATAGTACTTTGCAAACCTTATAGCCCTATATAAATGCTAGTGATTATTTAAAAAAAAACTCTAAAAGTAAAACATGACATTCAGTAGTGATGTAACTCATTCTGCACCATTGTTTTCCTTGAAATATGGCCATCTCCATCAGTAAGAGGAAGCTCGAGGATGCTTTACCAGGAGGATCAGATCGCATGTCACTCAAATGTAAATAGGCCCCAATGTGTCTGGCAGGACGTGGCCAATAGCTAGAGGTCATTTTCCAGGATGAAGGCTCAGAAACGAGGGATGTCATGGCTGAGGCTTAGACTGGAGGAGCCCAGAAGTCATCATCCTGAGGGATGAATGGGCAGGAGATGGGGATTCTGAATTACCTGGATGAACAGGAGGTTGGTTCCATCTACACAGTACAGCATCACTTACTGATGAAAAGGAGAAAATCAGGCTCATTGATGCCAGACATCTGGATATGGGGATGCCTGGCCTTTTGTTGATTCAAGGCCAGGGCTCTTGTGTTTTCTTGCTCATTGGTCAGTTAGGTTTACTAGAGAAGAGGCTGCATGGGTGTGGGAGCTTCCTCCTCAGTGCAGATTGCGGACCACATCCTTCACAATTCTTTCCCATGTTCTTCATAAATTCTCTCTTAGGAGTCTAGCTAAGGCTCTTGGGGCCTTCCATGGAGACTCCCCATAGTCCCATGGCATATCCCCGGCACTGTGCAGGAGTGGTCAGAGCGCTAGACTGGGAGTCAGGAAGCCTGGGTTTTGATCCTTAGTTAGAAAATCACTGACATTGTGGTCTTAGACAAGACATAGCGCCTCATTGGGCCTCAGCACCTTCATTTGTAAAATGGATGGAAGGAAGCTCAATGATCTCTGAAAGTATTCTCCAGCTTGAAATCTACCTGTGAGTGTGTGACCCCGTGGACAAGTGCAAAGACCATTGATTCTGGGGTCAAAGGACCTGGATTCAACTCCTATTTCTGCCATTTACTGCCTCTATTAAGCAACAATAGACAAGTCATCTGACCCCTCTATGCCTCAGTTTCCTCCTCAATCTGGTGAGGGAATTGGGCTAGATGGCCTTGATAATTCCTTCCATCTCTGACCCTCATGGAAGAAGGGGAGAGAAACCACAAAATAACCCCTTGGAGTACCCCCCAAATATTTCTGAAGGTGATCATTCCAAGATGAAGAATCCTGGAGACCTCCATGGTTGGATGACTGAGTCTTGGAAGCTAAAAGTGTTCCAAGTCATTGTTGCAAATCATGGGATCAGGGATTAAGACCTGGAAGAGGTTTCAGAGACAACTTAGTCCATCCCCTCATTTTACAGGTGAGGAAACTGAGGCCAAGCAAGTGAAGTCACATAGCTATATGCTATCCCTATCCTCTGACTCCAGAGACAGTGCTCTTTGAGCCGCATTGACTCCTTGGTTTATGGTTTAAGGGACTGGTCTTCCCCAGAAGGATTTTGGGGAGGACCAGCGACAGGACAGGCGAGTAAGTTCTCTTTCTCTGGACCACATCTCCCAGAAGACTTTTGGGGAAAGAACATGATCTGAAAGTGACTTCCCAAGAGGTATATCAGGCTCATCACTGTCATTGTGGGCCCAGAATTTGAAGGAGAAAGAAATTGATACAGACTAACATGATCACAACCATGCAGATGACCTGCTGCCATCAATTACGGAGACTGGGATTTCTCCCCTCCTGTTGGTAAGGTCAGATATTCCATGCTGTGGTGAGACACATGGTGGCAGCATGGACAGATCTCACTGTTTCTGTTGCTGCCCAGATGGCAGATTCAAGGTGGCCCTGATTACCCAGGCTCTAGACAGGCTACACCTCTGTGCAAGAACAGAGCTCTTGGACCAGGCCAAATTTCGCATCAGCAGTCAAGATTTCTTATGGCTCAAGGCTTATTATGCCTTTAAAGGCTCATTGGAAAATTACAGTCTAAATGTTTCCAGTTTCCCCAGGTTGAGCTTGAGGCCAGGCTATGCCACTCAGCTTAGAAGGACTAAACCTCCCTGCCCACTTGGGTAAAGGGAATTGGGATGAGATGATGTCATTTCCTTGGGTCATTGCTTCTCACTGACTTTTTCTTTAATATGACTATCTTTTCCCATAAGTTCATTAATATTCTTTCTTAGCTAGGACACTGAGGTTTGAGAGACTGAAATAGCTGGGCCAGAAGACAGTAGAAGTGGCTGATGGGGGTGGGGTGGGATGGTACCATTTAGTTATAAATATTGATTGACAGGCATTTTTAGATAAAGACCTTCATCGAGGCAAGAAGAGGCAGAATACAAGGTGACTGATTAATAATCACCTGCCCCAAATCTTGAGCAGACAGTACAAAGGGGGCTTCTTTGAAAGAACTACATGAGACCACTCCTACTTGAGTAACACTCATCCTGATCCCCATCAACCCAACCCAACCCAACCCAACTCGACCATACCTGTCCCAAACAGGATAAAAGTTCCTGCCTTAGAAGGATCCTTAAACAGGGAACAAAGTTCTCTGAGCTGCCATTTTTTTCTTCTTCATTAATTCTCATTCTAAATCACCTGAACTTAAATTCAAAGCTCCATATGTCAAAATGCACTTTCTTGAAAGATGGAGCATCTGAACATAACCCCAAATAACTGGTGAAATCCCAGCCTTGTTGGTAAAGTATTTTGAAGACTATAAATATCTCTAGTAGACATGTTTTAGGAAGTGAATATAAAGGATAATGGTCGATCATCTAATTCATAAATGATCAAAGACTATTAACACCCAATTTGTGAAAGAGGACACACAAACTAGAAATAATCATATAAAAAGTTCAACTTTTATAATAATGGCTCACATTATAAAGCTCTTCAAAGTCGGCAAAGAACTTTATAAATATAATGTCCCATTTTATCCTTACTGCAACATTGGAAGGTAGATACTATTGTTATTTTCTCTTTACAGTTGTGGAAACTGAGGCTGTCATAGGTTAAGTGAATCCACCAAGGTCATACAGCTAGCAAATGTCTGATTTAGGATTCCAACCCAGATCTTCCTGACTCAGTCTGCACTCTCTCTGTTATCGGCTCCAGCTGCCTTGATTTTTCCTGTAATTAACTTTACCAATAGTTGAAGAAATGCAAATGAAAACTTTTCACGGTCTAGCTCTCATCCATCAAATTGTCAAAAATAAATAAATTGACAAAATTCAGTGTTGGCAAGGTTGTAAAGAAATTATGCATCTGTGCATTTCTGGTGGATTTGCAAATTAGCAGAATCTGTTTGGAAAGCAATCTGACAGGACACTGCAAAAGTTACAGAAACAATAATCCCTTTGACCCAATAATTCCACTGTTGGGAATATATTCTGAGAGTGTTTTTAAAAAGGAAGAAAAAAGACCAGCTATTCAATGACATTTATAGTAGCATCATTTGTAGATGCAAAAGATGAGAAACGAACCAGATGTCCAGCATTTGGTAAACAGATGAATACATTTTATTTCATAATATATTTATTATCAATATAATTATTATAAGATAATAAATTATCTTAATGTAATATGATATTCAAATGAAGTTAGGATTTATTAAGTATGAGAAAATATGAAGAAATAGGCAAGGACTTTCACAAGGTAATGCAAAATAGTCAGAAAGAGCTGAGTTCAAATCCTACCTCAGACACTTACGAGGCCAGATCTATTTATCCAGATTTCCTTTCTGTGACCTCCAGTCTTGCTTCTCCAACCACATATTGTACATCTTGAATTGAATATCTTATACACACCTTAAACTCAACATGTCCAAAATTCTGTATCTTCCCTTTCCTTCCCCTCCTATCCTTCAAGCTCTTCCCTTTTCCTACCCTCTAATTACCATCAAGGGGACCATCATCCTCCGAGACACCCAGGCAAACAATATAATCACCAACTCATCCTCAGTTCCTCACTATCTCTCAACTCTCCTTCTCCCACCATAGTCAATCTGATGCGGAGTTCTCATGATACTACCTTCAAAACATCTCTCAGAGAACCATCCTGTAGAGCATCATTGGATCTGCCCTCAGAGCTTTCCTATCCAGAGCTTGGGCTTAGCATAAGAACCAAGAGTCTTCCTCCACAACCCAATAAGTGAAGTCCCCACTTCATAGGGGTCCTATAACTATATGAAAGGAAAAATATAGGGATAAATGGGCAAACCAAGCAAGCAGGGGGGCACTCAACCAATAATTTACTAGGGATACATTATGTAATAATTCATAGAATCATAGGTCAAGGACTCACAGACCCTCCTCATCCAATTCCCTTGTTCTATAGATCAAGAGACTGAGTCACAGGGAAGTTCAGAGAGCTGCCTGTAGTACCACTGATAATGTAAGGGTGGGATTATGGTCTACAGGTGCCAGAGACATTGAGGGCTCTCTCCACTATACTGTGTTTCATCTCTTGAAAATATGTAAAAGCTGGTTTTGCAGAACTTTAAAGAGGAATATGTTACCAGATGGGACATGCCCCATGGGCACACTCTAGCTGGAACTGGTCAGCCTGATTATACCTTGATTATTCCCAGTATCTTTGTAACAAATTATTTAGTATGTGTGGTAACAATTGAGAGGCAGCATGATCCACTGGCCTGACCCCGAGGCAGGAAGACCTGGTAAGATATCTTAGGATAATACAACTTAGGTTAAAATCCTGCCTCTTCTCCTTATTAACTGTGTGACCATGAGCAAGTTTCTTCATCTGTATAAGCCTCAGTTTTCTAATCTGTAAAATGGGAATGATAATACCTATAACCCCTACATCACCTACTGTGATGCTTATCTGGAATCAATCAAACAATTAGCATTTATTAAATTCCTCCTATGTTCTAGGCATAATGGAGGGAACTTTCAAGAATGCTTTGGAAGACCATTGTTTTATAATAAATACAAAGCAAGGAAGGAGGTGCTGAAACATTTGTTCCCAACAACTGCACATGCTTGTGTTTAGAAAGAACTAGATGAAACACAACAACGTGACCCCAGTTTCATCCCACTCTCTAAAACGGAATCCTGGCACATCTTAAGGAGTATCTCCACAGTCCAGAAATCCATGCCCGGTAAGATAAAGCTGAGCAGCTCTCGACACACCACCAGGAACTGTTTGGCCTAACGTTTCCTGGAATTTTGATTGTTTATGAGAAGAAAAAGCAGGCAAATGAGCGGCCATGAGAAGACAAAGTGTTCCAGGATTTTTAGATAGAGCTCAGACTTGCTTTAGTTTGTTTTGCCCTGGAAAGTATCAAGGTGTCACTGATGGGCTGTTACTGAAAACTGGTGACTTCCTAGCCAGGTTTCTATGACAAACAGGGAATGAAAGACTGGCAGCTACCCAAGAAACTGGCATTATATAGACAAACAGGGCGATGTCTCCCTCTGCCTTCTCTTAGTTATCGGGCATTTAATGAGCACCTACTGTGTGCCAAGCTCTGTTAAGTGCTAGAGATATGAAGTATCTTCATTTCATGCATAAGGAAAATGATGCTCAGAGAGGTTATGATTTGCCCAAGGTCACACAGCACATAAATTTCTGAGACAAGATCTTTGCCCAGGCCTCCCTGACTCCCAGGCCAGTTCTCTATCCATTAGATCCTTCACATTGTTTAAGGCTCAATTAAGAAATGAGTCAAGACTATGACGTACAAGGAAATACCAAGGGGTTGTGTAGTGGGAGTGTTGCCTCTGAATGATTCGTACATGGATGAATCCCTTGAAGTCTTGGCTAAGCCTGGCTCACAGGTGGCCCTGGCTTCTCAAAGTCCTTGTCTTCGGCTGCTGCCATGTTGGAATATGGGACTCAGTGACAGACTGACTGAGGACAAACCTGTCCAAGGTTGGCCATACGGAATGTCCCAGCCAAAACAACTCCCAAAGCCCCTCCCCCAAGTCAACGTCTATGTGCCTTGTCAGAGCAGCACATACTAAAGATCTGAGTCCTAGAAGGACTGAAGGAGGATTCCTTTGGAGTCACTGGCATATTCTCAGGGCTGGGGAGGCAGTTATCACTACCAGAGGAGGGGTAAGGAGTGGCCCACAGGACTGGTCTCATTTCAGTTGGAGACATGAACTCCCCTTCATAGACTAACATTGGAAGAGACCCAACTTGTATCTGAACAGGAATCTCCTCTAAAGCAGACATTCTTCACTTGAGGCCCACAGGAGGGCCCATCATCTCATTTTATGGGGTCCATGAACTTGGGCAAGAAAAGAAAACATCTTTATTTTGCCTAACGCCTAACGGAAACTTAGCATTTAGTTATTTAAAAACACGAATCTGAGAAGGGATCCATAGGTTTCTCCAGATGGCCAAAGGGGTCTCTAACCCCCCAAAAGTTAGGAACCTCTGCTCTAAAGCAGACGACAGATGGTCGTCCGGCCTCCCCTTGAAGACCTAGGGATGGGAAACTTACTACCTGAGGAGACAGCCCTCCCCACTTGGGGCCATCTGTAATTGTTTTCTTCACATCCAGTCAAAATGTCACTTGGAAATCCCTACCCATCACTCCTTATTCATCTGTCCGTGGCCAAGCAGAGAAAACCTGATCTGTGTTCCACATGACAGCCCTCCAAATACTTGAAGATAGCTTTCATATTCCTCTCCTTGCCCTAAATCTTCACAGAAAGAAAAAACCAGGACTACTTTTCTCCAGGCCAGGACTGGATGAGGGGAGAGGGGTAGACTATGAGGTATATGGAGGGCTTTCCTTCAAAGATCTGCTAGACAGTCAGTGAAAGCTCATTGACTGGCTCCCCATTTTGTACCATGGACTCACTTGGCAGTCTGTGGAAGCCTTTGCATCGTCATAGAATGAGGTTTTTAATTGCATAAAATCAGATACATGGAATTATAAAGAAAACCATTCTATTCAATTATTGTAATAAAAACATTTTTTAAATCATGAAGCTCAGGTTAAGAATCCCTGGTGTAGTGGGGAGAATTCTAGGCCTGGGGTCTGGAAGCCTCGGTTCAGTTCCCTGCTCTGCCCTTCATGTGTGTGACCAAGAGTGAGTCAGCCTCTCTGGATCTCAGCCTCACATCACCTGTCGTATGTACATCTGAGGATTGTCAGGAATCTTAAAAGAATCATGTTTGTGAAGGATCAGTAAGCACAGACTGTTCAGGGGTAAACGGGAGAGAAAACAGGGAAAGGCTGAAATAATCTGTCTCCTCAAAGAACTCTAATATGAGAGGGGCTATGCAAACAGGAGAGCACATACAGGAAACATGGTGTGTACATGGAAGACAGGCCTTAATGCGCGTGCACATGCACACACACACACACACACACACACACACACACACACACATACACACATACACACACACCCTCTATAAATGTGTCAGCTCTCATCCACGTTATCTCACCTCACCCCCAGAAACCATCATGGCGCTCCACATCCACTGTTGTCTTTACGCAGGAGGAAAGTCTCCTAGACTCCCAAGGCCGGCTTCTTTTCATTTACTCCAGTCTCTTACCTCCAGGCAGAAACAGCCCAATGAGAACTGATCGGATTTTTAACAACCTCCAGAGGAGATTCTGCAGCCTCCCTTGGTGTCCCCTTGCACTGCTTAACGACCATCCCTGTCAGGAAATTCTTCCTTCTCTCCCTTCAGTCCCCCATGCTTCTCTTCCCTCAGTCCCTGATGCTTTTTTGTTTTGCTTTGTCTTTTCAGCGGGCTGATAATGCAAAGCTTATGAGCATCCTTCATTAAATCACTCTTTTACTAAAGGAAATAATTATTACCCTTTTTCCACTTGTGTAGCCCCTTACTTTCCATGATAAGTACTGCCCAACACCAGGACTTCAGCTTTCCCTTCTAGGCTCAGCAGAGACAGCAGGACTACCCTGCTGGGCTCATGGGATTCTGCCAGTGGCCGTGGCAGAGGGCACAGAGGAAGACTGGGCCTTCCTGGGGTCTGCCTGAGGTCTTTCCTAAGTACCATAGTCTAGAAGAATGACATTCTTGAAGGCTGTTGGAAAACTATTTTTTTAGAAGCTCTCCTGGCTCCCTTCCCTCCTGCCGCAGGCAGTTGGGTAAATAGGGATCCTGGGGACTGAGCTCTGGTTCTATTTCTGTGTGTAGCCATGAACCTATTGTTTATTCTTTGTATTTTTGGAAAATGAGTAAAGTGAGTGAACAATACTTGGTATTGATTCAGTTTCTGGTCTGCAGGCTTAATTTTACTTTATGGATGTCCCATAAAACTGTTAAGTCATACAGGATTTTATTAATGCTTATGCAGTCTCTGGGAGCCAAGCAGAATCAGGTAGAGGGGAAATTTAAAAAAAAAACTTCTCTGAATTTCAAAGATCTTATTCCAGTAATTCTATTCATATTTTAGCTAAAGGAACTCCCTACTTCCAACCTGTGGAGAAAGGAGAAGGCAACAAGAGTGAGAATCAGGAAAACTTGATGGTTTTCCCCTTTGGTGGATGAAGATGGATGGATTCAAGCCGGGGGCAACCATGTTAGTGAAAGACAATTGGGATGCGAGGATGAGGAGGCTGGGGAAGGGACTCAAGCTCATGCCCTGTGAGGATCAGGATCCAAGGAACTGGGAATGTTCACCACGGAAAAGTGAAGAAAGACTCAGGGAGTGCATGACAGTTATCGAAATTATCTGAAGGACTGTCATGTAGAAAGACAAAAGAATCAGAAGCAATGGTCTGAGGTGGAAAGAGCTGATTTAGACTTGGTGAGTTGCTTCTTGGGGGGATATGGGAGGAGGGAAGGAGGGAGAGGGTGACTTCCCCTCCATAGCAGTCTTCTACCAGAGACTACGTGACCATTTTGTTGAAATCGTGTTAGACTAAGTGGTCACTGAGGTTTATTCCAACTCTGAAAATGGAAAAGGGGGACATTTAAGAGAATAAGGACATTTTTTTGTTGTTAGTTATAGAACAGTTTTGATATTTTGCTGGTTAAAAGAAAAAATGACCAATAAAACGGAACTTTGTTAAAAAGATAATGTAGTATCCAAGTGAAGTCCGTATGTTTTAAATCGATTAAAGGACTTTAAAATGTATTTGTACACCAGCCCGGGGTGGGCGGACATGAGGGAAGCTAATAAAATTCCAGGAAGCCAAGTGAAATGCTATTTGTAGCTCTTTGATGTGAATTAAAGAGTCAACAGAATGTGCTCATTTATTAGGTTTCAGAACTAAATTAATGAGAACTAGGGAGAACCTGGGAACTGCTCCTGTGAGATAAATGCAGACTTTGATTTACAAGTCAATTGTTCTCTCCAATTGTTACAGTCAAGAGGTTTACCTTTCCTAGCTCCTAGAGACAACAGTGAAGAGGGAAAGGAAAAGAATGAAGAAGGAACCTGGAAGCCAAAGGAACGACAACATTAGACTAAGATAATGAGTAAAAGGCTGAGAGAACATGGGAGCTCATGGATCCAGAGCTGGACCCAGAGGCCATCAAGTCTGCCTCCCACCTGGTACCCAAGAGGACACTGAGGCCCCTGATGTCTTTGTGTATCCTCTCACTCCAACCTCCTACATTATTCCTCTTTTCCGATTCCTTCCCCCATTACATTGTAAGCTCCCTGAGGGCAGGAACTGTCTTTCTTTCTTCGCATTCCCAGAACTTAGCCCGGTGCGGATGCATAATGATATTTATTGACTAACATGGTGGTGTCTAATAAATGTTATTTATTTTACAAATACATTTTATAAATGCTATTTTAATAAGTGTTATTTACTGACTGAAGTGTTTTGCCTACATCCCACAGGTAGTAAGAAGCAGGATAGTCTTCTCCTGCCTTGTGCTCTCAGATTGTTCCTTTCTAGTGCCTTACCCACTAAATTACTTTGGATTTATTTTGTATGTGCTTTTGGATGTTACACAGGACTCCTCCCACAAGATGCTGCATCTCCCCATTCCAAGAGTTTTCTCTGACTGTCCCCCCCTACCTGGAAGGCTCTCCCTCCTCATCACCACCTCCTGGCTTCTTGGGCTTCCTCAAGTCCCATCTAAAATCTCACCTTTTATAGGAAGCCTTAATCCCCCTTAATCTAATGCCTTCCATCTGCTCCTCAGCCCCAATTTATCTTGTCTACATCTTGTTTTTCCTTAATTGATTACATGTTGTCTCCCCTGTTAGACTATAAACTCCTTGAAGGTAGGGACTGTCCTTCGCCTTTCTTTGTACCCCCTAATGCCTAGAACAGTGCCTGGGATAGAGTGGGTGCTTAACAAATGCTCATTGACTGATTGACTTACATTTGTTTTTGTTATTTCCCTAGATAGAATATAAACTCCCTGAAGGCAGGGCCTTATTTTTGTCTCTCCAGAGTAGAACACTAGTAGTTGTCTGGAACACAGTAGGTGTCTAATGAGTAAGCGCTCATTAATCGATTGCCTTGGTAATACATCATCTCTCCCTTGTAATCATACTTGTACAAAACCCATAAACATTCTCTTTGTCCCTCCTAGATTATTCCCCCGAATTTCCATTAAGCGACCTGGAACAAAGTTTTTACATCCATTTTTCCTTCACACAGATGATTGTCCAATTTAATCCTATTCATCAAATATTTACGAAGCAGTGATGATGTATTTGCCTTTTTCTAACGTAAGAGACTGTGCAGTAGACTGGGTAGTAGACTCCAACCTTGGAGTCAGTCAGAACTGGATTTGAAGACTGCCTCTGATAAATCCTGGTTATGGGACTTTGGGCAAATCATGTGATGCCTCTTCATACACGCTCCCAACTGTCTGAGATGCTTGTGTATTTGTCTGTGCAAAACCCTATTGTGATGACTAGCTCCTTTCAAGCCAAAGGGGCGCTTTCATGGCCCGGAGGTCCGTTTTTTTTCCTATACATGCATCTAGCTTTAGGGACCTTATAGCAGATGAAAATCTGAGTTCAGTCACTCTGAGCCTCTCCTTGGAGACCATCCTAACAACTGGGTTGGGGAGGGGAGACTATCTGCCTAACTGTACATTTAGATCTCTCACTATAAACCCTGGTCCCTATTTGATTGAGGCAAAAATTCATTTTATTGGAAATGTTTGGATAATAAAACAGCAGATCAGATTACATCGTCTGTGGAGAGGCAGGCACCAGGAGTGAAAGCTGGGGAAAGACCCCACCTTTTCTTGACCGACCTGACCTCCCTGGTTTCCTTTAAATTCCAAATAAATCTCATCTTTTACTGGAAGCCTCTTCCAAACTTTCTTAATTCCAGCACCTTCCCTTTGCTAATTATTTTCTATTTATCCTGGTCGTGTCTTGCTTTGTCCTTTATTAGACTGTCATCTCTTTGAGGGCAGGGACTGTCTCTTTTGTAACCCTAGCACATAGTAGGCACTTACTAAATGTTTGGTTGATTTCCTCCAGCCTGAGTGTTATGAGTCCAAAATAACTGTCAAGTCTCTCGGTCCTTCTTTTGCTCCATTCTCACTCCGTCTCCAATCTAAATGCTCAGAATTTCTCTGTGTCTCTTTGTTTTGGTCTCAATATCTTTCTGTCTCTTTTACTTTCTTAAAACTAAGGGATATTTACTTCTAATATATTAAAAAAAAATACAAACATTCCCCCCCCCATTCCCACCTAACCCCTTAGAGGTACTCTCTTTTATATGACCTTGGTCTTTGTGAGGTGTGGACTCATTTGAGCACAGTTCTTTTTCTTTTTAATTTTTGGAATAAAACAAGCCTTTTCTTAACATAGTATAATAAAAAAAGATAATTGCACCTGAACCTGCAAATCTATTATGTACAACTTGCTATTCCTTTTAAAGATATAATAAAGTTATAATGTAAATCTGTTTTTTTTCCTTTTTTTCCTTTCTTCTCCCTCCTGCCCCATCCTAGAGATAGCTACCATTAGACACAAATAGGTTTATGTATGTAAAATTATCCTATGCATACTTCTATTTGTTACTTCTTTCTCTGGATGTAGATAGTGTCTTTCTTCATGTTTTCTTTTCAATTAATTTGGGTATTTATAATAGGATGACTTGGTTGCTCACAGTTGTTCTTAGAACACTATTGCTGTTTCACTATATACAGTGTTTACTTGGTTCTGCTCACTTTGCTCTTCACCATTGCATGCAAGTCTTTCCATGCTTTTCCAAGATCATTGAGCTCGTCATTTCTTATAGCACAATCGTATTCCAGCACAATTGCATGCCACAACTTGTTCAGCCATTCGTTCCCCAACTGATGGGGATTCCTGTAGTTTTCAGTGCTTTGCCACCACAAAAAGAGCTGCTGTAAACGTCCAATTCACATTCAAGTTATAATTAGCATTTGTGAATTTTCCTCCAGCTTATTTTCACTCACTGTTTTCTTTCTCAATCTCTCTTTTTACTCTGTCCCTGTTACTTTATTTTCTTTTCCTACCCTCCCACTTCCTATCCTATCCACCTCTCCAAAAGTCTTTCTCCCACCCTCTCTTCCTCTTCAACCCCATTGAGAGTAAGATTCCGACATTACCAACCCTTCCTACCCCACCTGCTCCTCTGTATTAGTTCCTCCTTTCATGCCCCATTTTTGTAATATAATTGCTCCCTTTTACTTTTTCCTACCCATTTTTTAAAGAATCACCCCATCATATACAATTTAGGCCCAACCTTTCTTTCAAACTACCTCAGTAATGGTAAAATGGTAAAAAAACAAAAAACAAAAACCACAACAGTTTTAAGAATACTGAGGGGTGTGTGTGTGTGTGTGTGTGTGTGTGTGTGTGTGTGTGTGTGTGTAAACAGTGTGACCTTAATGTGAGTGTCTTATAATTAGTCTTTAATATTTTCCTTATATTTCTTCCGGATCTTTTACATAGAATTTTCCACTTAGTTCTGGTCTTTTTTTTTTTTTTTTACAAATACCTGAAAGTCTTTCAGTTTGTCACATATTCATTTTCCCCCCAGGATTATATTCAACTTTGCTGGGTAAATTATTCTTGGACACAACCCTAGGACACAACCACTCTTTTGCTCTTTGAGATATAATGTTCCAAGACCTTTAGAGTAGAGGTTACAAGGTCTTGTGAAATTCTGACTGTATTTCTGCAGTATTTAAATTGTTTTTTTTCTTGTGACTTGTAATATTTTCTCCTTACCTGGGAATTTTGAAACTTAGCTATGCCATTCCTGTAAGTTTTCCTACTGGGATCTCCTATGTCCCCTTGCCCCACCAAGTTCACATCCAAAAATGGCATTGATACCTCATGAGTCTTCTACTCAGCTAATACTACAAAACCCAGTGTGGACTCTGACTTCCAGATTCCTGTATTCTCCAGGCTCCTAGACTCCCAGAAATTCACACTCCTGACAAATTTGGAGACAGAAGATTAATCTCCTTCTCCCAATATGAAAGGACAAATAGGCAAGGTCTAGGACCAAGGCCGGTCTTCATGGGACCACATGGCAGCCTCAGAGGCAGAGACCCAAGGCCTCTCCCCATACAGTGTTATCTCTCATCTGATGCCATCAAGAAAGAGTCAAACGACGGGAGCAGCTGAGGGGAGTGGAGAAGGCTCTGGTCCACTATAGCCTGTGGGAGGTGCACTTCCCTCCACCTCCATTCCAGTAACACTACCAAAGAGTCATCTGTCATCTGGTTAGCAGAACTATACCAGTTTAAAAATGTCTACACATGTTCCAAAGTCTTCCCAAGGCATTGCAATCAATCAGTTTCCATTTGTCATCACTACAGCTCTCCCAGAACAAGGCTCCCCCATCACTCTACTGTGGGAGTGGCATTTGAGGTGCTCTGGACTCCAGCCAGTTCCTGTTACATACACCTGCACTGATTAACCACTTACTATATGCCAGGATAAGTGCTGAGAATGCAAAGAAAGGCAAAAAACACTGCCCCCTCCATTGAGGAGCTCACATTCTAGAAGGGAGGAAGGATGAAAAAATTGTGCCTGTCTCTATGTATCTATGTATGTATGTGTATAGTATTTTATATATACATATATATATATACACACACACACATACACATGTAATACACACACATATACACATGTAATACACACACATATATTATACACACATATATACTATACACATATACACTATACACACATACATATACACATACACACACATATACTATACACACGTGTATTATACACGCATCCATATATACACATATATACATATATACATACGTACATATATACACATACATACAGAGAGAGAGAGAGAGAGAGAGAGAGAGAGAGAGAGAG
>CM053582.1:571264442-571291358 GCA_028627135.1 Pseudochirops cupreus
CCATATACTTCCCCCTTGTTCCTCCCAGGAGACGCTGCTGTCCTCATCCCACCTCCGGTTATACCGACCTGCAGCCCTTGGCCGGTGCTCCTCTCTCTGTTCCCGAGGTGCCAGTTCTGTTTTTCCATCCCTTTCTCAGTCCTTAGTCCATTAGGTTCATACTCTTCTTCCTTTTGTGGGAGCTGAACTTTCACACGATGAACCTGAGTGAGGAATGGGAAACTTTTCCCATTTCGGCTTCCCCCTCTCTGTTAGCGATACAGCAACGGGAGAAGCACAAATGTCAAGGGCGGCTCTGAACTCACAAATAAAATCTGATTGCTCCTGTCTCTTAATCAGGCTGGCATTTAATTATATTAACCTAATGGTTCCAGGGGCAATTTCCAGCCCTGCACTTACTTTTACTGACTCTGGATCCCCATAGCTCTGCGTGATACTGCAGACTTGAGAGCAGTGGTTGCTCTCCATAATCATTAGAAGAGCATCCACCGGGGCTCCAGGAGGCTCAATGTACTGTGGTAATTACCTTGTCTTTGGGAAACTCCCTCTGCTTTTGCAGATTGCAACCCCTTGATAGTTGAGAAGGGAAGAGAGAGAAAGAGAGTCACAGAGAAAGACAGAGATAGAGACACAGAGACAGAGATTGAGAAACATACACACATACAGAGAGAGAAAGAGAGAGAGAGAGAGAGAGAGAGAGAGAGAGAGAGAGAGAGAGAGAGAGAGAGAAAGAGAGAGAGAGGACAGCACTTATATGTGTCAGGAAATGTGCTAAGTGTTAAGGACACAAAAGCAAGATGGTCTACTCTCTACAAGGTTACATTCTAAAGGGTGAAAACAACACAGAACACATAAAAAGAATCTGGAAAGTTGTTGAGCAGGATAAGGGGACAGTGTCTGCATGGTTGACAGCCAGGGAGTGAGTCAGAAGAGAAGTCACAGTGGCTGAAAAATTCAACATCCCATGGCCAGTGTTGTTAAAAAAAATTACAGTCCCAGGTATAAGATGGGGGAAGCATGTGAGGCAGCAGGTTGGCTGAAAAGAATTGGGGCAGGGTGTGTTGCCTGGTTTACAAGGTCAATGTAAGTAAATAGTGTGATATGGCAGTTGAGAAAACAGATGTACTCTGAGGCTGAATTCATTTAGGCACCATGTCCGCCAACAAAAGGAAACTGTCCCACTGTCCTCTGCCCTAGTCAGACCACATTTGGAGACATCACGTTGTAGGAAGAATATTTGTGGCAGAAGCAGCATTTATTTTACTCAGCCTGGGCTGGTTTTACTTTAAGTGGGAAGGAAGGCTGTCCTTTGTGCTTGGTTGGTCTGGGAGTCTAGGGCTTAACCTGGGGACGACTTCTCTGTATACAGGGGCATACAAAATCCTGCCTATGGACAGTCCCTTGCTAGATCTCTCTTTCTGACCCAGTGTTGGTCCCTCAGGCAAATACAGGGGTGTAAGGGAGCAACTGAGGCCACTGGAATGAGTAATTATGTTCTTTTACATCTTTATTGTAGGTAAAGTAATTTTTATTGAATTTCAGGGTCCAAAAATATTTCTTCTTATTCCAAACCTGAGTTTGAATCACTGGACTGAAGGGAATAGGAATAGAAATAAGCATTTATTAGACACCTACTATGTGCCAGACACTGTGCTAAGGGCTTTAAAATTATGATGTCATTTGATCCTCACAGCCCTGGGTGGTAAGTGCTATTATTATTCCCATTTTTTACAGTTGGGGAAACTGAGGTCCTTTCTGACTCCAAGATTCCACAATTGTGTGAAGGTCTTGGATTATTTTAAACCTACTTTGATCTCTTTGTGTGGTTGCCCTGTACTTCCTTTTTCTCCCTCAAATCTTCCCTCAGTCCTGGATCCTTCTGCTTCTCCTTCCTCTTGTCCGTATCTGTGACTAACAATCACAAGAAAACAAACAATTGTTCCCAACGTATTTTTTCCTTTGGCCCCTGGTCAGCCCCTGGGCACCCATGTATCTACGACCTTTCTCTTTTTAAAAAATTTCTTCATATTTTATTTTTCTCCAATTACATGTGAAAACCATTTTCAACATTAATTTTCAAAATTAAGTTCCAAATTCTCTCACTCCTCACTCTCCTCATTGAGAATGCAAGCAATTTGGTATAGGTTATACATATGTAGTCATGGAAAATATATGTCCATATAAGTCATGTTGTAACAGAAAACACAGGCCAAAATAAAAACCCAAGAAAAATGAAGAAAGTCAAAAAAAATGCTTCAATCTGTATTCAGACTCCATCAGTTCTTTCTATGAGGATGGGAAGCAATTTTTATCCTAAGTCCTTCAGACTTGGATCATTGTATTGCTGAGAATAGCTAAGTTAGTCATGGTTAATCATCTTACAATATTGCTATTACAGTATACAATGTTCTCCTGGTACTGTGCGCTTCACTTTCCATCAGTTCATGTAAGTCTTTCCAGTCTTATGGCACAAAAGTATTCCATCACAATTATATAACGCAACTTGTTCAGCCATTCTCCAATTAAAGGACTTCCCATCAGTTTTCAATTCTTTGCTACAAGAAAAGAGCTGCTATCAATTTTTTTGTACATATAGTCCTTTTCCTTTTTGTTTTTTTTTTTAATCTCTTTTGCGATACAGACCTAATAGTGATATTGCTAGGTCAAAGGGTATGCATGATTTTATAGCCTTTTGGGTATAGTTCCCAATGTCTCCACACAATGGTTGAATCAGTTCCCAACTCCACCAACAGGGCATTAGTGTCTCAATTTTCCCACACCCCCTGCCAACATTTGTTATTTTCCTTTTCTTCCCTATTAACCAGTCTAACCAGTGTGAGGCAGTACCTCAGAATTCTTCTCATTTGGTCTGCTGTAATCAATAGTGATTTAAAGCATTTTTCATATGGCTGTAGATAGCTTTGATTATTTCATCTGAAAACTGACTGTTCATATTTTTTTATCATGTATCAATTGGGAATTGACTCTTATTTTTGTAAATTTGACTCATTTCTCTATATATTTGAGAGATATGACCTTTATCAGAGAAACTTGCTTCAAATTTTTTTCAGTTATGATTGCTAACTGTAGCTTTCTCCATCCCATTTTCCCCTTGTTTATTCTATTCTCTCTTCTTTTACCCTGCATTGCTTCAAAAGTGTTTTGCTTCTGACTACCACCTCCCCCAATCCACCCTCCCTTCTATGTACATTCCCCCTTCTCATGTTCCCTTGCTCCCCTACTTTTCTGTAGGGTAAGATAGCCAATTGATTGTGTATATTATTTCTTCTTTGAGTCAATTCTGAGAAGAGTAAGGTTCAAGTGTTCCCCACCACCTCCCTCCTCTTCCACTCCTCTGTAAAATCTCTTTTTATGGCTCTTTTATGTCAGATAATTTATCCCATTCTACCTCTCCCTTTCCCTTTCTCCCAGTGCATTACCCTTTCTTACTCCTTGCTTTCATTTTTTTTAGATATCATTTCATCATATTCAACTGATACCTGTGCCCTCTATATACATATAATCCTTCTAGCTACCCTAATAAAGAGGAAGTTCTTATGAATTACAACTATCATTTTCCCATGTTAGAATGTAAACAATTTAACCTTCTAATCCCTTATGATGTACCTTTCCTGTTTACCTTTTCATGATTCTCTTGAGTCTTGTATTTGAAAGTCAAATTCCCTATTCAGCTCTGGTATTTTAATCAGGAATGCTTGAAAGTTCTCTATTTCATTGAATGCCCATTTTTCCCCCTTAAGGATTATACTCAGTTTTGCTGGGTAGGTGATTCTAGGTTGTAATTCTAGCAGCTTTGTCCTATGGAATATCATATTCTAAGTCCTTTGATACTTTAATGTAGAAGCTGCTAAATCTTGTGTTATCCTGACTGTGGCTCCATGAGACTTGCATTGTTTTTTTCTGGCTACTTGCAATATTTTCTCATTGACCTGGAAGCTCTGGAATTTGGCTATGATAGTCCTGGGAGTTTTCATTTTGTGATCTCTTTCAGGAGATGATTTGTGAATTCCTTCCATTTCTACTTTACCCTCTGATTCTAGAATGTCATGGCAGTTTTCTTTGATAATTTCTTGAAAGGTGATGTCTAAACTCCTTTTATGATCATGGCTTTCAGATAGTCCAACAATTTTTAAAAGATGTCCCCTAGGTCTATTTTTCCAAGTCATTTGCTTTTCCAATGAGATATTTCACACTGTTTTCTACTTTTTCATTCTTTTGGTTTTGTTTTTTGATGTCTCATAGAGTTGTTGTTTCCATTTGCTCAATTCTAAGGAATTATTTTCTTCAGGGAGCTTTTGTATCTCCTTTTTCATTTGTCCAACTCTACTTTTTAAGGAGTTCTTTTCTTTAATGCCTCTTTTTCCATTTGGATAATTCTACTTTTCAAGGCTTTTTTTCTCCTCATTGAATTTTTGTACTTCTTTTACCACTTGGCCTATTCCGTTTTTTAAGGTATTATTTTCTTCAGTATTTTTTGCATTTCCTTTACCAAGCTATTGACTCTTTTTTTGTGATTTTCTTGTATCATTCCCATTTCTCTTCCAATTTTTTTCTCCATCTCTCTTATTTGACTTTTTGAGCTCTTGCATGGCCTGAAACCAATTCATATTTTTCTGTGAGGTTTTGGCTGTAGGAGTTTTTACTTTGTTGTCTTCTTCCGAGTGTGTTTTGATTTTCCTTATCACCATGGTAACTTTCTATAGTCAGATTTTTTTTTCCTGTTGTTTGCTCCTTTTTTCAGACTATTTCTTGACTTTTAACTCTTTGCTTAAGTGGGGCTCTGCTTCCAGAATAGAGGGCACACTGTCTCAAGCATGAGGGGTTTTGTGCTGCTGTTTTCAGAGCTATTTCTAGGGACTTGTAAGTTTTCAGTTCTTCTAAGGTGGTATGATCTAGGGAGAGGTGTGTTTACTATTCTCCTGGCCTGTGCTCTGGTCTATGAGTGACCACAAGCACAGTTTTCTGCCCTGGAACTGTGATGAAGGTCCCTACTCCACTGCAGCTGCAAGCTCTGTTGTGCCAATGTTCCTCTTCACCTTGGAACTGACACCTAGTACTGTGACCTGGACCTGAGTATGACCAAAATAGCAGAATCCTGTCCACAGTGCCAGCAAAAGGGCCCCTGCACTCTCCTTCTGACCAGTTGTCCTACTTCCTTACCATCTGTGCCCTGAGAGCTCTGGATGCAGCTGATAGTGCTCTATCGTGTTTTTCTATCCTCCATTACTAACTGTCATATCCATGTTCCACAATTTCCAACTTTCGTGGATTTAAAGTTAGAAGGGTCCTCACAGTTGAGGAAGCTGAATGCTAGAGAGGTGGCGTGGTCACCTGGGTAGGTCACATGGGTAGACAAGAGTAGAGCAGGGTCCTCTGACCCCAAATCCAGAGTCCCTTCATTAAACTTCACTAGAGGTGAAAGGTCTGGGTTACTCTATGAGTACAGAGGTTTTAGTCAGACCCAATGTTTCCTTCTCCCCTTTGCATCATTTCCAGCATGCTCCCTAAATGTGTATTTCCCTTAAAGCTCTGTTTTGGACCCTCTTTTCTCCTGGGGATGCATTAGCAACTGTGGGTTCAACCACCACCTCTGTGCAGATGGCTTTCAGGTCTGTCTTCCAGTCTTGGTCTTTGTCTTGTGCTTCCATCAGGCAACCCAAACAGTCCTCTGCTAACTGAACTCCCTACTTCCATTCTTTCCCTTCCCCAGTCTATCCACACAACTGTCAAAGTGATTTTCCATGATTTTCCATACCCCTATTCTCAAGGAGTTTATGATCTGTTGACATGTTGTATTCCCCAAGTAGAATGTAAGCTTCCTGAGGGCAAGACCTATTTTTTGTGTTCATCTTTTGTGTTTGCCAGTACATAGCACATGTGGTTCCTGGCATATAGTAGGTGGTTAATAAATGCTTTAAGAACTAAGCCTTCATTGGTGTATTTAGGTTTACAGAGCACCTTCCCCTCCACATCTCTGGGAAGTCATTAGTACTAGGATGATTATTCTATTTTACAGATGAGAAAACTGAGGCTCTCTGAGAGGAAGTGATACCCATGCACCACACTCTACTCCAGTACTTCTTAAACTGTGGGTCACAATCCCATATGTGGTCCCATAACAGTAAAATGTTGATGGACACTCAATGACCAACAATTAATTCAAAACAAACATGTAATGAATCCAAGGTGTTTGTGGCAGTGCTTGCCTGTGTTGCATTACACAATTTCACTACAAGCTTGGTTCTGAACACACAACATGTGCACTTTGCACAGTGCATGTTGTTATGACACATAAAGCCAATGAATGCTGCCAGAAACACCTCAGTTCAGATTTGAGACTATTGTATAATAATGAATTGCTTTTTTTTTATTGTATGTACAAAGTTTTCTACTCTTACAGAAACATAATAGTTTAATTATGGAAAACAAAGACTTTTTAATATTTTCCTACCATCATTCCTTAGCATGTAAGTATCAAATTAGTATATCTTTGGATTGTATTGTATTAGAATGTTTGATTTTTAAAATTGCTGTTATCTCCTTCTTTTACACAAACCTTAAGTGTTTAATTGCAGCAAGTAAAGACCAAAGTCCTTTAATAATATTTCTCCACTGTATGTGTATCTAAGTGTGAACATCACTTTTTAAAATTAAGCACAAACAAATATAATTTCATACACTAAAGCTAGTATTTATTTGAGAAATTATTAGCAATATTTGTTTATATTTTGGGACAAAAATTTTTTTCTGTCATAGATAAGTGGCTAAATTTAGACAGAAGAGGTAAAAATACCAATGACCATATGGTAGAGTCTTCACTACCAGGTTGTAGAACACCTAACTTGACAAGAAAAAGAAAATGTGTTGAATCATTTTTGCAATATGAATTTATTTATAATGATGATGATGTGGAAAAACCTCTCTGCTTAATTTGTAATGAAGTTTGAATTTCAGAAAGCATGAAACCAGTCAGCGCAAAATGACAACTTAATACCAAGTGTGTCGTGTATTGCAATCAACCAAAGGAACGTTTTGAACGACTTTTATTTAAATAAAAAAAAACAATATTTTGAGAAATTTGCTACTGTCAACAAAAAGTATTAACTTGCATCTGTGAAACATCTTATTTATTTGCAAAAACTAAAAAGCCCTATGTTACAGGAGAAGATCCCATGTTACCTGCTACTATTAAAATGTCAGAAATAGTTCATGGGGGGAAGTATGGGTATGAAATTCATAAAATTCCTTTATTGAATGACACTATTTCCAAACAAATTTCTGAAATTAGTAACAACCAATTCCAACAGCTTATTACTAGGCTTAAGGGCACTCCAAAGTTCGAAATTCATTTAGATAAAACAACTGATATTTCTAACATGGCACAGTTATTACTTTATGTAAGATGTGTTTATGAAGGAAGTATACGTGAGGAATTATTGTTTTGTCACCCTTTGGAAGGACACACAAGAAGGAAAGATATATATCTTAAAATCGATGAATTTTTTTCACAAATGAGGATTTATAGTGGAAAAATTGCTTTGGAGTCTGTGCAGGCAGTGCTGGAGCAATGATTGAGTGAGCATGTTGGATTTGTAGCAAAAGTTAAAGCTAGTGGTAATGAACATATCACTTTAATTCACTGCATGATCCACGGGGAGACACTTGTAGCCAAAAAAATTATCACCAGAGCAAACTGTTGTGCTTTGAGATACTACCAAAATTGTTAAACTTCATTAAAAGTTGTGCTGTTGGGGCAGCTAGGTAGCACAGTGAATAGAGCACCAGCTCTGGCGTCAGGAGGACCTGAGTTCAAATCCAACCTCAGACACTTAGCACTTACTAGCTGTGTGATCTTGGGTAAGTCACTTAACCCCAATTGCCCTGCCTTCCCCCCCTCCAAAAAAGACCAAAAAAAAACCCAACCAAAAAACAAAACCGCGCCCTTAGTAGTCATTTGTTTTCAAACCTTTGGAAAGACATGAACTCTAATTACAAAAGCTTATTAGTACATGCAGAGGTAAGGTAGCTTTCAAGGGGGAGAAGTTTAAACAGATTATTGAAATTGAAATATGAAGTTGTTGTATATTTGATTGAGCAGAAATCTGATTTTGTTCATTTCTTTCCTAATGACTTACAGCTTTCAAAACTGTGTTGTCAGATATTTTTGGAAAAAAATGATTTAAGCATGTCACTTTAAGGAAAAAAATTGTAACATTTATTTTAAAATATAAAATGGAAAGTTTTACTAAAAAATTAACATATGGAAGAATAGGGTGGGAAATGGTTTTTTAGAAATGTTTACAGCTATGGATGATTTTATAATTGAAAATAACCTTTCCAAAGATTTAATTGTGAGAGTTATAACTGATCATCTGAGGTGCCTGGAGACACAGTTTCAGAAATACTTCCCTTCAGATTTTGATCTAAAAAACTAAGTTGGGTTCATAAACCATACTCAATTGAAATAAAAAAAAACAAACATTAGTTATCTGTCATTAAAAGTTCAAGAAGAATTTGCCGAGTTGTCAAGCAACACAAGTTTAAAATTTGAGTTTCCTAAAAAATTGTTAAATGAATTTTGGTTTAGGATTAAGACAGCATTTCCAACTATTTCTGAAATGGCCCTAAACATACTTCTGCCATTTTGTACTATGTATTTATGTGAAGTGGCATACTCAACACTGATGATTCTAAAATAAAAATATTGATCAACTCTAAAAAAAATGTTGAAGTTGCTCTATGTCATGCAGTATCAAATATTCCACCAGAATTTAATTCTCTGTGTAAAAATAAACAAATACACCTGCCTCATTAGTGTGCAGATTTGCTTTTGTCTTTAATAAATGGTAAAATTATATGTATACCAAATAATTGATTTAAAATAAATTTCTTTATGATTTGTTATCAGTATATGTTTGATTTGTATACCTACTTAATATACATATATACCCAGGATTGGATAAAAATGTCTTGGGTGAAAAGGGGTGACCATGGACCAGTCACAGCTTCTTGGAGCCCACTTTTCTCAACTGAAATATGGGGCAATAATACCTGCCTCATAGAGTCATTGTTAGACCCAAAGAGGTGATGGAGATGAAGAGCTTTGCAAACTGTAAAGCATTGTGTAACAGCTCAGATAAAACAAGACAGACCGGTTGTCACAATTCAGGAGAGGAGGTGTGCCAGAAAAGAGATGTCACAAGTCTATTATAAAGGAAAGTGTGACTGGGGAGAGGCAGCAAAGAAACAGAGGCCAGGATGTGTTGCCAGTTCCATGGAGCATCATTCTTTGTTTTTGTGTCTAGATTTGTGTTTCTGTGCATTGGAATGTTTGTTTTCATTGATTGCTGCTAAATTCAGGATAAATAACTTTTTTTTCTGGAGAGGTAGCAATGGTGAATGGCAACACATTGAGCTTATAATTAGAGGTCATGGTTTATATCAGTGGGTATGACATTATTGCTAGGCTCATACACCTATAATTAGCCTTTAATGGGTATCTAGAAACAGAGTACCATAAACATGAAACCAAGAATTTTTTTGAAGATTATGGCTAAAAAAATTACTGGGAAAGAAGTACGGTGATAGATGGACCCATTCTATCCACTGGGCCAGATATCGCACTTACCCATTTACTAAGCACCTGCCATGGCAGGGAGTTCTGTGCTGAAGAGAGAGGGAGAAGCAAGGTCAAAAGAAGACAGAGTCTCTGCCCTCCTAGAGCTCATGGTCTGCTCCAGCCTTCAGGCATAATCACAAATAGCTGTGATATTTCAGACCTAGCCCTACTACAGATGTCTGAGAACACCTTGGGGAGTGGGGTGGGCTCTTGCCATAGTAATCTCTATGGCCCCTTTTATACCTATTCAGACTTTCCCTTAGAAACATTAGAATTTGGCTCATGATTCTCACAAAAAAGGAGCCTTACCTCTCCTGTAAGCATCCAGGCTAAGAGGACAGCGTTAGGACCAGATACAAGTAGAACAGTACCATTGCAGTAAGGAGAATTCTCTTCTTTTCTAGACAGTGTCAAGAAGCTCCATCCCCTCCAAATGTGGCCAGTCTGGGGCAGCGCAAAACAGGATTCTCAGCCCCTAGCTCCTGCTTCTCAATGCAGCCCCAGATCGCCTTGTTCCAGGCTGCTACATCATACTGCTTGAGGTCCACCCAAATGCCCAAACCTCTCTGAAACTTTTCCATTTCTGGCTATAGCCATAGCTAGTCTCCTATTACCACACTGTAAAGAGGCCCACACTCTTGTCTAGGATAAAGACTCCAGCACAGGATGTGGACACCAGCTCTCCAAGCATCCGGTGGCATTCTCACTTGAAAGACCATGGGGCTCACTCTGGAGCCACACCTGCTTCTCTTTGTTTGGTTTCATAGGACCCCTAAGGCACACAAGGAAAAGCATATCACTTATTGGGGAAATAATAGAGAGGAAAAGAGCATTAGAATGTTAAGAAATGCATAATTGTTGACTAGAGATCCAGCCTAATGCTCTAGCATCCTGGTTATTATGACTGCATCTGCCATCACAGGCGGATGGAGCCAAGGAGCAGGCCCAGCTTTCCACCACCATGTGAAGCAATCATTTCCTTTCCCCTCTCTTCTTGTGGATGCTTCATTTTATGACATTGCTGTTGGGGGTGCCTCTCCATAAAGCCCTACAGAGCCCCTTTATTCACATTCTGGAAACTGAATGCAAGGTCTCAGAACAAACCATGAAAACCATGTTTTGCAGACATTTGGGTTTGTGCCTTGGAGTTCACGTGGAGTTGTCCTGGCTCCTTCTTCTTGAGTTTGTTGAGTACAGCAGAAAATGTAAAGAAAAGGAAATATACAGGAGAAGGGAAGGGGGGGTGGGGGTGGGGATGTTGTTTTGAGACCAGCCAGTAATATTCAGCAATCATCCATGGCCTCAGAATTCACCTAGTCTGACCCCTTCATTTCATAAAGGCTGAAAGTGAGGGTCAGAGAGCAGAGGGGACTTGCCCAGGCTCAGCGATTTGAACCTATGTCCTCAGATTTGACATTCGGGATTTATTCCGCTGTGCAGTTCTCTGATTACTTGGGCTGGTATCACAATCTCTGGTCTTTCTCTTGCTTGTTTAAAATCACCACTTAGAATTGTAGGTGTAGAGCTGAAAGGGACCTCAGAGGCAATCATCTAGTCTAACTCCCTCGTTTCACACACTTGAGGAAACTGAGGCCTGGAGAAGTTACTTAAATAGTAAATGTCCGAGGTAGAATTTGAATGCAGGTCTTCTGACTCCACACGGGCTCCTTCCACTGTCCCACACTTCAGATTTCACTCAGCCCTAACTTAGGAGTCAGTGCTGATGAACCACTGATGCCTTTTCTTGGGATTCCCTTCTTACTTGTCTCTTCAGGCTGTAAGCTTTCTGAGGACAGGCACCATAGGTCCTGGTCCATTCCGTTCGGGGATTACTACAGAGCGGACACTGAGTAGATGCCGTGAAGACAAAATTCAATAACCTTAAGCCAACAGCAGGGAGATTCCCACGGGTAAATACAGACCCCAGAAAGCCTCAGGACAGTGACTTGCGTCCCCACGCCTTCTCATGCATCAGTGAGTCCTTACTCCACTGCCCGTGCCTCTAGCTCTAGGAGAGAACCGAGCTGTGCCCCAAAGTTCTGTCACAATGAATGAAGAAACCGCCTGCTGTCAAAAATCCCGGATGGGGAGTTCTGGAGGTCGGGAGCGCGAAGGACGCGGAGGATTAGCCGAAGAGCTCGTGGGCGTCCCTGTACCCCCCCTCCCCATGTGAGGGGATGGGGAAGCTCTCTAACGTCTGGGGAGGGGTGGACGTGGACAAATGTTCCTCAAGAAGGGCGCCCGAGGAGGCGCTGCGATCTGAGGAAGGGGAAGGACGAGAACTGGAGCCCTCTGACTTACGTCTTATCAGGTTAGGGGTAAAGAGATCCAGGCAGCTGCCCAGAACTTCTCCCAGTTTCTCTTGTTGCCTTCCTCCCCGGCCTCTGCTCATCCCTCCCTTCACACCCCGCACACCTGCACAGACACGGACCCCCCTCCCCCCACACACACGAGAACACTCACGGGGACACACACAGACACGCACACACACAAACACACAGGAACACACACGGGGTCACACACACACCAGAACACACACACGTAAATACATACACACACAGGAACACACATGGACACGAGGACACGCACATACGCACACGGACACGGGGACGCACACGGACACACGGGGACACACACGGACGTGGGGACACACACACGAGAACACACACGCAAATACACACACGGGGACACACATGCACACACACGGACACACACGGGGTGCACACACGGACGCGGAGACACACCCCCCCCACACACACACATGCCCAGCACCTCCACGCACTCCAACCTGGACTTCACCACTTAACGCTCTCCAGGCTGGGCTCAGGTACTTCAAAGCTCCCACCGCTCTCCTTCGGGCTCTTGGAATACCATTTTTTATTTGCTCTGTCTCTTTACAGCCCAGTTGTTCCTTTCTGGCCGGCAGCAGATAAAATATTTCTCTAACAAGTTCTCACTAGAAGACAGCTCCGAGCCCCGAAATGACGGGCGACTGCTCCATTACATGGCTAGGCCCAATCTCCTCTTTCCGAACTCTCCCAATGCTCCTCCACCAGGAGCCAGGCGTCTCCTTTGTCTCTTACTCCCTTGGACGCTATCACCTTTAGGAAGAGCCCTTTCCAGAGAGTCCTTTTCCATCAGACCCTCTTCTTAAAGGAAAAAAGTCTTTCAATAGATTCCAGTGGCAGGATCATAGACCTAGCTCTGGAAGCCCGTCCAATCCTTCATTTTATATCCTAGGAAACTGGGGCACAGAGAAAGGAAGTGACCCCCAAACATAACAAGTTCATAAATCTGAAGATGGACAGGACATCAGAGGCCCAGAAGGAACTTCTAATTCTACAGAGGAGGAGTCAGGCCCTAGGAAAGCCAAGTGATTTGCCCATTGTCACCCAGGTTGAAACCTTCAGTTGGGATTCGAACTCAAGTCCTCTGTCCTCCCAAAAGGTAGCTGCAGGGAGTGGGGTCAAATTGTTGGATCGTTAGAATCAAAAGAATTGTTTAGAAGGGGAAGAGATGGGCCTCAGAGGTCAAGTCCAACTCCTTTTTATTGGTTAGGAAGGTCACACATAATGATCATAACTCTAGAGCTGGAACAAGCATCGGAAACCATCAAGATCACTCCCCCTCCCCCCCATTTTAAAAATAAGGCAACTGGAGTCCAGAAAGGAAGGATGTTTGACCTACCCAGTAGAGCAGGAGTTTGAACCTTCACTCCATAGTCTAGAGCTCTGGTCATGCAGCCAGTCTGTGTCAGAAGCAGGACTCACCTCCAAGTCATCCTTCAAGGATGGCTTTCTATTCACCACACCATCTATCACAGGCAGCTGTGCCCCTACCCATGCTCTCCTCTGCTGATTCCCTATGGCTGGTGGCTGAGCCTTGGTTTCTGAAGGATGTGTTATGCCAGCAACATCTGAACTCTGGAAGATCTGGCCATGTTGGACAGCTGAGGAAGGGAGGACCCAGTAATGAGTTGTTCAAGGACCTGCTGAGTTAAAGTCAGAGAGATACTTCAATCACAGAAGTGCCCATTAAGTGATGAATTTCTATTTGGTCATAGCAACATGAGAAACTGCCTGCTATGGCATCATGAGGTCACTGTCTGCCTTGATGGGGAAACACCAACATGAACAAATTCATACATTCATGACCTATTGAAGCATGCCGAGTGGTCTTCTCAGGGTGCTTTTTGGGGATGTTCTGTGCTCTGGTTCCTACTTTATTGATCAAACAGAAAGTTCCCTTCTTTCTTTCTTTGTGAGAGTTTTGCGACCTCGATTCCCAGTCTTCAGCTTGGTGACCCTTTACTGTTACAGAATGGTTTGCTTCAGAAAAGAGAAGTAGTTAGATCAGACTGTCATGCAGAGAAGTTGTACAGTTTGGAGGTGTGAAATGCCACATGCCATGGGAGAAGTGCTGCTTCTAGAGTCAGAGGATCTAGGTTAAAACCCCACCCCTAAATGTTCTTGCCTGTGTAACCCATTTCCGGAGGAGGTTGGATGAGATGTGATCTCATGAACTCATTGGTTCTGTCATTCCTGGGTCTCTTTCCTCATGGGCCTTTGTTTACTATTTCGTTTCGTGGCTTCCAAGAGGAAAGTCATATGTGCCAGGATATGCTCCATCTTGGGAACAGAGAGAATTAAATAATCACTACACATTTATTATTTATTAAATTTGTGTTCCAGGTACTTTACCAAGTAGGGGGAATACTAAAAGAGGCAAAAGACAATCCCTGCCCTCAAGGAGCTCACAGTCTAATTGGAAGAGACAACATGCAAACAAATATAGACAGAGCATGCTGTCTGCAGGATAAATAGGAAATAATTAACAGAAAAAAGGTCCTGGAATTTAGAATTAAGATGAATTAGAACTAAGAATTAGATTTAAGAATTTGGCAGGGATGAATCTGTGTCACCTTCCCATTCTCTCTGGAGCCCTGACCCCTGTGAGGGAGGGAGTACAAATAGTACACTCTCCATTTCACAGATGAGGGTGGTGAGCCTCAGAGACATTAAGAACTTGCTGAAGGTCACACAGATGCTCTGATCGCCTGTAGAATCCTAGGGCTTAGAACAAGGCAGAGCCAGGATGGAAACACAGGGCTCTGACTCCCAGCCACTTCCTTCCCCACTCTATCCCACCTGCCTCCCCATGATGTCCTCCTGTAGAAGTTTAGGACACTTTCCCAAAGGAAAATCCAGCAGGATATGATTGTCCAGGAGCTCTAGGAGGACAGCATGGGGAAGCATCCCTCTTGTTAGCACCAGAAGGGAAGAGAGAGTCCAGAGCTGCATTCCATTGAAACCACAGCCTCCTCCTCAGTCACGACCCCTCACATCAGTCAGGTTGATGGAAAAGTCTCCCATCCATTTTGCAAAAAGGCAATAACATTCCCACTGAGAGTTTGTCATTAGACATAGAAAACACAAGAGGAAAATCCAATTGTCTCCCACGGATGGAGCTAAAATGATCATAAACATGGATCCTTCATTCCAGAGAGCAGAAATAAGAAACAGTTGCTGAGATTGCACAGTGACGGAGACTTCACTCTCTAATTGTCAAAAAGCATTAACCATCAAGTATTTATTCCACAGCAGAGGAAGAGCGAACAGACTTGAGCGGCTCCCCTCGCCAGAGGTTGGCCCTCATTGTCATGCATGGATTGCAACAGGGGTTAGGGAGGGAGATCTGTTTGCATTTATTAATCAGAGAGAGTCAAAGGCACACAAAGATATCATCAAGGCTCCCTTGTGCTGGAGGAGACTGACAAGGGAAATTCCTGGTGAAGGGTTTGCAGAGTGTTTGCAATCTGTTCAAAGCCCTCTTTCTCTTTGCAGGTGCAAACCTTTCTATCTGTTACATCAAAGAAACAATAGAAAATTAACCATCATAAACAGAGCAGGACAGGTTTTAATCTCCCATTTTTCAAAGACAATAGCAGAGGTATAATTAATTTCAAAGCAATATTTGTTGTTCTTTCATTTTTCATTTGTGCCTATTAGTGTTTCCTTGGTTGAGGAGGAAACTTGGACCTGCCTGAGACTTTGGCCCATTTTTATTTTTGTAAAAAATTAGAACTTCTCCTGAAATGTCTTTTGAATAGACAAATATCTTGTTAGCACATTTGCTTGGTAGAATAAAGTCGAGTTGTCGAGGTGATACTGGAGCTGAGATGGGCAGAAAAGCAGCTTGAGAAAGCGGAACGCTTTCTGTGTTGGTAAGAGCTTAGGGATGCAGGAAAGGAGGATGAAGGAAGATGGATGCCAGAGATTTACCAGCCTGCTTTCTGAAGGAAGGAAAGCTTTGACCACTGCCAAAGTGCCTTTTGAATCTCCAGCAATGTTGCCCTCAATCCTTTGAGGAGT
This sequence comes from Pseudochirops cupreus, assembly GCA_028627135.1. Taxonomy (NCBI): domain Eukaryota; kingdom Metazoa; phylum Chordata; class Mammalia; order Diprotodontia; family Pseudocheiridae; genus Pseudochirops; species Pseudochirops cupreus. Next base: position 571,280,454 of record CM053582.1, read on the forward strand.
TTCCAGCCTATCTCTTTCAAAGATCACAGATCAGGATCTGGTAGGGATCTCAGAAGTTACCTACTCCAATTCCCCCATTTTACAGCTAAGGAAACTGAGGTCCAGAAAGGTTAAGTAGCTTGCCCTCTGTCCCACAGACTTACATTGCAGAGGTAGGCACCCAGTGCTACTGAATTTGGAGTCTAAGGAGATGAGTTCACAAGCCAGCTCTGCTGCTCACCAAATCACTTAACCTCTCTGTCTCAGTACTTTCATCAGACTAAATGACCTCAGAGGGCCCTTCCAGCTCTGGATCTATGAGCCTATGATTTGAACTCAGGTCCTCTGCTCCCAAATTCAGCCTTCTTCCTACTGGACTGTTTTACCGTTATGGTCTAGTCACTCCCTAAGTGACTGAATCCAAACTTCACAGAACAAATCCCATTAACAAAAGGATATGTTCCATAAAACTTGAACTCAGTCAAAACACTGAAGGTCCCCCACCCCTACCTAGTCTAATGACTACCCAGTTCCAGATAAGAAAGGAAGCTGCAATCAACATGCTCTGTTCTGTTGGTCAGGGAGTGGCAAAGGGTCTTCTACCAGGGTCTGGCTTTGGAATGACCCCCAGGAGACTTAGAGTGTTGGAGCAGCTTTTGGTGTTCTGATGGTATTTCCCATGGAGATGTTCTAATGTCTTCAAACCCCAGCTACATTCATTCCATCCATCCTGAACAGGAATATGGAGTGTTCTGAAGCCATTCTGAGAAGTCCCTCCCATCAGCTGCAATGCATCCTCCTCTTGACTGAATCCCAGTGATTGATTCTGGAGCAGGGCATATTTTCTAGTGGAAACGGGAGTGAAAGCCTGTCTGCAACTCTCCTACCCTCCTCACTTCTAATGTCCAATTGGTTTCCGATCAGTTCCCTCCCCTCTTCTCTCTTTATACCCCTATCAGAAGGATCTTTCTCATACTGTTGTGACCAGGTCATTTCCCTCTTAATGCTAGTGTATGGCCACTGCCCAAGATATAGCTTCTTAGACAAGCCCTCACATCAGAGGAGAGTCTGATAAGACCAGACTTTTCTCCCCTGATTTCACCCTACATCCTATTGTTTTCTCTAGGGCATGGTCACACAGGGTCACACACTCTTTGTCCTCTGAACACATCCTTTGCCCTCCCATTTCTGCAATTCTGAGTCCTTTGCTCTGTCTAGAAGGTCCTCTATCTTGGCCTGCTGAATCCTGACCCATCCTTCAATGTCTAGTTCAAGGCAACCTCTCTTGATCCTCAGCCTGAGAGGCCCAGAGAAGGCATCAGATGAATGCTTATTTCTTTTTCCTTGTCCCAAAGTCAGTAACAACCATCTCTCTTCAAACTCAGGCAGCATTTTGTTTTGTCCTGGACTAGTGCTTTAATCATGCAACCTTTCATATTATTGCTATCTGCATTGGGCTCTTAGCCCCTTTCTAGAGTGCAGTCTAATACCTCTTCTCCTACATTTTCCTTCAAAGCCTCCCAAACACTGAGGTAATAATGGCAATGTGTGCATCAACCTCATTACCAGTGGGTACATCCCTGGAAAGTATACTGCCAAGGTAAGTGAACTCATCCACAGTATTAAAAATTTCTCCATTTACTGTAACTGATGGTTCCACATATGGATGGTGTGGTGGTGGCTGGTGGAGCACCTGTGTTTCCTTGTTAGGCCAAAATTAGCACAAGTAGCAGAGAATCAATCCATACTTTGTTGCATCTCAGTCTCAGAGGCTGCATAAATTGTGCAAACGTCTGGGAACAAAAATCATGCACCATCTCTCCTTCTACTTTAGTCTTGGCTTATAGCCTTTTCAAGTTAAATAATTTACCATCAATATGGTAGCTGGCCTTGATGCCGTGTTCACACTCACTGAAGGCTTCTGACAACCTAGCTGAAAACATCATGCTAAAAAGCATGGGAACAAGCACAGTGCCCTGTTTCATTCCATTGGTGACTGGGAAAGCATGACAGCATCACCCATCTTTCAGAACCCAGGCAAGCACGTCGTCATGGAAAGCATACGAAACTGATGAACTTCATTGGGCAACCAAATTTTGCTATAATTTTCCATAAGCCCTCATAACTGACGGTATCAAAGGGTCAGATCAATTAATGTTGTGCACAAACCTCTGGTCTGCCCCTGGCATTTCCCCTGGAGTTCTCAGGCAGCAAACACCACTCCTCAGCCCTTTCTGAAGCTGCACTGACTCTCAAGTAGCTGATCATCTTGCAGGTGAAGGACCAGCCTTCTAAGGAGGACTCTGGCAAAAATCTTGCCAGCAGTGACTAAGAGAGAGACCCCCCCTGTGATTGTCACAGGACAATCTGTTTCCTTTATCTTTATAGAGATGGACAATGGAGGCATCCTTGAACTCGTGGTGGATAACCTTCTCTTTACATATAACCTGGAAATTTTGCCTTGTGAAGCTCAGCTGGAATAGAATCAGCACCAGATTTTTTTGTCATACAAGAGTAGCCCAATGAAATCCAAAACCTCTTTTTGAGTTGGAAGTTCAGCTAGAGAGGATTGATCTCAACCTGAGGTATACAGTCAATGACTTTTCAGCATTGATTGAGCACGATCTGTTGAGAACACTAAAGAAGCCCATCTCTCTAGGATCCTTATTGCTAATCATTGTGGCTCCATCAGCACTGAGTGGTTGAGATGCACCATCGGTCTTTGGCATATAAATAGCCTTTAAGGCTCATAAAAGGACTTTGGATCATTACTATCAGCATAAAACGGAATGTCATCTGCCTTTTTAAAAATAAATTTATTTATTTTTAAGTTTTCAACATTCATTTCTACAAGTCATCTGACTTTATTTTTTACTGAGCCAAGACTCCTGCATCTCTGTAAATTTTGCTTGCCCTCTCCTTTTTTTTGTTTTCATCTTAATATTTTATTTTCCCCAATTACATGCAAAAACAATTTTAATATTCTTATTTTTTTCAAATTTTGAGTTCAAAACTATCTCCCTCCCTCCCACCCCCACCCCTATTGAGATAGCAAGCAATTTGACATAGGTCATGTGTGGTCATGCAAAATACATTTCCATGTAAGTCATTCTGTGAGAGAAAACATAGACAAAAATAACCACAAGAAAAATAAAGAAAATGTATCTTTGATCTGCATTCAGGCTCTACTTTCTCTGGAGATGGATAGCACCTTTCCTCATAAGTCCTACAGAATTGTCTTGGCTCATTGTATTGCTGAGAAGAGCTAAGTTATTCATTGTAGATCATCATTCAATATTGCTATTATTGTGTACAATCTTCTCCTGGTTATGCTCATTTCACTTTATATCAGTTCATGTAAATCTTTCCAGGTTTTTTGAGAGCATCCTGCTCATCACTTCTTATAGCACAATAATATACCATCACAATCCTATACAACAATTTGTTCAGCCGTTCCCAGTTAGAGGGCATTCCCTCAATTTCCAATTCTTTGCCGCAAGAAGAACTGCTATAAATACTTGTGCACACATATGTCCTTTTCCTTTTTGTTTTTTATCTCTTTGGGATATAGACCTAGCAGTGGTATTGCTTAGTCAAAGGATATACATGTTTTTTATAGCCCTTTGGGCATAGTTCCAAAATGCTCTCAAAATGGTTGAATCAGTATATGACTTCACCAATAGTATAGTAGTGTTTTAATTTTCAAATTTTGAGTTCCAAATGCTCTCCCTTCCATTTTCCTGCAAGTGGCAATCACATTGGCATGAGCCTGTGGTTCACCCCTTTTGGTAGGCATACAGTCCTGTTGACTAGATTAGTTCTGATTGCAAAACTTACACCAACTTCATGGCGCTCTTCATCACTGTGGCCACTCCAGAAAAGTGTGCATCCAGCTCTGACTTTTGTACACTGCCTTTGTTGGCCAGCCTTGTTTCTCTCAGGGCTGCTCTTTGGATGCAATGGCTGAATTCTCTTACAACAAGAGCTGCTCGTCATTTAGGTGTACTGATTTTCGTCTTGTCCTTAAGTGTGCGCACATTCTGTTCTTCATTCTTGAAGAGGACCATGACCTCAGGAAGGTGATGTCATGACTTGCAAGCAATTTGGATTTAAGCGAGAGAGGGCTCTGCAAAGACACCAGCCTTACTCTCTCCTCCAAAGCCACATATATTCCATGTACTGAGAGAGAGCGGAATCATCTCTGTCAAAGTTTTGGTGCATTTTTTTGGTGTTTTGACTGCAGGGTGGGATCCCTATCTGCTGCAGTAAGCAGGCCAGAGTTAGGTGAAACAGATAGTTTTTAGGGCACCTGTTCTAGCTCCTTCCTCACACCAGGAAGTGAGCAGTGTGGTCCTTAAAAGGCTGCTCAGACACCTGGGGAAGTTGCCCAATCCCACTGCTGCTTTGGTCCAGTGAGAAGACAATCCTATGGCCTGGCCCACCTGTGTGCAGAGTTGTGACTACAGCTCCCACTGTATCCGTACCTGCCACTTCATCACTTGCCCATTGCCACTTGGACTTTTAGATAGGTAAACATGGTATGGGTGATGTCTTTGGATTCATGCATAAGTTGGATTTAAGTGAGGTAGAGTTGCAGGAAGTCTCAGACTCATTTTCTCTTCCAGAGTCATTGAAGTCCAGTGGCAGGACAGGGTGATGTCTAATCAAGCTCTGAGCACCTCGAGTCCCTGCTTCATCACCTTTATGGCTGTGGGAACAAATTGTTCTTACCCATTAGTTCCTCCAGGGGAAGTCTTCACATGCTTGGGGTAGACAGCCCTCTAACCCACCGAAGGGTCTGAAACCCCTTGGTTACCTTCAGTGTAGTTTAGCTCATCTACTGAAATGCTTTAACTAGAGTGGTTACTGCATGTGCAACATCTTCTTGGAGCCACAAGTGAGAATTGAGAGGCAGATGGGCACCAAAGGTTTATTCACTGATTGAACGGTTGATTAAAAGTGTCTCCTTAATCATTCAGCATTTATTAAGCTCTTCCTATGTTCCAGGCATTGTGCTAAGCACTGAGGATACAAAAATAGGCCGAAGACAGCCCCTGACCTCAAGGAGCTTGCAGTCTAATGGGAGAGACAACATTCAGACAAATATATATAAAGCAAGTTCTATATAGGATAAATAGAATACTTAACAGAGGGAAGGGACTGGAATGAAGAGGGGTTGGAGGAGATGTCCTGTAAAAGATGGGATTTTAGTTGGGACTTAAAGGAAGCCAGGCAGGAGAGTAATTGGAGCAGAGGAGGGAGAGTGTTCCAGGCATGAGCCAGAGAAAATGCCCAGAGAAAGAAATGGAGGGGCTTGTTCAAGAGACAGCTAGGAGGTCAGTGTCACTGGATTGAAGTGGTGGAGAGTAAAGTGTATAGAAACTGGAAAGGGAGGAGGGGGTAGATTATGAAGGGCTTTCAATGTCAAACAGAACATCTTGTATTTGTTCCTGGAGGTGATGGGGAGCCATTGAAGTTTATTGAGGAGGAAGTTGACTTGATCAGACCCATGCTTTAGAAAAATCACTTTAGTGACTAAATGGAGGATGAATTAGAGTGGGGAGAAACTTGGGGAAAGCAGACCCACCAGCAGCTGTTTGCATAGACCAGGCATGTGGTGATGAGGGCTTATGCCAAGGTGGGGACAGTGTCAGAGGAGAAGAGGGTAAGTTCAGAAAATGTTGCAAAGGCGAAATCAACAGGTCTTTGCACCATACTGGATATAGGGATGGGGTGTGAGGAATAGTGAGAATCCAGGATGACTCCTAGGTTGGGACTCTGAAGGACTGGGAGGATGCTGTTGCCCTCTATGGTAACAGGGAAGGTAGAGGGATTATAGTGTAGAGGGAAAGATAGTGAATTCTGGGACATATTGAGTTTAAGCTGTCTACTGGACTTGGTAGCAGCAAGCACCCTAGCACACCCAGGATGGCCTGCTAGCACAGGTTCTTTGATCTGCTTTTAAAGAAAAGACAGCATTAAAGGGGTTAACAACCCTACTTTTAGTTACATTCACTAATTCAGGGGAAAGGTCAGCACCCTGAACTTGGAGAAAATACAGGCAGAGAAATTAGCACAAAGATCAACAGACAGGGCTCCAGATCTCTGAACATGGCAATATTGCTATACACTTTACATGCATCACTGGATCAAGGGGCACAGACGCCTCAGCAGGGAGTAGGGGCTCTGAACAAACAGCTACTCAGAGTCTTGACCAGGAAATCAAAAGATCCTTCTCGCGAGGCAACTGCCAAAGCAAAATGCCAACCTCCCAGAATATGTAACGAAGACTCGGTCCCTGATGGGCTCAGAGCCGGTAAGCATGCAGCCTATGTGACTCAGCACAGCTGTGAACTATCAGGGTTCAAAGGAGATCAATTTTTCAAATGTTCACTATTTAATGTGAGCCTGGGGAACTGAAATCCAAAGAGAAAATAACAAAAACCCTACCTTGCTTGCACTTACAGATGTGAAGTTTGAGGTTTCTGAAAGGTGCTGGAGATGTAAGATTGGAGGTCATAAGAGAGGATGGGGCAAGATAGGCAGATTTGAGAGCTATTGGCACAGAGATGGTAATTAAATCTATGGTATTTAATGGAAGATAAGGAGTCACTGAGTTCACTTGTCCATCATTCAAGACTGATAAATTCAGTACTTCTATGTGTATCTGAAATCTGCCATAACTGACCCGGGGTGGCTAGGTAGTGTGGTGGATAGAGCACTGGACTTGGAGTAAGGAAGACCTGAGTTCAAGTCCTGCTTCATATTCTTACTAGCTGTGTGACCTTGGACAAGTCACTTAACCTCCCAGAGCCTCAGTTCCCTCATCTGTAAAATGGGACTTATAATACTACCTACCTCCCAGGGTTACTGTAAAGATAAAATGAGATAGCATATGTAAAGTGCTTTACAAATGTTAAATGCTAGTACTGATGATAATAAATTTACATAGCTATTGGTCAATAGTGTGTTGGCAATTAAACAGTGCTTTGGTGTCTTACCCCCTTTCTAGAATGTAAACTCCATGAGAGCAGAGATTGTATCTTATTGAATCCTTGACCCTTTTAGAACCCTGGGCTAGTGCTCTGGTACCATTGGGTTTTTCCGAACACAAAACTTGGAAGACAGTCAGACTTGAAGTTGAGTATGACTCCAAGGGCAAAGAGAAGCATCCAATGTGTGTGAGCAGGAACTACAGAGGAATAAGTGTGTGAAGGGTCATAGATTTAGGGACCTCAGGGGCCATCTAATCCAACTTTTATAGATAAGGAAATTGAGTCCCAGAAGACTAACTCAGGTCACACAGATGGTAAGTGGCAGAAAATGTCATCAGAAAAAAGACAAGAGATTTCTAGGAGGCAAGGACCCAAGTGTCCTGGGATAAGGGGCATGGGCTGTGAGGCATTTGCTGCAGCTGGATCATGGATCTTCTGGATGCTTCAGGCGTTGCTTGTATGTCTTCATTGAGGCGGGATCTGGAATTTTCTTTAGTCAAATATATAGCATCTCGAACACTGAGCTTCACTAGCAGAATGGTCACTCCATAGATTTAACAGGGACACTCGACAGGAAATAGATGCATTATACAATAGATGCATAATACAACCGTCATCTTGGCGGTTTTTTCTTCTGATCTGCTGTTTTTCAGTTGCAATTAGGAAGTAGAGCTGAAAATGCTAATGAAGCCCAAATGGAATTGTAGGTGCATTGTTAGAGAGTGATCAGATTTGACTGAGTTTTCCAGCCTCCCGCATGGGAAATGAACGTGAAGTCTTTCTTAAGCTAAAAAAGGTTTACTCTTTCCCCAGAATGCAGAGATATATCTGCCTTTTCTCTTTAGTTTACTAAATTCTTTGTCCTCTCCCATTTCCAGCCTTCTGACCCTGATCCCATCTGCTTACAATTGTAAAAAAAAATCTTATAAAAAGGACAACCAAAATGGACCTTTAGGAGAGAGAGAGAAAGAGAGAGAGAGACAGAGACAGAGAGAGAGAGAGAGAGAGAGAGAGAGAGAGAGAGAGAGAGAGAGAGAGAGACTTGGGGTTTGTTTGTGTTTTTGGAGACTGAATCTTTTTATCTTGTCCAGGCTAGAAATGTAGGGGTTGTTCATGGCCTGGTCCCTCTCCTATAGGCACATTAGCTTTGACACTCTTGGTTTTCTGAACTGCTCTGGTTTGCCCCTCCTTAGGAAACTTTTTGGTGCTCAGGCCCTGGAACTCCAGAAGCAATGCCCAACATCCAATTGGCTTAGTCGTTCATTGCAGCTCAGAACTCTGAAGTTCAAGAGATCCAAGTCTCTCTTGGATTGGAGGTTCGTAGCTCTTAGCCATGCATTTCCATGCCCATTCATCAGTTGTATTTTCAAAATCACATTTGTGTTTTATTTCTGACTGCATAACAGTGAAATAACATCTCACTTTAAGGAAAGCTTGACCTGTTTCCCTTCTACCCATAGGGGTTGATGTGTGTGGAATATTGCATAGATTGTTAGATGTCACTGGTGAGTTGGTTAATTTTTTTCAACTAACTGTTTCTTTTTAAATCTTTGTTGAAAGGGATGCTCATTGGATAAGGAAAGGGGAGGGAAATCATTAGAAATAAATGTTATAAAAAACCAAAACATATAAATAAAATATTTTTAATAAACCAAGAAATCTTGGGTTCTACAGAAATTCATTTAATACTCTCGGAAAGCCTACACAAACAGTTCTGAGTCAGGTAACTTCCCATGTTTTTTCAGCGCCTGTCACATTCTGAGCTGTCTCCAGGACTGTGTAGGCATGATTCTTCACACTCACTGTCCCCTTACCTTGAATTCAGGGTTTCTTTCCCCTCTCATTATCATGTTGCAAACCTCTGATGAGGTCACTGAATGAGCACCCATTTGAAGCTGTCAACATCTTTCAGGCAAGTAGCTGTTAAGGATGGTCCTTAAGTCCCCCAGTAATTTTCTTGTTGGAGATGTCCTAGGAGCTATATTTTGATGCTGAAGACTGAGAAGGAGGAAAGAGTAATTCTACAGCTGAAGAGCTGTGCCCCAGTGGGCTCGCTCACAGCTGGCAGGGCATTTACATGACACCAGGCAGCTCACACAATGGACCACATGTCCTTCTGGTGCCCAGTAATGAAAGGTTAAGCTGAGGGTAGGCTTATTTGTTTGTGAGGTCAATAATTTCAGTGACTTCTATTCAAAGACTTCCTTAGGAGAACAGAGAAGCAGTTTAGTTCCAATATGAAGGAAAGGGGCCTTGGTGAGAGATGGCTAATTTTTTTTTCTTCTTTGAATACAGCAATCAGGAAATAGAAATTCAATTTTATGCCAATACAGTGAATTTAGTAGTTCTGTCAACTAATAATATTTATTTTCTTCAGTTAAAAAAGGCTCAAACCTCAACAATAACACAGGTTCCCCTTGATTCTGGAACCCTTTGTTATTACAGGCTCAGTGTAGGATGTTATACACAATCGTAATTATTCAAATATAATCTGAGCCCCAATCCAGTTCACTCCTGATCAGTAGACAAGGTAGGAACCACAAATTTAATGGCAAAGCATTTAGTTAGATTACCAAAGTAAGTAACAAGGGTAAATTAAGAAGTAGAATAATTCTCAGCGCTCCTTCACCATATATACAGGGTGTAATCTTGTTTGTCTCATGGCTCTATCCTCTGACAACCAGATTTGCCTTTTGCAGTTACCTTGGTACGATTCCAAAGTTTCCTGTAACCTCTCCATTCTGCCTCCATAGCCATCATTCTCTGCCTCCAACACTGCTGTCTGCAGCTTCTCCACTAAGTTCCTGTTGGAGTTTTCAACTGTTACTGTGTCATTTTCTTCCATGAGAGGATGAGGAGGGTGTTATTGCTCTTTTGTGAGACTTCTCCTGACTGACATACCTGGGAGTCTAGTGAATACATTTTCATCCCTTTTGTTAGAAAAGCCTACAGGATTTGTTCAAGCAAAAAACAAAACTTGCCCTTCTTGGCTCTGTCTTACAAGAGGATTCCTAATTTCCATACCTGACTGGGTCAAGGTGAGTAAATTCCTTACACCTATTCCTCACCCCAAGTGTGTGGGCTGTATCTCCACCTCTCTCTCAACATAGGTCACAACTTTTGCAGCATCTTTTCGAGGGCAGGGATAAAGACTTGATTTATCCTTTCTTCTCCTATCATTCCTTTAGGAGCTAGTACCTGGACTATGCAAAAGGGGATTTTTCAATAAGCTTCAAAGTCACATTTGGGAACATAGGGAACTGGTGACCTTTGACTCTCATGCTTGCTGTTGTAGCTAAAAGTTCATGTCAACTTTATACAACTCATCTAAAATCAAAGATTCCCCTAGCTCCAAATGTACTCAGCCATGCTGTCAATGGTACTGTAAACTTTCCAGAAATGTTGAAATGATTAAAAATGTCTCATCTGCTCAGAAGAAAAACAATAGGAATATGAAAAAAATGCTTTCACTCCTTTGTTGGTTCTAGCTAATCTGTACCACTCCTATTTCATGTATTTATCTTAGAATCCATGTTTTACTTACATGAATGAATGAACAGAGCATTTATTTAGTGCTTACTGTGTGCAGAGTATCTCAAGATTCTATTTAAATGCCACTTCTTATGTGAAATCTTTCCTAACTCCCTCCCCGAGTTCTATCCCTTTCCAACACATTTATTTTAATTAATTTCATGTATATTCAGCATAGATTTGTTTACACGTATCATGTCTCTCTCAATAGAATGACAGTTCCTGGAGCACAGTGATGATTTCACTTTCACCTTTGAATCACCAGCATAGCACCTGGAAAGTACCTGGAACATAGTAGGTCTTTAGGAAATGCTTGTTGGTTGATTGATTACTATGGGGAAGTCCAATGTGGTGCAGTAACTAGAAACATACAGTCTGGATTTGAATTCCTTTTTTTTTT
>CM053582.1:571291458-571309967 GCA_028627135.1 Pseudochirops cupreus
GGGAAACTGTTCTCACCCTATTGCCAGTCTGAGAGGCTACTCTGAATCAGTTTCCCTAACCATAAAATGAAGAGATTAGAGTAGATGCTCTCCAAGACTCTTTCTAACTTTAACATTTGCTAAATCTATGAACGGAGGATGGAGTTGGGAATTCAGTCATAGTCCCACCCCTAGATCCAGAGTTGGAGGCTTCATAAAGAGAGTGTTCTTCAGTTCTTCATCATGGTGAAAAATGTCATCATGTCATGGAGCAGAAATATTCTCTGACTCTAAGATAGAAACATAAAGAGATCTGGCAGGAAGAAAGCAGGAAAGTCAAGAGCATTGGGTGTAGGTTCTAAAGAAGCAACTTAGAGTTTGGTATCAGGAAAAGCCTCCTAACCATGAGAGCTGCCCCCAGGTAGAATGGGCTGCTTCTAGTGGTGATAAGTTCTGAATCCAGTCTACAAGTGGGCATTGGATGACAGCCAGTCAGCTATGTTCAAAGCAGTTTCTTGTTCAGGGATAAGTTGGATTAGATGCCTCTGAGGTTATCCCACCACTGAGATTCTGATTCTGTGATACATAGAATGAGGAATAGTTATTATGGTAAACACATAGAAAAGGAGAAGGATTAAATGCTTTTTGAAAAATGATTGTAGCAACATGTGAGAAATTATTGTCTGGGAAAAAGTGTCTGGGCAGTCTGCTGTGGGAGCAGTAAGGGAAAGTTATGTCACCTTTAACATGGGTCAGGGGACAATTTGCTTCTGTGTCAGTTTGTGATCTATTTATGAAATTCTTCATCTATAGCCAGTTTCTGTCTCAGTGGTCTATAGTACCTTCCATCAATAGTATTGCTTCAGTTTCTGCCTCTGTTCATCTTCCCTTGAATGATTTCTGCCATGCTCCCCACTCTGACTACTGAAGTTCTTCACATTAGTAGATTTCCTTGTTATGCCCTGATGCTCTTTCTCACCCAACTTCTTATATATTTCCTTGTTGTTTTTTTTAAAAGCTACACCCATCTGAAATCATCCCATAGAGTCTTGGTCATAGGTGAGGTCGCATTTACTTCCCAGTGAAAGAATTGCTATTTTGCCTTGTTTGTCACATGTTTGAGGCCATGAGTATTATTGCTGACTTGTTTCTTCTCTGGCCTCTAGACACATTGAGTTCTCACAGTTAGCATCCCTGAGTTCCCGGCATTCAGAGTCAGAATCCTCTCCAACCAAAGTCCCACCAGTGTTTTACATTTTATATGCATTGGAGCCCAGTGATAAGTTCAGATCATGAAAAAGATATCTTTGTTAAATAGCAATGGAAAGTAACCACAGAACGTTTTCCCCGTAAAACTCTGTCTCACAAATACATGTAACTGGAGCCCATCTAGGAAGCCCTTCATAAATGCTTATCGATTGATTGGTTGACCACATAGACTCTCAATGGGAAGGATCAACTTTTATAAGAATTATATGTGAGACATCCACACATGAAGAACACACAAGCCCTCACATGTGGGGGAATGCACATGCAAGAAACTTAAGTGACCAGGGCACTCTCACAGAGGGACAACTCAGGCTTCTGACACTGCAAAGCTACTTCCGTCTTTCATTGATGCCATTATGCTATTGCTGTCTGACAAATTTGCTCCTTGCTAGATGTTCCATCTCTATAGTTTTTGCTCTCTGTCTTTCCTTGCCAAGCATTGTTCTCTGTTGTTCTCCCCCCTCCCACCCTGAGATTTGCTTTCTGTTGTCCCTCACTCCCACCATATGTTACTCTTTACTCCAACTGGTCATCAATGCTGGCTATTTTCAAGGTCAATTTACACATCTACTGTGAGTTCTGTGATTACAGACCTTTCACCACATGGAGGTGCTAGGATTAGTAAGTCTCCTTGTACTCCTGAGCTGTAGTCCTTAGCTAAGGTGTTATCTTTAAAATCAACTGCAATTCTGTATTACCGCTATTGGAGGCGCTGTGATTAGTAAGCCTTTCCCTGTAGGGAGAGCTATTGCTATACCCAATCAGTACTCTCAGTCAATAGCTAAAAATATTCCTTCAATTCTTTTAGGTAGGCTTCTCAGCCAATAGCTGTGAAGTTCTCTCTCCTGTAGCTGGTCTATACCAAAAGATACAGAAACCTACACTGGGATCATGTTGGCCCCTTGCACTCATAGAAATTTTTTGTTTATTGTTTCTCTGAACTTCTTTCAGTAGTGTTGTTCTCTAAGGTTTCCCTTGAGTTTCATAGTTCAACTGATCACAACTTATGAGGAGGAAACCATTTACATTTTTATGGAGTTGTCATACCCACTAGCTGAGGTAAACATCCCCAGGGTTCTACTTCCTTAAATAAAAAGAGAGAATTCTTTTTTTAAACCTCACCCAAAAGCCCCTTTGTTCTACACAAAACATAGCAACAGCTGTGTCCTGTAAGTCTGTTGACCTTCAGCCCTCATCCATGGGATATATCAGCAACTTATTCTGCCTGGTCTTTTTCTCCAGCTTCTCCATTCTTGGATTTTGTCTCCTGTGAATTTCTGCTCTTCTTCACTACTATTCTTCCCACAATAGATCTAGTTTGGTGGTTATTCTTAGGCAGTTTGTTCACTCCTTTCACCTTTGAGTTTAAAGTCTTTTTGATTAGATTTGAAATATTTCAGGCCAATATGTCTCACCAGCCCTCATTTTATGCATTCCATCCCTGGCCAAGAGTCTGCTATTACAATATTTTATGTCAAAGAACAGAAATCTGGCTACCTCTTCATGGAGAGAATACCTTTTGTTTCATTGTGGGAGCCCACATGTTTCTGGCTTCTTCTGTGTCAACCGAATAGGTATAAAATAGTGCAGGATACCATATCTATAGGGTCAAATGTAAGATATAAATCAATCTGTACAGTGTACCCTTGATTTCTTAGCAACAATGAAGCACCCTTAATCAGACTTCATATTGCAGTACAATGTGGCATTGAAGATATAAAAAGAAACCTTTGGAGTGCCCTGGGTAGCTATGACAAAATTTGTCTGTGAATAAATGACAAAAATATGGATATATACATATATATATGTATACATATATGTATGTATGTACACACATATACATACATAGTACTTAATCTAATTAGCAAGCAATATCTTTAATATGTTATTATGTCTAAAACACTGTCAAATTGCTGTGTTTTAAAGAGATGAAAAGGAAAGATTTTTTTAAAAAATCAAATACTAATCCCATTAATAAACACAGATAATCATTCCTTTTTATTTTGAATTAACTTTTCCATTTGGGTTCAGCGCACATTTCATAGAAATATTCTTTTTTCCTTGATGTGGTGGTACGTGAGAGAACTTAATTACCAAAGCAGCTCAATTGGACTTTGAATCTGGATGAAAATGAAGAAAATGAAATTGCCTCTTTTTTTCTTTTCCTTCTCACAATGGATGTTACTGGGAAGAAACCCAATTGAACTTGACAGTTAGAACAGAACATTTTGCTCTTTGCCAGCCAGGAATTGTTTCAGGATAAAGTTTTGTTTTACACAGAACTACAGCAAAGTAGATTTTATCTAATCATTCATGGATGAGGAGTTATTTATTAAAAAAAATTATAATGACCTCCCAACTAGAATGGTAATAGCATGGAAATGCAAATGATCTTTAAGGCCATGTGTACATGAGATGGTTTAACCAAACTGGGGCAAAAAAGTTACTTTTCTTCCCTTTACTTACTCACTTCCCTCTTTTTCCTCTTCTTTCCCTTCCTCCCAAGAGGTGGAGGTTCATAATATCTGATTTTGTCTGTGGGTTAATGACATTTATAGTTTTGTGTACTATATTTCTTAACCTGCAAATATACTTTTTCAAACTCTTCTCCCCTAGATACTATTCAGGTCTGTATTGCAAAAAGTGAAATAGAAAGCTGATAGATGTGGGGAGGGGAGAAGAGAAGGAAATAAGCATTCATTACCTACCTACTATGTGCCAGGCTCTGTGCTAAAGGCTTTACAATTATTATCTCATCAGAGCTTCATAACAACCATGGGAAGTAGGTGCTACCATTATCCCTATTTTATAGTAGAGGAAACTAAGGCAAAGTTAAATGACTCACCTAGGGTTACATAAGTGTGTGAGGTCAGATTTGAACTCAGGTCTTCCTAATGTAAGGTCCAGCACTCTACTTCATTTCCTAGCTGCTTCAATGATAGATAGGCTCATTAATTCAGAGTTGGAAGGGTCTTGGAACATGGAATGCCAGATCTGGAAGGGATTTTAGAATACGGAACGTGGAATTCTGAAGCCGGAAGAGACCTTTGAACATGGAATATTAGAGCCAGGAACAACTTCAAAACACAAAACATAGAATGGTGGAGCTAGATGGGAAGGCTCATATAAACTGAATGAAAAAAAAAAAAACCAGAATCTCCAAAACAATATTCAAAATGACCATAACATAAGTGGGGGGAAAATCTGAAACTGAACACTATGTAAACATAATGGTCAAGCTCATCTCCAGAGAGATGAGAAAATGTAACTCCTCCCCCTCCCCCGCCCTTCTTTGCAGAGGTAGGGGCCTGTGGGTGAAGAATGCTGTGTGTATTGTTTTGACTATTGATGTGTTGGTTAGTTTTACTGAATTGCTTTTCCCTTTCTCTTTAAATGTTTTTTTTGTTGTTGTTGTTACAAGGGGTAGCTTTTTTGGGTAATGGAGTAGGGAGGGATATATTAAAAAATAAGGTAAAAACAAAAAAGGGGAAAAAAACAATGTCAGAGATGGGCAGGACAGAACTTGAGATCTGGGAGAAATCTTAGAACCTATCTGCCCCAATCCTCTCATGTTACAGAGTAAGAAATGGAGGTTCAGAGAAGTATAGTAACTTGTCCAGGCTCACACAGCTGATAAATAAGAATAGAATGCTATCTGGCAAATGTAGATTTTTTCTATACTCAAGGCCCCCTCCACGACTCTCTCACTTTCATCTATTTTTACAGGACCCTAAAAACCATGCAACCCTGTCCCCTCAAACATACACAGTTATACTGCTACACTCTTCCCTTTGCACTGTCCCCTCTGAGTTAGCCCTTCTGCCAGATCTAATTCTTCTCACAAAGATCTCCAGATAAAGTTCTTTGGCAGTTACAGTTTCTAACCCATCAGTACATGGTATTTATTGACAGCAAGCTTCTTGGCTAACAGGAAGTTTTCAGAAACTTAAAAATTCTGCTTATCTATTGCCTTATTTGAAATATTTCCCACTGAAACTCCCCCTATACACCCAATGGGTTCCAAGGAATCCCCCAATTCTATTCTGATACTTGTTGCCACAAAAGACGGGAAGAACTAAAGAATCTATCATCTGTAATTTCATAAACTATGCGTAAGAAGCCCCCTACATAGCCCCCAACACCAAGTAGTGTAACCAACACAATGCTCTACATGCTGATATCTTTATCAGGTGAAAGACTCTCTTTGATCTAGTTACAGAATCAATCAGCCAAAAGAATCAGCTAGGCATGGGCAATTCCTAGCCACCTCTATTGAATCAATCAGTCTCGTGTAGAATTAAAACAGATAATGCCATGCAGGAAATAGCTTGTGGTTGGCTGAAGAGAATCAGTCACTCTCTATCCACCATTCATTGCTATAGCAGGCCAGTCTGCTGGTGAAGGAACTCTAGCAAAGTCCCTGAAAGAGAATTGCTTGGGGGAGGGGACAAGTTTCTATCCCACCCCCACCCTTTTTGACCAGAGCATGATCTTATAAACTCAGAAAGCTCAGAAGATTTGGACTTTCCAAAGTGTCTCTGTGCGGTGGGAGCCAAGAGCAAATGAAACAGAATAAGGAAAGGTGGCCTCAGGATTCTCTTGTACACCAAAACCAATTGAGAGCTAAACACAACAGGTAAGTAACTTCATAAGAATTCTGTAAGTAGAAAAAAGGACTTCAAGAAATCAGGAGCTCACAAGTACCCTTTTGTCCACATGCAGACTCTAAACCTGAGCCTGCTTTCCCTTTCCCTTTTCTCCTTGCATGTACTTAAGGGGAGAATGTGTCCTAGACCTAGGGTTAGGGGGTGGGAGTGGGGAGGAGTATCTTTATGCCAATTGTTCTTCCTATACCATATAAGTAAGCACCCTTTTCTAAAAGGAGTTGACCTTAGCTTGCTAATTGATGGTTACTGGTTAATTGACATTGGAGAGTACATTGAGTGGGGGCTCAGTATAATGTTTATTAGAGGTGCAAGTCTCAAGGTTACCACTAGAACTCCTGAAGGGAGAAGTAACCGATTACCTTCTAAGGACACAGTTGAGAACTGGGAATGGGGTGATACATGTGTATAAAGGCAAATGAAATGATTAATGAATTTCATGACCATGGGGTCATGTTGTACCTACTGACTACTTAGTCTCTTTTGCTGAATCATCATTCATTTCATGTTTTACCTTCCGAGGCTCTGCCCTGGACCCTCTTCTCTTTCCTTCCTAAACATTCTCTCTCTCTCTCTCTCTCTCTCTCTCTCTCTCTCTCTCTCTCTCTCTCTCTATTATTTCTTTCGTCCAATATTCTGCCCTCTTCCAAACTTCCCTATGGGCGCTACTATCCTCCCAGTCACTCAGGTTCAGAATCACCCTCATCTTTCTCATTCATTCCACCTACCTGCTCAATTGCTAAATTTTACCTTTTCTTCCTCTATAACATGCCCCTTATACAGCCCTGAGGGTGTTGGAAGAGAGACAATGAGTTCAGTTTTGGACCCGAGTTTGGAGACATCTTTGTGGTATACGGTTCAAAATGTCCAGGAGATAATTGGTGATGGGTGGATTAGAGCTCTGGAAAGAGACTAGGGCTGGATATATAGATCTGTGAGTCATCTTTATAGAGATAGTAATTCAACTCATGGGAGCTAAGGCCTCATTACTTCTGGCCTGGTCTGTTGCAATGACTTCCCAATTGGCTTCCCTGCCCCAAGTCTTTTCCCCCTTTGATACATTCCCCACCTGGGGCCATCTCTAGTCATCCTGATTTATATCATTCCACTGGATCTAGATGGCTCTGGAGGAGAAAGTGAGACTGGTGATTTTGCACAGCCCTGCCTCACTTACATTCAATTCACTTAAAAGTCATGGCATCACCTCCCTGAAGTCATGGTCCTCTTCCAGAATGAAGGACAAACAACATCCTCCACACAGTTGCCTGGGATTTTCCTAATTTAAAGGTCTGACTATATCACTGCCTTACTCAATAAACTCTAGTGAGTGAATGAATAAAGTGTTTATTAAGCAATTACTGTATGCACCCTATAAATCCAAATAGAATCGTCATAATGTTGTCAAGGAGCTCACATTGTAGTGGGAGGGACAGCACATATGGGAGTTTTCAGCTCCAAGTCAGACAGAAAGGTCCCTTGGTCTTTATGGTAACTCTTACTTCAAGGACCAAATAGGCATCCAAAGACCATCACAAAGAGAGATTATAATCTGTCATAAACTAACAGACTTTAAATCCCTGCACTACAAATACCAGCCTCAACATGTCCCTGAGAATTCACCCACTGAACTGCACTGAAAAGTTCCCATTGCAGACAAAACTATTGCCTACAATCACGTGCTCTTCACGTTGATCCATAAGAATTAAGGATAGTGCTTTTAGTCAATGTCACTGTACAAAATACTTGTAATCACCAAACTAGGAAGGAAAAGTTCTTAAATCCTGAGACCTAGCAGGAGGCATGGAGCCTGTGTGGGAGCAGAATACAGACTATATCACCCAGAGGCCCCAAAGATGCTTCCAGGGAGGCCCCTGAGGATAAGCTCACATCCCAAGGCTTTTATTCAGTAACAACAAAAAAAAAAAAAGCCAAAACCAAAACAAAACCAGGCATTGAACCTGTCTCGCAACAGTGCACAGAATGTTAGCTATGCCCAAATATCAGCAGGAGAGCACCTTGTCCTGGCACCATATCTAACTGAATTCAGTTCAAAAAGAAGAGACAAAAAAACATGAAGGCTAACTCACATGTACATAATGCTGTAAGACTCACATAGTACTTGGCATATATTATCTTATTTGACCATGTTTTGCAGATGGGGAAATGGAAGTTCAGAGACATGCGCTGGCTTGTCCAAGGACACACAGAAGTGAAAGTTTTGAACTCAAGTTGTCCTAGTTCCACTTCCAGCCCCTTAGACGCTCCACAACACTGCTTCTTTCTTAATTATCTAGATCCCATACAAATAGAAATGGTTGAACTCAAGGGGGTATCACAAAGGAATCATTGTCATTCAGTGAAGTCTTTATTTTCTCAAGGAAAATACTTCTTAAAAAGCGATGCTTTCATGATTTACCTCCACTCCTCCGCATGGTCATGAAATGCAATAGATGTTTTAAAAGCCATGGTAGAAATCTTTTGGTGAGTTTTCCATCATCCCCATCATCCCTATCTCTTTTTCAAAATAATTATTTTATTTTTAATTTGTGGAATAAGACAAGCATTTCCATAACACAGTACAATATAGAAAAGATAATGACACTGCTCTTAAAAGACAGGTGCTGCTTCATGCATCCAGAAAGTTTGATTTATACTGTATACTTACTATGCCACATGATTGAGATAGTTGATAAGGTTTGTAAGCTATCCTTTCTACCATGTACTATACACATTTGGCCTTTTACTGTCAGTAGAATTCAGGAGGTTTTAAGAGAGTCACCAGGGAAGAATGTACCTTTCCAAGGCAGCACATCCCACACACAAACCTGTGGGTTGCATTCTCTAAGAATGATGGGCCAAGAAATACAGTCTCTTGTTTCCCCACTCTGGGCCTCAGTTACAAAATGATGTATTTGGATTAGATGAGCACCAAGGGATCTTCCAGCTCTAAGCTTGTCATCTGCTAGGAGTCTAAGAATCAGCTCTTGAAACAAAGATGTGGTGCTTAGAGCAAGGTCAGCAGCTCTGACGATCAGATGAGCAAAGTCCTGGTGATGCTAAACTCAGCCACTTAAGATTCACAAACCTTATAGCTCTATATGGAATGTTCCAAAGATCTTAAGAACTGTCGGGACTCCTGTATACTAACTATACTAGTTAGTATAGTTAACTAACTAGTAGAGAACTAGTAGAGCTAGCTAACTAACTAGTAGAGAACCATACTTCTGAAAGTGCCTTAAGTCTGCATCTTTTTAAAGCTAAGGAATGGGGAATGAAGAAATCAAAGAATACGTGTGCACACACATGCACATGTTTGTATACACATGCACCCCCATTTAGATATATTTATGTTCACATATTGCAAATAAACATGTATATAAATATATAATTATATATAATATATCATATACAAATATATACTCATACACACATACCTCTATCTATCTATCTATCTATCTATCTATCTATCTATCTATGTCTATAGCTATGATTTTCTTAGTGGAAGGACCTTCTGGAGAGGAAACTACCTCCTCCAGCTCAAATTATAACCTCAGAGAGTTGGCTGGGGCATTGAAAGGTTAAGCGGAAAATTAGGATTTAACCCAGGTCCTCCTGACCCCGAGGCCAGCATAGCCTCTCAGTGTCTCAGATAGAAAAGAAGAAATATGAAGAAAATCACTCCAGTAGGAGAGTGTTCAAAATTGTGAGTAAGATGGCAGGGCTCCTGATGTGCTCCTCAGTAATGAAGGCAAGAAACAAATGTATAAAAGGGGGTAATCAGAAATATTGGAGGTGCTCCTCAATTCCTATTGAAAGCCTAATTTCTATTTTTGTCACTGTATATAGTATTTTCTTGGTTCTGTCAACTTCATTTTCCTCGCATCAGTACAGAGGCGGGGGACTAGGTAGATGAATATGGCACTTACTGTAAGATACACCTGATTAGTTTTATGGATTTTCCCCCTCTTTTTAAATCTTCCTTGCATGGGATGTCTTGCTAGGCTGGAAGTTCTTGTGTGTGTGTGTGTGTGTGTGTGTGTGTATCTCACAAGCATGCACACATGTGTACACACATGCACAGAGGGCATATTTGTAAACGAATGTGATGTCTAAGCGAAGATGTCAATAACAGTGAGAAATAGCAGTGGAGATTTATATGACGCTTTAAGTATTGAAAACCACCTTTACATACTTTATCTCAGCTAATCCTTAAAACAAACCTATGAGGGTGGGGCTCTTCTCATTTTCATTTAACAGATGAGGAAACTGCGGTTCAGAGTCGTGGTGACTTGCTCAGTGTGGCACAGCTACTAAGCATCTGAAGCAGGATTTAAATACAGATCTCGCTGACTTTAAGACCAGTGTACTTTTAGTTCCTCAGGCTGTCTGTCTGCGAGGTTTTTGGTCAGTCATGTTTGCATGTGAAAGACAGAAAGGTGGTTCAGGAGGATGGAGGACAAGCACTCCCTTTTCTTTCACTCTTGTTCAAATTAGTTTGCACACCAGTTGTGAAAGAAATGGATTTTGTTGATCAAGATTCCATACAGCTTTTGTAAAGTTCCTTGGGTAATTGCCCTAGAAATGGGTTTAGGGGCCATAAGTCTTTCTAGAATAGGTTAAATAGGCATTTAAAGAAATTTCTAACCCTAAATCAGAAAGTGGTCTGGGACCAATAGACAGAGGAGATATAAAATATCAGATCTTCCCTCCAGCCTACAGGTGAGCCCAATCCGACTGTCACAGAATCACAGGACTTTGGGGGCAGAAGAGTCCTCTCTGTCCATCTAGTCTCATCTGCACCTGGGAAGAATTTTCTTTACAGCTAACCCAACAAGTGGGCAGCCAGCCTTGACCTGAAGACTTCCAATAAAGGAGAGCTCTGAAGCAGCCCATTTTCCTTTGAAGTCTCTCTCTCACTACTAGGATGTTTCATCCTAAACATGCTTCTTCATCATTTCCATTCATTGCTCTAGTTCTGTGCTCAGGGGCCAAATTGAGGCCACATCTAGTTCTTCTTTCCTGTGACAGTGGATTCCAAACACTTGAATTACAGCTCCAATGTCCTCTTGAGCATCCTCTTCTCTTACTAATCATTTCAAACTCCTTCAGTGAATTCTTCATGTGCCATGGACTTGAGTCCATTCACCATCTTGGTAGTGCTCCTTTGGACACTTCCTGGCTTATCAATGGATTTCCTAAAACATGGCAGCAAGAGCTGAATCCTGTATTTCAGATGTGGTCTGGGCAGGACAGACTTACGGGACTAGATCATTTGCTCTCAAGTATGCACTGCCTCTCTTGAAGCAGCCCAGACTGGATGGCCTTAGCTTTGTTGATTACCACAACTTCTCTCAAGGCTGCCATCCATGAAAGCCCCTCGATCCATTCAGACTGACCAACTGCTGCAAAAGAAAACCTCATTCCTTTTCAACAGTGAAAATAAAGACCAACCGGTTGTTTGTAGTCCACATGCTAAGAGCCAGCTTTCTGTTGTTCAGAGTATGATTTCTGAGACTTTACTTCACTCTCAGTTCTCTGTGATCCAGCCTACCAGGCCTGTTTTATGTGCCTCAAACACAACCCTCCATCTCTCCCGAATTTGAACTTTTGCATTCTAGGTGCTATTACTGTTCGCATTGAACAGATGAGGAAATGGCACCTGAAAAAATTCAATGACTTACCCAAGGTCATCCAGCTAATCCATTGCAGAGCCAGGATTTCAGTCCAGGTTTTTAACACCTAGAACAGTAGCTGAAATACAACAGGCACTCAGTAAGAGTTTATTGAATTAAATCAGAGTTCTGACTCCAAGCTCGTCCCTCCATCACATCCTGGTACTTCTGACATTGCTTCATACAGTCACAGGGATATATACCATAACTGTGACTTTAAGTCAGTTGTCACTTCCTTTTCTCAATCTTTTCAGAGGATGCTAGCCATACCAACTTGTTTTGTTGCTACAGCAGACTTGATCTTCAAGTGAACAACTCAAATCCAGTATTTTTGAAACTCTTGAAATTTCCCACTTTCTCCTGCCAAGTGAGTGCAGTATATAGATATTTTTCTTCAAAAAACTCCAAGTATCTCATTTTTCTCTTTTAGTCTCCCATCAGAACAAAAATGCCACAAAGACCAAACTGAGCTTACTTGGGTCCCCTACAGAGCCAGAGATCTCTCTAGACAGTTGTGAATGAGTTGAGCAAAATCACAGACGGGGTCAGTGCCACCAGGGACCAAGATGGTCAGCCAAGAATGAGAGCTGTTCAGGTATCATCTCAAGACCAATGGATGCTTAGTAAGTGGGGGCAGCATCATGGTGACTTTCAGGGCCCAGTGGTTTACACAGTGGAGGCCTTTATCTGAGACCTTTGCCTTGTATTAATGGAAGAAGGAAACAGTTCATCTTCATTTCCATCCAGGCTCACCGCAGGGTTATTGTGGTCTCTTAGAAATGTGGTTGATACACTGAGAGTAGCAACATCTCTCTGAATGCTCGACTCTCACCATTCGGGCAGAAGGATTTACAAATCCTTTGCTCAGACAAAGAACTGGGATCCTCTGGGCACTATTGAAATTAATATGAAAGCGACACCATGCAGAATGGCAGCCACGGCACCTGGAACAGAGGTGGATGGTAGGAGATAGATAAGCAGTCTAGGATGCCTGAGTGGCCAAAGGCTCCCAATCCACCAAAACCCCCCAGTCATATCTAAAGGCCTGGGAATGAAAAGCTCCTTGAGCTAAGCATGGAGCCCATAAAGAATACACAAAGCTTGGCCACACTGGGGAGCAACAATCCAGGAAGCAGACAAAGGAGATCATCAGAGAGCCAGAGGATAAAGACGCGATTTCACAAAATGGATCCCATTTGAACAATTTCATCCACCCATTGCTGGTGGGAATGCGTCGGCACTTACAGTCGGGGGTTGTTTTCCTTTAAGGCGAAGTGCTCAGAAGAGTTTCTATTCCCTGTAATAATGGGCAAAATCGTCATTTATCACAGTGTTGATTATAATAAAACATTGAATTGCCGATAAGTGCTATTGTATGCTGCATCAAATTCGAAGGTAACTCAGGAGTAGTTTAAAATAAACAGCATTCACAATTCCTTTACTTAATTTTTTCCCAACTTACCTTGAGACAAATGTGAAAGTCTCTAGCCTTCAATCATTCCTGGAGCAAGCTATGCCTCCTCTATCTCAAAACAAGTCTATGTATTGGGCCACTTGCTAAGGAACCACAGCTCAGCCAACACCTTCCCTATTACACGTGAAATCTATTTTTTTTAAATGAGTACATTCCTTTAGAAAAGTCACATCACGCATGCATTTTAATGACAAAGCATGTTGTTTGTTGTGGAATGGCTTGTATTGGGAACTGATGTTTCCATAATGCTTCATGTCAGTCAGATAGAACAAATATTTAATCCCCATTTTAAAAAAAGGAAATTGAGGCACAGAGATGTCTAAGTAACCTATCTCAGGCAAAATCAGCCCCTTGAGGGCAGACCTGGCACCTTTCCAGGTTTCCTGATTTTATGTCTGAGGTCCCTTCTCTTACTTGACCCTGAGGCAAGAGTAGAATGATGAAGGGGAGGCAGCTAGGGGGGCTAGTGTATAAAATACCAGATGTGTAGTCATCAAGATCTGAGTGTGAACCTTGCCCAATAGCTGGGGGACCTCACTTTATGTCTATTCTCTCACCTGTATAATGGGGGTAATAACAGCCTCTACCTCATGGGTTGTTGCAGGGCTCCAATGAGATAACATGGTAAAGGGTTTTGCAAACCTGAAAGCCCTCCATAAATGGGACGTCTTCTTATTACCCCCCCAGACATGATGGAGTCACTGTCCTTTCTGCATGTCATTGTGCAGGTTTCATTTGGGGATTTGATGTTGGTAAACATGTTAGATCAAAATATTCTTAACAGGTGAGAACTGTAATCTCCATTGGCATCCATGCCTGCATGGCCCCATCAGGAGGAAACCCTGTGGCCAAGGAGGAGAGAAGGGCAGGGCAGGGGAGGGGAGGAGAGGGAAGGGAATGAAAGGGAAGGCAAGGGAAGGGAAGAAGAGGAAGACAGAGAGACACAGTGAGAGAAAGAGAGAGAGAGAGAGAGACAGAGAGAGAGAGACAGAGACAGAGACAGAGACAAAGAGAGACAGAAAGACAGAGATAGAGAGGAAGTGAAAAGGAAGAGAGAGAGACAGAGAGGGAGGGAAGGAGGGAGGGAGGGAGAGCCTGATATTCTCAAGCATGGAGGCGAGGCTTGGGAACACAGTGTCCCAATGACATCACCTCTCGGTTCATCCCCATCTTCAATAGCATCATCTCCTATACTCAAACACTTAACAGCTCCTCTCAAATAGGGAATGAGGAAGGTGGCCAGGAAGCAGGGCTGATCTTGCAAGAGAAGAAGCCAGTTCTTTCAGAGGGAAGCAGTTCTTGTCTCTCCAGAGTGGAGGGCACACACAGAGAATGGCGCCAGGAGATGTGGGGCCCATCAGCAGAATGACTGAGCAGCAAACACAGCTCATAAAGCCCCAATGAATGGTAATGACAGGCAATAAAATACCCCTTTAAAGCCCCTGTAAAAGATAAAGACAGTAGACTATAGCAAGGCTTGGCAGGGCTGGAGCCGCAAACTGCTCCCAGATTAGCATAAACCCTGGCGAAAAAAGACAACTAAAAATTATTCAATCAGACCAAATGCTCACCATGAAAGTAGAGCAGCAGGCCATCAGTAGCAAACAGCAGATAGAGGACATGAGGTGGGAGTTCCTGATGCTTGTGGAAGGAACTAAAGCGCTCCCGGCAAAGATCCTGCAGTCCTTGCTCCAGGTTTGGGGTTTTTTGCTTTTTTGTTATGAGGGAGGAAATCATTTCGAAGAACGATTCAATAAGAAGAGATGAACCCCGATTGAAAAAACCTGGGAACATGTGACCTTCTTTTAGTAGGAGCTGAAATGGGAAACATCCTATTTCATATAAAGATTTCAGGAAATTCTTGTAATACAGAGCCCATGGAGATGGGGCTGAGGGCAATGGCTTTGTTTGGTGATCTCAGGTCCCCTGACCTCTGATCTCTGACTGATCTTTGAAGACTTTGCTGAGCACCTCGATTTTAGACCTGACCCTCACATCTATGTATCCTTGGCCAAGTTGCTTCCTTCTCTGATCCTCAAGCTTCTAATCTGTAAAATAAGTAGAGCTGAACTACATGGCTTCCAAGATACCACCATCCCGACTTTAGCTTGCCAACTTGGCTCCAACCCAGATTTTTTTTTTACTATTTTTATTTTAATTTTTTTAAAAAATATATTATTTACTTATTTTTAACATTTTTTTTAATTTGAGTTTCAGATTCTTTCCCTCCCTCCTACCTCACCACTCATTGAGAAGGCAAGAAATGTGATATCAGTTGTATATGTGAAACCATGGAAAACATATTTCCTTATTAACCATGTTGCAAAAAAAGCAAGAAAAAGAAAGAAAGTGAAAAAAATTATGTTTCAGTCTGTACACAGACTCCATCATTTTATCTCTGGAGATGAATGGCATTTTCATCATTAAGCTCTTCAGAATTGTCTTAGATCATTGTATTGCTGAGTCAATCATAGTTGATCATTGCACAATGTTGCTGTTACCAGGTACAATGTTCTCCTGGTTCTACTCACTTCACTTTGCTTCAGTTCATATAAATCATCCCAGGTTTTTCTGAAACCATCCTGTCCATCATTTCTTACAGCACAATAACATTCCATCACAACCTGTTCAGCCATTCCCCAATGGATGAGCATCCACTCAATTTCCAATTCTTTGACATTACAAAAAGAGTTGCTATAAATATTTTTGTACATATATGTGCTTTCCCTTTTTTCTTTGATCTCTTTGGGTTACGGACCTAGTAGTGGTATTGCTAGATCAAAGTAAATGCACAGTTTTGTAGCCCTTTGGACATAGTTCCAAATTGTTCTCCAGAATAAATGGATCAAGCTCATAAGTCTACTAACAGCGCATTAGTATCCCAGTTTTTCCACATCTGTTCCAATATTTGTCAGTTTTTCTCTTCTGCTACATTAGCCAATCTGATAGGTGTGAGGTGGTACCTCAGAGGTTTTTTTAATGTGCATTTCTCTAATCAAGTGATTTAGACCATTTTTTTTATCTGACTATAGCTAGCTTTGATTTCTTTGAAAACTGCCATTCATATCCTTTGACCATTTATCAGTTGGGGAATGGCTGGTATTCTTATAAATTTGACTCAGTTTCCTATATATTTGAGAAATGAGACTTTTATTAGAGAAATTTGCTGTAAATTCACCTCCCCCTCACTCAATTTCCTGTTTTCCTTCCAATCTTGGCTGCATTGCTTTTGTTTGTGCCAAACCTTTTAAATTCCCTATAATCAAAATTATCCCCAGATTGCTTTAAGTGTCACACCCTGGAGTGTTTGTTTAGTTCCTAAGCCCCTAGATTCTGGGCCTCATATGAGGTTTGGTCCACTCCCAAAATTATCTCTTTCCGATGCTTTTCTTTCCTGGTCCCTGGCCTTCTCCAGTCTTCAATTCAGCCATGATAGTCAAATCAATATATAAAAAGAAAGTGATCCCCTAGACATACAAAGGTACTGCTCTCGACTGATTAAGAGGTAATGATAATAATGGCTAACATTTGAAGGGCACTTAAAGGTTGGCAAATCACTTTACAAACAGCATCTCATTTGATCCCCATGACCCTGGGAGGCAGTTGCTATGGTGAGCCCCATTTTACAGAAGAGGAAACAGAGGCACAGAGTGATTACGGCTCATGAGTATCTGGGACAGGAGCTGGACCCAGGCTGTCCTGAGCCCACATCCAACACTCTATTCATAGCACTGCCCAGTTGCCTCAAGAATTTTTTCAGTTATTTTCTAGTAACAACAGCAGCAACTTACATTTGTGTACCACCAACAGCAACAAACGCAATAACACTGGCATATTTATAGTGCTCTAAGCTTTGCAAAATACTTTACAAATATTTTAGCATTTTATTCTCATGTCAATTCTGCAAGGTAGGTACTACTATTATCCCTATTTCACAGATGAGGAGACAGAGGCAGATAGAGGATAAATGACTTACCCAGGACCTCCCAGTTAAGAAATCACAAAGCCAGGATTATAACTCAACATTCTTTTTTATCCCTTAATTAACTTTTGTTTATTTTTAGTTTACATTATTCATTTCCACAAGATTTTGAGGTACAAATTTTCTCCCCATATTTCCCCTACCCACCACCCCAAAACAGCAATCCCACTGTATACCCCCTCCCCCAATCTGTTCTCTCCTATGTCCTCCCCCACTACCCCTCTGACTTTCTAGTAGGGCAAGATGGATCTCCTTACCCCAGTGCCTGTTTATCTTAATTCTCAGTTGCATGTAATTAATAATAATAATTTTACATATACATATACACACATACATATTTTAACATTTGATTATAGAACTTTAAATTCTGTATTCTTTCCCTTCCTCCCTCATCACCCACCCCCACTGGAAAGACAAGCAATTCAGTACAGACTATACATGTATAGTTCGCAGAGCATCTCTACAATGGACATATTGTGAAAGACTGACTATATTTCCCTCCTTCCTATCCTGCCCCCACCTTGTTCTCTACTTTGTCCCTACCCCTTTACAGAAGTGTGTGCTTCTAACCCTCCCCCCACAACCTTCCCTCCCCTCCATCATCCTCACTCTCATCTCCATCCCCCCTACTCTCCTGTAGGGAAAGATACCCAATTTAGAGTGTATGTCATTCTTTCCCTAAGCCAAATTCAATGAAAGTAAAGTTGACCCATTCCCTTTTGTCTTCCTGTTTTTCCCCTCCATTGTAACAGTTATTCTTTGCCTCTTCTATATGAGATGATTAACCCCATTCTGTCTCTCTCTGTCCCTCTCATTCTATTCCTCTCCCACCTCTCAGTTTCACCTTTTAAAATATCATCCCTTCCTATTCAATTGATCCTGTGCCCTCTGTCTATGTACACATATATACACACTCACATATGTGTTTATATGCATATATATATACCCTCCTATATAGACATATGTGTATGTATACATACATATATACATATATATAAATATATATATACATATATATAAATACACACACACATTTATATTCTCTTCACCTATCTTCATACTGAGAAAAGTTTCACAAGTTACAATTATCGTTTTTCCATGTTGGCATGTAAATAGTTCAACTCTGATAAGTTCCTTATGATTTCTTTTCCATGTTTACTTCTCATGCTTCTTCTATTTGAGTGTCAAGTTTTCTATTCAGTTCCAGTTTTTTCAGCAAGAATGCTTGAAAGTCGTCCACCTCATTGAATGACCATATTTTCCCCTGAAACATTATACTCAATTTTGCTAGGTAGATGATTCTTGGTTTTAATCCTAGCTCCCTTGATCTCTGGAATATCATATTCCAGGCCCTTCGGTCCCTTAATGTAGAAGCTTCTAGATCCTGGATTATGCTGATTGTGTTTCCACAGTATTCAAATTGTTTCTTCTTGGCAGCTTGTAATATTTTCTCCTTGATCTGGGAACTC
>CM053582.1:571310467-571331894 GCA_028627135.1 Pseudochirops cupreus
TGGAAGGAATCCTGAAGTCACCTAGTCCAATTCACCACTAAACAAGAAACCCTGGCACTTTAAACTTTGCCAAATGTTTCTGTAACACTCCTATGAGGTAGGCAGCATAATATTCCCATCTTAGAGATGGGAAAACTGAGGATAAGAGAGGTCGAAGGCTTGTAGCTCTCAACTCAAAGACAGGTATCTTACCAATTTTCTGTTCTAACCTCCTCATTTAGCAGTTAAAGAAATGGAGGCCCAGGGAAATGAAGGGGATTTCCAAGGGTCACACAGAACTGGCATTTTTAGCTGGGTGAGACTGGAAGTCATTAAAGGGTTTTGAGCAGGGGAATGACCAGATAGACACCAAAGAGATAATCATCAAGACTCCTCGGCTGCTGTTCACAAAGCCCAGCTATGTGCACCACGTATTTAAAAACTGAGAGGAACATTAGTTGCCATGGATTACAATTATCCAGCACATTCCAAAGTCATTTCCAGTCCACTGAAGTAGCTTAGTTAGGCAGGAAAGTGCTGGAGTAGGGACCTACCTGTGCACAGGTAAGTGTACATTCTGTAAGCATCCATCAGGCAACTATCAACTCCGTGGACACAGTCACTGTCCCTAGCATTGATTGAATTAGCAACTGGAGAGTTTGCCAACGGCTAAGAACTCCTTATGAACTGAAGAAGAAGGATTATTCTAGAACCCTCAGTCACTTCTCAAAAGAAGAAATTTGAACTATCGGCACCAGTATGAAAAACTGCTTTAAACTATTCATTAAAACATGAAAGTAGTATTAAGAGAGAGACCAATCTGTAAATTACCAACCTTGTTTAGAATTATGGTCACCTCCTTCCCTCCTGAGTTCATATCCTGCCTCAGACACTTGCTAACTGTGTGAACCAGAAAAAATCAAAACCTTCTGTACCTCAGTTTTCTCATCTGTAAAACGGGCTAATAATAATATCTCTTCCAAGGGTTGGGGTGAGGATCAAATGAGATAACCACTATAAAGCACTTTGCAAATCTTAAATTGCTTTGTAAATGCTCACTATTATGATTATTCTTATGGGCAGCTAGGTGGCACAGTGGATAGAGGGCCAGACCTGGAGTTGGGAAGATCTGAGTTTGAATCTGGCCTCAGATACTTACTAACTGTGTGACCTTATGCAAGTCACTTAGCCCTGCTTGCCTCAGTTTCTTAATCTGTAAAATGAACTGGACAAGGAAATTGCAAACCACTTTGCCAAGAAAACCCCAAATAGGGTAACAAAGATTGAACATAACTGAAAAGCGACTAAACAACAACGTGATTAATCTTAATTATTTTTATTGAAAGAGCATGTTCCAGCCACAAGGAACACCAAGGGAAAACAACAACAGGAAGATAGAAGGTGGGAGTGTTGTTTTTGAGGAGCAGACAAGAGGTCAATTTGGTTGGATGGCAGAGTGTGGGTAAGGAATGTCCGACGAGGCTGGGTCCAGACTGAATGAACTTTAACAGCTAAACAAAGGAGTTATTTTTTTTTTTATCTTAGAAGCAACAAGAAACCCTTATAGTTGGTTGAGTAGGGAAGGAACATGGCTGCAGCTATCTGTAGAATGTCACTTTGGGAAGGAAGGTGGTCTAGCTGTACCAGATCTCAAACTATATTATGAAGTGGCAATCATCAAAACTATCGGGTACTGACTAAGAAGTTGAATGGCAGATCAGTGTAATAGATTAGTACATAATGCATTAGTAAATGACCACAGTAATTTAGTGTTTGATAAATGCAAAGACCCAAGCTTTAGGGACAAAAACTCATTGTATCACAAAGCTGCTGGGAAACCTGGAGACGGTATGTCAGAAACTAAGTATAGACCAACATCTCATGCTGTATATCAAGATAAGGTCAAAATGGATACATGATTTAGACATAAAGGGTGATACATTAGGAGGGTATGGAATAGTTGACCTGTTAGATCTATGGCTCAGGGAAGAATTTAGGACTAAACAAGAGATAGAAGGTATTACAAAATATAAAATGGATAATTTTGACTATATTAAATTAAAAAGCTTTTACACAAACAATACCAGTGCAAGCAAAATTAGAAAGAAAGCAGATAACTGGGGGGAAAATCATAGCCAGTACCTCTGATAAAGGCGTAAGTTCTCAAACATGTGCTGTGCCCCTGTGGGGTTATGGCCCACAGTTTAAGAAGCACTGAAGGGCTTGTAGGTGGAAAAAGTTGAAGAAGCCCTGATGCAGAGAATAAAAAACAAAACGTGCTATTTCTGTCTCTATGTGTGTCTCTGTCTGTCTCTTTCTTCCTTCCTTCAAGTTTTCTTCCACAAAATTACTAATGTGGAAATGTTTTACATGATTGCACACGTATAACCTTTTTCAAGTTGTTACTATCTCAAGAAGGTGGAGGGGAAGGATAGAATTTGGAACTTAAAACTTTTAAAAAGGTGAATATTAAAAATTGTGTTTGCATGTAATTGGGGAAAAATAAAATATTTTTAAAAAAGAAAATCACTTTGAAGTCAGTGTGTTAGATAGACTGGAAAGGAGAGATGAGGAAGTGGTTGGGAGGCTATTGTAAATTAGAGATAATGGCAGCCTGCGGGAGTAACTGTGTAAGTAAAGTGAAGGGATGAGATGTGAGAGATGTAGTAAAGGCAAAAACAGCAAAGTCTGACCAGTGATTAGACAGAAAGAAAGATCTCATAGACGCTGCACAATATGTACAATGGAAATTGTTGTGGCAGCAAAAATCTGGAGTGAGTGTCCATCAAATTGGGGAATGGAATGAAATATTGTGTTGTCAGAAATGAAAAAAAATATGGGAAATTAAGAGAATTACATGAAAACATGTATGAGCTGACGCAGAGTGAAGGTGGCAGAACCAGGAGAACAATTTACATAATGTTAACAATAAAAATTAAAACAATCTTCAAAGGCAGCTTGACTTAAATGAGTTACAGTGACCACTTTGAGACCCAGAAAGCAGATAATGAAGCACACTTTCCTCCTTTCGAGAGAAAGGTAGGGGCCTATGGTGGCAGGATGTCGCATAAATTGTCAAATGTAGTTGTTTTGTCAGTCAGTTTTACTTATTTCTTAAAGACAAGTGTGTGTGTGTGAGAAAGAAAGAGAGACAGAGACAGAGAGAGACAGAGATATGGAGGGAAAAAAGGAGAGGGAGGGAGGCAGAGTATCCGAAAATGTCTGTGGTGTAAAAATAAAAGGCATCAATAAAAATTTTTAGGAGAAAAAAAGAAACTTAGGTCTCAGTATGCAACTCAAACTAAGAAACTAAGTTGATCATTTATCCCTTTGTTCTCAGCGGTAACATGCCAAAGGCCAAGGAGACACAGGACTGTGCGAGCTGCCTTGAACCAGCACTACAGAGAGCATCAAGCTATGCTCACACCCACAGTGCCCCCTGCAAGTACAAGCAGCTCTACCGTCTTCAAAGCCAAAGGACATTCCACAGAGAGGGTAACAAGCCTTATGAACACAGCTTCCATTGTTCTATGCTCAACATGGATACATTGTAACAACCTGGACTTGGCCCCAGCTATTGGAGACATCATGATTTTGGTAAGTCACGATTCTGACGGTGCTTTGGTGTGTTCTCCAAGCGAGTGTTGAGGCCGTGTTAAGTCACCAGCATCAACTCCTCTGCAAGTTGTGAAATACCACAAGGAATTCAGGGGAAAGATGTGTGTTCACCCTCACCCTGTCCCCACAAGTATTCCCATCTTTGCGAGAGGAGGGGACAACACCTGTGGCCATTCTTCTGGTCATCTCTTTGGGCTCTGTTCCTGACAAGATCTTTCTAGTAGTGTCCTGTGGTGGCTCCTTGGAACCATTGATCAGACTCCCACGAAATTAAAAAGAAGGTTTATATCTCAGATATCAAGGATCATGCATGATGCATAGCCAAAATAGGAAGAGAAAAGAGAGGTCCCAAGGCTTTGGGGTGAGCCCTGTCCCTTCTCTGGGCCTCAGTCTCTTTATCTATAGGATAGAAGGTTATACTAGATGATTTTTAAGGACCCATGCAGTTCTAATATTTTATGGTTCTGTCTATACGTGTATTTATATGGATATGTGTGTGTATATATATATATGTGGAGAGCGGGGAGAGAGAGAGAGAGGGAGAGAGGGAGAGAAAGACAGAGAGAGAGAGAGAGAGAGAGAGAGAGAGAGAGAGAGAGAGAGCGCACCCACAAAAGAACTGGGCTCTACTGCTCAGCATATAGCCCAAAGAGGTAAAAAAAAAAAACAACAACACAAAACCAAAACACAAAACCAGACAGTTTTCATATACACTAAAATATTCATAGCAGCACTTCTTATAGCAGAAAAAAAAACCCCTGAAAAATAGATACTCATCAACTAGGAAATGGCTAAACAAATTGTAATACATGGATGGAATATAATATTACCATGTCATAAGAAACAATGAATATATAAATAAAGAATTCAGAAAAACTTGGAAGATGTTAATTGATGCAGAATGAAGCAAGATTAAGTTAACAATATACATGTCAGACCTATTAAAATGATTAGTTTGTTTTAAGCTTGGGGTGATATATACTTGGTTCTCTTCAGTTTTAGGGAATTTATTTTAGGTGAAAAGTTATGAGTTCAGTCATAAACGCTCTGAGACCCCAGTTGGGAAAATTGCTCACATTTGGGCAGAGCATAGACTCTCTGCCTAATTTCAAATTTATATTTTTCTCTGGTTAGTCCCTGATCTCTTTGTGATTGAGTCAAAATTCAGTTTTCTGGAAATGTTTGGGTAATAAAACATCAGATTACATTATAGCGGTTATGGGTATACTATATATATATATATATATATATATATATGTACATATATATATATATATAGTGTGTACTATATGCTATGTACTATCTCTATATAGTATAAAATAGTCATATATGTGCATGATGGGATATATCATGTATATGTATATGTATATGTATACATATGAAGAGATATATTATAAATACTTAATATAAAAAAGAGAAGGGGAGAGAGAAGAGGAGAAGAAGAGAGAATGAGAAGGGGAAAGGGAGAAGTAGAGAAAGAAAGAACTAGAAGAGGGAGAAGTAGGAGGAGAGGAAGAAGAAGAGGCAGGGGAGGAAGAGAACCCCCCAAGGGGTGCAAGCTCAGGCCTGGCTGCAGGGTCCTGTTGTTGCGTCTTAGGAAGAAAGTGGCGTTTCTTACATTCAGCCCCTTCTCTTTCTTTTTTTTCTTGGCCTTCCCTTGCTGAATGTGTCAGAAAGCTTTGGACCTGCCCCAAGCGGGCAAGGGTTAGAAAAACAAATTAAATCCAAAAGAGGAAAAAGAAAAGTGTGCCCTGAGGAAAAAACCAAATTTTAAGTGAGGGATATGGGAATTCCTCTATCTGCACAATAGATTACAATTTCAACACTGTACGAAGACAGAGGTATTTTTATTTTTGGAGGGAAGGAGACGCGGAGGTTTCCATGAAATCCTTTGATGAAACTCACACTTGGGTCTCAAATAAAGGAAACCGGCGGAGGAGACACTTTGCATACTGAGTTGTGTCCATAGCTGGGGAGGAGTGCGCGCAATTTCCCAGAAAACAAAGACACTGGCAAGAGAAAACACTCCTTCTCCCATTGAAACGCCATGAATGAAGAGTGGAATGCGCGCTCTCCCTTATTCATCGAACTCCGAAGCTGCCTCCCCCTTAACGAGCAGCCAAAGGCTGGCCCCGGCATCTTGAATAGCCATGTTCCGGAGAGCACTTGGCATCATCCCTGAAACATAATGTGGGATTGCGATTGTGTGGGGTTTTTTCCCCTCAGTGAATAGGAAGTGATCAAAGATAACACAGCCTCTGAAAGAATTAAAATTGTGTAACATTGCATCAAGTTACAGTGAATGCCAATCATCCTTTGGATGAATGAACCCGTTCCTTTAAAGCCCAGTAGAGACGTGCTGGGGCATTCAACGTATAACGGCCAGCCTCAGCAGCATTGAAATCCAAATGCAAAAAGCTTGTGCCCACTCTCTCGCTTTAAATAGATGCCCGAGCCGCAGCCTTCATTTCCCATCCAGTCCAGGAGCAGTCTTACAGAAGAGAACGCCTTCCAAAGGCTGCTCGCACGATTTCCCCTCCTTGATGGGCAATGCTTTCTGCCAGGAGGCTGCGATAAGGAGAGAGGTACTAGCCGAAGATGGAAGGGAGCTAATGTGCTAATGAAATTACAGCCCAGATCACCTTTCCTACGACAAAGGGAGACAAGCACAAAGCAGGATTTGAGGAGGGGTCCTGGGGTATCATCCTAGGCAGGTCACTGTGCCGGGCGAAAGTATGGCTTTATTTGCATGCTAAACAGGCCAAGCAAGAAAGGGACGGCAAATGCGTCCTGTCCTTTCTATAAAGAGCTGCACCTAGAAGGACCCCCAGCCATAGGAACGCCTTGGAACTCAGCACTATTCAGAAAGAGGGCCTACATCTACAAGCCACTAAAGAGCCCGGAGAGACAAGGTTTCCTTTTCCGTGTGCTTTAAGGAAATAAGGAGGGAAAGTTTCCTCAGCCTCCAGAAGGAAGGAGGGAGAAAAATCAATATCCTCCTTAATGTAGGAGCCCTCCATGAGGCGATCATGGCAGCTCCTTCTGAAAGAGGAAGAGAAACATTTCATCTCT
Organism: Pseudochirops cupreus; assembly: GCA_028627135.1. Classification (NCBI taxonomy): domain Eukaryota; kingdom Metazoa; phylum Chordata; class Mammalia; order Diprotodontia; family Pseudocheiridae; genus Pseudochirops; species Pseudochirops cupreus. The sequence continues at coordinate 571,317,137 of CM053582.1, forward strand.
GTCAAAGGGCCTGGGAGCAAGGGAATGGGCTCTGCACACAGCCCAAGCAACATCAGAGGCGAGGACCCCACTAGGTGGGATCAACAAAGACTGAGCCGTGACTAGATGAAGAGAAAAGAGAGAATGCCGTGAACAGGAGAACCGATCAAGGGGATCAGGGGAGGCTGACAAATACGTGCCCCCATAATTAGGACAGCTCCATGGCAGATTTTGCTCCTGCTTCGGCCAGAGCTGCATTTCATCCATCTGTCAGTGCCGGAGAAAGGCAACGTGGGAGTTTTGCTCAAAAGTGATCACTCTTTTCTTTGGGATTTCACAAGTGGCAGTTGTTTGCAAAGATCACTTGGACACTGATGGAGACAGCTCCTAGGAAGGAATGAGTAACCAACACAGTGAGATGGCAAAGCAAAGGGCCACACAGAACGCAATGAACAAGACCCATGAGCCCTGGGAGATTTCTCTAGCTCAGCTCCTTGCTAAGACAATGATCATGTTTTAGTCTGTTTGGGTGTGTTCACTGTTTTCAGAAAGCTCACTTCTGACCATAAACATGGAAGCACGGACATGTTGGAGCTTCTAACACATTCCAACATATTAATCTCCTCAGAACATGTTGGGGTTCTGTCCTTATCATGGAGAGGAGAGGAGAGAGTGAGGAGGTCATAATGATTTTCTTTTCTCACTGGACACATGATTTTTGTATGACATTATGTCTAAAATAGAGTTTTCTATATGACACTGACTAGTCCTGAACTTTTTTTTTACTTTTTTTTTTTGGAGGGGGGAAGGTAGGGCAATTGGGGTTAAGTGACTTGCCCAAAGTCACATGGCTAGTAAGTGTGTCAAGTGTCTGAGGCCGGATTTGATCTCAGGTCCTCTTGACTCCAGGGCCAGTGCTCTATTCACTGTGCCACCTAGCCACCCCAAGTCCTGAACTTTTTACTGTCACTTGGTGTCTCCTTTGTCTCCTACCAGTTCAGTTATCATCTTGATGTAGGTTATTCCTAGATAGATAGACAGACAGACAGACAGATATAGATAGATAGATAGATAGATAGATAGATAGATAGATAGATAGATAGATAGAAGCAGACAGACAGAGATATAGATATATCCCTAATCTCTCCTAAACTCCAATGCCACATCACCAATTTCCTGATGGACGTCTTCAGTTGGATGTCCTGCAAGCATTATGCATTTAAAAGACCAAAATGGAGCCCTGTATCTTCCATCAGACTCTTTGCCAAACATCTTTTGTCAAGGTCACAACCTTGGCATACACCTTTCCAGGCAACTTCAGAGTCCCAGTTGGGTCCTTCCCCTTCTTCACCTCCCACAGGCAAACAGTGACCTAGTCTTGTTGATTCCACCTCTACAATATCTTCTTGTGTCCATCACCTGTCCACCCATGTGGTGACCATGTAGCTCAGGTTATTCACATACTACCAAATGCTTCCCCCCCATTCTTTGTAGCACCAGTCTCTGTCACATCTATATCACAGTCCCTAGCAAACAGTAAGTACTTAAGAACTTAATAAGCAGAAAGGACTTGGTTGTTGTCTGACTGAGAGACCTTTATCCTCTATTGCCTGGACTATTGCAGTAACATCCTAATCATTCTTGACTCCTAGTTTCTCCCCTTTCCAATCCATCTTCCAAACAGCCACTAAAATCATCTTTCCAAAACATATCTGACTGTTACTCCCCTACCCAAGAGCCTTCAAGGTCTTCCTCTTGTCTTTAGGATAAAATACAGCCTCTTCTGATTAGCATTTAATTCTCTTCATCATATGCCTCTAGCCTATGGTTCCAGGCTTACTTCACATTCCTCTCCTTAACACACTGTACATATCAACCAAACTTGTAGTTTCCCAAACCTGGTCTTCCATTTCCTGCCATCTAGCCATCCCCCTTGCCCATAATTCTCTCTCTCCTTACCCAGCATCCCACCTTCCCTAGCTTCCTCCAAGTCTCAGGTCAGATTTCGCCTTCTCTGGGAGCCTTTCCCAGTTCCTCACTTTTGAAGACTGGCAAATATTGAAATCCTCAGTGCTAGGACTCTGTTCTGTCTAATTGCCTTTTCTTCTCAAAGTTTATTGTGTCTTTATCACACTTCGTGTCACAATTTAATCTCTCTTTAAACTTAATTTAATGCCCCATTTCATCTCAATATGACAGTTCATAACTAAAAGCATGCATGTCACATGGCAGAATGCTTGGCCATGCTGGCCATGAGTCTATGGTATGTATGACAGTATCACTTCATATCATGAATTTTACTTAACTTGCTCAGAAAAGGAGTATGTATATGTGTATATGCATGCACATATGTATATGTATGTGTGAATTTTCAGAAAGTAAGACAAAGTTATTAAGACAACCTAGAGACTACTTCCTGAGAGCCACAACTAAAGCATCCATTTTGACAGAAAATCTGGCAAGCAACAAAATATTGAACAGTTCTACAAAGGTGATGGTCTAGCTGCAGTGGGCACTAAATTAGACCTCATTTAGACTATTGTGTTCATTTGGGGGCATGAGAGTTTTGAATGATGTTGATAAACTCCAGATTCCAGGAAAGGGTGGCCAAGAATGTCAAAGGATGTCCCATTGCAGCCATCTAAAAATGAGCTTGACCTCTCTTTGTTACTCCAATACTTACAGGAGGTGCTTAATAAATGCTTTTTCAATGACTGGCTGTTGAGCCTGGAAAAGATAAAGTTTCAGGGGGTCATGATATCTACCTGCAAGTATTTGAAGGACAATCATGAAGAAGAGTGATTAGGCTCATCCCACTTTACCCCAAAGGGTGGAACCAGGATCAATGGGTAGAAAAGTCAAAGAGGTAAACTGAGATTGAAGCTAGGAAAAATTTCCTAACAATGAGAGCTGTATCAGAGCTGGGAGGCAGTGGGTTCCCCTCTGTGGAGGTCTTCAAGGAGAGGCTGTGTGACCACTTTCTAGGGATGTTTCTGATGGAATTCATTTTGGATATAGGTTGGACCAGGTAGCCTTGGCAGGGAGGGTCCCTTCCAAATCTGAGCTCTGTGTTCCATGGTTGTAAAAAAAAAAAAAAGTACAATTGCAAAGGTCTGTACTGGACCATAGGACATTGAATATTTTTTGGCTATGGTCTGATGTTTAGACTAGAAAGCATATTTATTTGGTCTACACAAGAGTAGAAGCTGGAAATGAAAGTTCACATTAGGGATACAAGAAGATCATAGCATCATAGGTTTAAAGGAAGATAGAAGCTCAGAGGCCACTGAGTCTAAACTCCTCATTTCACAGATGACAAAACTGAGGCTTAGGGAAATGAAGGAAATTGCCCTCAGCCACACCTCCAGTGAGAGAATTTGAACTCAGGATGTGGAGTTGGTGATTGGTCAGCAGCTCAAAGACTGTGTCAACATATAAAATGATGATCTGGAGAAGGGTTCACTAGGATCAAAGAGGGAGAATTCAGGAGTGTGATTCAGCAAAAAGCATGCTAAACTCTGGGTCCTAAAAACTGAATTCAAGTCCCATCTCTGCACTTATGGGCTTAACAGGTCACTTCAACTTTCTGGTCCTCAGTGTCCTCCTCTGTAAAATGAGGTAATTGAACTCAATAGCCTCTAAAGTCCCTTTCCACTCTGATCGAGGCTCCTAGGATCCTGCGAAAATGGGAGGTTTGTAAACATGGTTGAAGATGATCTAGAGATCAGAGTGAACAATCTGGAGTCAGTCAATAAGCAGCACAGGAATGGTGGATAAAACCCCCTAATCTAGAGAATACCAGGAGCTAGCAGAAGTTCTTCACCAGGATACCCCTATGCTGGACAGTGCCTGGCAATGCTAATTCAACACTGGCCACTAAGACTCCAAATCACCTAAGAGAGGCTGGAGTTCCAAGGCCTCCCTTCACCTGGAGTCTTACAGAATTCCTTGACTCTATACTGGAATCCAACCAGAATCGTCTGTCAGTGCCTTTGGTAAACATGCCCAGTTCTGGCTCAGTAGCCAGTCCAAAAGCTCCTCTTCTTCACATGGTAAGGAGGCTAGAAATAATTCTGGGCATTCTCTGAAGTTCACATGAAGATTATATCAGGGTTGTAAAGCTTGGTCTGGTCTAGGCCCAGCTGAAGGAAGCCAGAGAGGTGGGCTGCAAGGACTGATTAACATGGTGAGAGAGACTTCAGAATCTGATCAATGCCAAGGCCAACCACGCCTTCGGAGGAGCCCTGATGAGCCCGCTACCCACTTCTTGAGGCAGAGGTGATGGCTTTAGAGCGCATACCCATTGGAGACAAAGATTTTTTGGACATGGCCAGTGTAGGAATTTGTTTTTCTTGAGTAGGTATATTTTTTGCAAGAGTTTTGTTTTCTTTCTTTTTTCGGTTGTGGGGGGAATAGGAGAAAGAGAAATTATACTTTTTTAATTGAAAAAAATTAATTAAAAAATAAAATGGGAATGGATCTGGTGACTTTGTTGTCAATGTCTTTGTGGTCGTCATAATAATCGTCGCTGCCACCAATATCATCATCATCATCATCATCATCATCAGGCTGGGCGTCGGGGAGACCTGGGCTGGAACCCTGGCTCTGGGCCTTCGTAGTCGTGAACCTTGGGCAAGTCACTGCTTCCACTGGGGACTGCCCTTTCCTCCTCTAAAAAATAATAAGAATAAAATTTGTTCACCTACTTAATTTTAATCCTACCCAAGGATTAAAATGAGACAGGTGCATAATGCTTTGTCAGGAAGAAGTACTTTATAAATTTCAGTAATTATCGATAATATTACCGGTTAGTATTAACAATAATAATAAAAAAAGTTGGCTAATCATACCCACAGGAATAAGTCAAAGGGAACTGGAATTGTTTCATCAAAAACTGAGAGTTAAATGAATGGTTTTCAGGAAAATGACGAATTATTTTGAAAAGATTGGAACTGGTGATTTTCTGTTCTTTAAAGCCTTAGCATGAGACATGTCGATAAGACGTAAAGAAGAATTTTCTTCCCACATAGCTTTTCAAACACTTGGGTAGATGACTGAGCAAGATGGTAGAAGCATGCTATCTAAAGATCTTTAAAAACAGAAGAAATTCTCATTTGTCTAAAATAGTTTGTATGTATTCCTGAAATCAATGGATGGACTGCAGGAGTTTTCTAAGTTTTTTCTGCACCATGGTTCTCAGATTCCATGATTTCTATATGGTTCTCCCCCGCTCAAGAACTGCAGTGACTAGAAGAACGTTTAACCAAGGGCCATGGTCTTAACTGGGAACCTCACAAGTAGTCATGGATCCTAGACAAATATCATGGAGGACCCTCCAAGTCCAGTCACTTCATTTTATAGACAAGGAAATGAGGCTCAGAAAAGTCACGTGCCTTGTGCATGGTGACCACTAGTTCTAATTAGAATTGAATTCTGGAATCTCTCAAGCCACTTTATCTGACTCCCCAAGTGCTTGTTTCTCCTCCTTTTCTCTCTCTTCCTTCCTCTTCTTCCTTCCTCCCTCCCTCCTCCTCCTCTTCCTCCTCCTGCTCTTCCACCTCCTCTCTATCCTCATATCATAGTTGTTGATACACACAGTTCACCCACCCCCTCAACCTGACTGTAAGCTTCCTGGGGAAAGGGACTATGTAATTTTTTCCTCTTTATATTCCCTAAGGTTGCACATGAGACCTTACATCTATGAAGTGCATAATAAATGTTGACTTAGTTGAATCCAGTATCTTCCTACAGCCTCACTCAGGGTCCATTTCCTTCATTTACTTAATGCCTCCTTAATACTTATGTGAATGGAATGAAACCTACTAATTATACTTCTGTGTTTTACTTATAAAGAGGCAAAGGGAAATCTGAATTCAAGACCTGCCTCTGACATAAGCTGTCTGTGTGATCCTGGCCAATTCCTTAACCTCTCCCCCAGGTAACATGCTCAGATCACAAGTTGCATAGAATGTGCCAACCCACACTAGTGGAGGGAATTTCCTCTCCAGGACACCTCTATGCTAATAAAATCCCTGGTGTGGTCCACACAACATGCTTTGCTTTGCAGCATTTCCTGCATCTTTTCTGTTGACATGAGCTGTGCTCTAACCAGATGAAAATCTTCCTGAGGGCAGAAACTGCATCTTCCCTGTCTTTTATATCCTCCTACCTCATTTCACACCCCATAGCTATAAATGGAGTACTAGGAGACATCGGTTGGGCTTGATAAATATTGCTGAATGCTAATTCAAAAGGGCAATCCCTCTGTTGTAGAGTAAGCTTGGGTAGAATTAGAAATGACAAGTACATGTTCAGGGGATCAATCAAGCAAGTGATTCATAAGCCTTTACTAAGCTTCTACTTAATAAATGCTTGTTGTTTGGTCGATTGCTGCCCCACTGAGCCAGATTTAGCCCCTTCATCAAGTGACTTCAGAGATTTTCTGAGGCCCCAAAGCTCATTTCTCTGTAGGCAACTGGACTCAGCAGGTCTGCTCCTCAAACAAGACACGGACACATGCACACAGGCTCCCATGCCTCATGTTGGCCAGGAAGGAATCCTTAGTCTTTGTCATTTGAGGGTTAGCTCTGTCGGGTCCTACTGTGCTGGGGCAGCTCCAAGAACCAGGGGGGTGATAGACAGTGTTTGCTGTTGAAGGTCAGCCCAGACAAGAACAGTGATGCTCGGTGACAGCCAGTGGACTACGTGGCAACCAAGTGTTTGACCATGGAGCCCCAGGAGATGGGCCATCACCTGCACTGGTGGGCAGTACTCAGCTGTGGCATTGGGATGTGCTTCCAGGGATGGAAGTCCACCAATCCATGCCACCATTATGTTTCATTTCACGTCTACCCAAGAGAGACAACAAGCCTGTTTTAATAGATAAAATCCTGGGCTTGCCATCAGAAGGACCTGGGCTCAAATCCTATCTCTGACACTTTGAGTTGTATGACCATAGTTAAGTCATTTAACATCTTTTAGCATCAAGTATCTCTCTAAGACTGTGAGAGCTGGGGCCCACTCCCATGCCTCTGTCTGTGTGCCATAATCTCAGTTGTAAAACTAAGTTGTTAAAGGGCAGGGCCTGGTATCTGGGGGAAGGGGGGAAGGGTCACACGCAGCCTGTCTCATGTTTTTTCTATTCTCCCATCTCTTTAAATGTGCCTTTGGTCCCAAAGGTTTTCCGTTTTTTTCTGTCACATTTATTCTTCTACCTAAGACTGACAAGCAAGCAGAGCTCTCAAGTAAAATGGCAGCTCCAAGCCTGAATCTTTATACTTTTGCTTTATGAAAGTATTTGAAAGGCAATGACTCATTTTGATGTTTTAACATTCATTAACACCCTCATTTTGTGCAAAATCAGCAAACTCCCGGTTTCTGGCTTAGCTGTTAGACACACAAATTAATGAAAATACTTCAATGAATCGGATTAATACGCTGCTGCTTGAGATCCATTTTGTATCAGTAGCAGAGCGCTGAATCCCACCACACCAAAATGTTCTGTGCACCTGGGCTGGTGCGCCAGCACATTCCCCACTTTAGAAGGAGCTTAGAGCCAAGACTTTTTAATGGTCACTGTTGGAAGGGGATCCACATTCAAGTCAATGCCATGATGGACCTCTACTCCAGAGGGCTTCCTGTCCCTTCATAGAGAGGTGGTAGACTACAGCGGTAGAATATGGCGTACACCAAGTGAAACAGGTGATATGTCTATTTGTTTGACTTAATTATTTCTCTTTGTTACCAGTGGTGGGACAGGAAAGATGATTAGGAAGTGACAGCCATCAAAACAAAACAAACAAAACAATATCCCAGCATCTATGAGATGTCCAATATGTTTTTAAAGATTTTAGGAAACCGTCCCACTCCACAAAAGATTGGTCATGCATTGATTTTTCCTGTACCCAGATATCCTTGCTCTGCCTGAGTCAGCCCATGTCCCAAGGAAGCCTCACTCCTGCCTTTAATTAGCAAATTTTGCAAACTCCCAACAGCTTGAATGCTGTATAAATCAATGGCTGCAGTTGCATAGTGGTGACAGCAGTCTGGCCCAAGCATTTTGAAGTCTCCCTAGAACCATATAGGGCCTCAAAACTAAAGGAAATGAAATTGGAGGGTCTTTACAATGGAGTGATTTAGACATCAAACTATTTATTTTAAAACAAGATTTAAAATACTGCACTTCTAGAAATATTTTCTCCTGGTAGAAATCACTCAGATGGAAAATTTCATACATTTCAAGCTGATTTTTTGCCCGAGCGATTTTCACATATTTCCCTAAAACCTGGTTGTGTCAAATGATTTATTCTCCTTTTTAACAATGCTGTGTTTGAGGAGCTAGGAAGATAGGAGTGTTGGAGGGGCTGGTGGCAGTTGGCCAATTAGGTACTCTCCTGTATTTTGATTTTTGTGTGCTTACACATCCTTATCTCTTACTCTCTGATACCTCACCCAGCAGGCTGAGTTTGGACTGCCTGCTGGAAGGGAAATTTCTGCTGTTGCTATCTAAGGAGTGCTGAACTCAACTCAAGTTATAGGATGTATCTGAGATCACTCTTGAAAAACCAGAGAGAGTGGCAAAGCCCCATTTTTCTGTTGTAGAAGGCGAGCAGATTGGGGAGGGAGGTCAGAATGCAAGAATGTCATCTAGCAGGCATCTCATTTTATCAATAGCATCAATGGACTTGCCTGGCGGGATGCTTCAAGACGTACACTGTCACCTATGAATGGGGATGTACTGAGGATCATTAGAGATGGCTGACAGCTCTGCTAGCTGAAGAAATATTTAGAATACCACCTGTCATGTTTCACCCTTCAGAAACTGGTGCCACTGGGCTGCAGCGCTCTTGCTTCAGATTTTTTAACATAAACATGTATATACACACACATATGTATTTTTTGCTTCTGCTATTGTTTATAAAAGTTCATCAGGACCCCCTATTATGTCATGTATATTGTTGGCATCAAAGACAGCATGTGGCTTTCTTGAGAAACAATTGCCTGACTGGAAAGAGTATGGCTAGGCATCAGCTTGTCTGGGGAAAAACCATCCCTGGGCTTTAGTAGCCTGACAGCTCAAGATGAGTCAGCATCATGATAAGGCAGCCAAAAGGAAACCAATGTGACTTCAAGCTGCATGAAGAGAGATGGAGCCTCCAGGAATAAAGAGGTGAGAGTCTTGGCAGCTGCCCACATGGGTGCTTCTCTGAAGCATGGTGAGTCCTTCTGGAGGCCACCTTCTAGAAAGGACACACACTGGGAAGAATGGAATCAGGAGAGAACAATGAGAACAGTGAAGGCTTTGAGTCCACATTCTAGGAGGACCATTGAGGAAATTCAAGATGGTCAGACTCAAGGAGAAGAGGAGAGGGAACAAGACAGTTGGGTTCACATATCTTAAGGGAAATCTCATGGAAGACCAGTTGGACTTTTTCTGTTGGGGATGGTTCTTGAAGGATAGGGTCGATTTCCATTTAAATAGAGAAGTGAAAACTTCTCAGACGATACCCTAAAATCTAGTAAGGCTTTTCGTGGGAAACAGGCCCAAGTTCCCCTTCACCAGAAATCACATAATTTACAAGGACTCAAAACTCAGAGGGGTAGGGAGTCACCCCTCTCCTCAGTGACGCCTCAGCATAAGATATGCCAAATAAGGGCAGAAGTGCTTTTTCAAATGTACATTGGGTGGTCTACTGTTTCCTTGTTCCAGTACTTGAGGTAGATTGCCGTGCTTAGATTGTGCACCTGACTTCTAGCCAATGGAAGAAAAGGGTCAGAAGGAGTGTGGAGGAGAATTCTGTGTTAGGGCTTTATAACTTTTCCATTTCCTTTTGTAAATTGCTTCTCCTCCCTGATATTTGTCAGGAGGGTGGCCCTTTCTTGAGATAATAATTAACCATTCTTTTCTGCTTCCTACCTTGAGAAACCTCTGAGTTTTATTTGGGTAAGAGTCTCCATTGCACAGAGAAGAGGAGAGAATTGAGAGGAAAAGATTATGAGTTTGGGTTTTGTAGGAACCCTTTTAGCTCTCTAGGATCCTGTAGTAACATGCTATGAATTAGTCTGTTCTTTACAACCAATACTGGAGTCCATGTTTCAGAGGGGTTAAGTCACTCTGCCCTGCATTCTCCTGGTCCCAGCAAGTTTTTTTTTTCCTTGCCTACTGCCTTCATCCCCTTCTCCTCCCCCTCCTCTAAGAAAAGTAATCAGATCACCACTGCCATTGCCTCTGTGAAGGGGGGAGGGTTTCACTAGAAAGTCCTATTGTTCTACTTCTTAGATTGGGGCTTACCTGACCATAATTCCCTTCTCTGGCCACCAGCCACCTCTCTATGTGTTCATGTCTTTCCCTTAAGAATATAAGCTCCTTGAGGACAGGAACTGTCTCACTTCTATACTTGTATCTCCAGCACTTGACATAGTGTATGGAATACAGTAAGAGTTTGAGAAATGTTTTTCATTCATTCATTCATTCATTCATTCACTTGGAAACTTCATAGCACTATGTAAATGTCAGTTATTGGTATTATTCTAAGCAAGACTAATGAATTTATCCTTTCTCACCAGGATGTACATTATTTGATGCCCTGAGATGGTTCATTTTCCAATGTTTTTGCCCACACCTGCTATCCATTAGCTGCCTTTTACAAGTTCTGATGATAAAATCAAAATCTTGACATTTCCTTGAACAGTCATTTTGTTTCCTTTCCCACATGAATAGGAACCAATTTTCAACTTTGTAAAATCCTTCATTTACTATCTAAGAAGCAGTGAATATTCTAAAATCCAATGGCTCATCTGCCCTGGGTGGTGGGGGGAGGGGGCCAGCCAAGAAGTATCTAACCAGAAACTGAGTGGGAAGATGACTGTGGTCCATCAAATTCTGTCCAGAAGCCCCAAGTGATTTGGTGCAGTCCAACATCTGAGACATTTGGGCATTTCTGTACTCAGCCTGGATGACTGGCTGGACTGGGGGCAGCAAGAGCCAGTTCAAATCTCATCCTTGACACTTAATAGCTATGTGACCATGGATGAGTCACTTAACCTCTGCCTACCTCAGTAAAATATGAGTTAGACTCAATGGATTCTTTCCAGTTCTGAACCCACCATTCTATGAACTTAGTAGTCTCAGACTAGATCAGTCTTTTTGCAGGAAATCTTGTTAAGTCTAAAACCTTTCCATGACTTTTCATCAGACGTGTACCATCCAGCAACTCAAGTCTTCTCTGATTCTCAGTTTCCTCATCTGGAAAATGGGGATAATCATGAACAACCATAGTACCTGTCTATTTCACAAAGCTGTCATGAAACTCAAGAGAATCTCTGCAAAATGCTACAAAAACCGGAAATTCCCTAGAAAGGTCAGTTCTCATTGTAGCTGTCGTTATCATTATCACCTCATTCTCATCTCTTCCAATGATAGAAATGGTCCTGGAACAAGCCATCAGCCTACCCTTATTCTTGGGTATTTAATCTTCTATGGACTAGGGCACAGGCACATAAAATAAGGGTTTTTGTAGCTGTCTAAGAATGTCAGATCATGCCTCAGTTTCACTGCCCTCCATCACAGGCCCCTCACCATCTGCCTCTGCCACTTCCCAATTTTCCACACCCTAGAACAAAGCACCCCTCCCTGGCCACCAATCCCTTATAGATGCTGCCTTCCTCTATGAGAATGGTAAGCTTCTTGAGGCCAGGGACCTTGTTTTTAAAAAAAAAATTGTATCCCCAGCATGTAGCATATTTCCTGTCATGTAGTACAGACTTTTAATAAATGCTTTTTTCATTCATTCATTCAATTGCTCTGCAAGCCCACTGAAAGTATCCTCAGCATAGTTCCAGTAGCAGATAGAAGATGAGATGTGTATGTCATCCTGTTCCCATGGGATTTTGACCTTCTTGGTCAGACTCTGTATCTTGAAAGCATTTTATTCTATGTGGCTTGGAGATCAGGAGTATTTCAGATGAATTTATTAAAACATTATTATTATCACCATCATTATGCACCTTTAAATACACTCACCAAATCTCTCACAGAGTAAAGTCTCATACTTTTGCATGATAATATTGGTAGGAAGAAATATGTACCTAGACCTTGTCATAGCCAACAGTAACTTCTGAGCAACCTGAAAGATTTCATTCTCTCCCACAAATAATCCCCCTCAATCAGCAAAAAGATAATGAATTAGCACATGCTTTTGTGATGGCACATTGGAAAAATGAGCAGCCCCTCCACAGTGCTGTATCTCAGGGTGGTCTTTCTGGACATGGATTTTCAAATTCACTATTTGAGGGAGCTGGCTCAGTCCCCTCTGTCCTGCAGTAATCCTGCTCTCTGATGTAAATCGGCTAAGTGACATGGAGATTATTGGTAGGGTTGGGGTGAGGTCGGGGATGGGAGAGGAAGAAGAACACTAAGGATTACATTAAAAGAGGACTACAGTCCAAGTGTTTATCTCCCTGTGTCCTTTAGGCATGTGGAAAGGAGCTGTTCACAGCTCCCACCACAAGTACTCTTTATCTGCATTTTCTTTCCATTGGGAATGAGCCCTCTGAAATGTCTCTGGTTATCAAGCAGCTAAAATTCTATCAGGATTATGAGACCCACTGAGTTCCAAGTTATAAGACTTGAAATGAAGGCAAATTAAAATCGTCATAATTTCAGTTAATGTAATGATATCCTCTTTTTTTAATCCCTCAATATCATTCGGCCAAAATTACATATTTGGACAAATTGAGCTACTAAAGAAGATTTCTTAATTGTATGTAATATGCCTAAAGGCAGATTGGGGATGTAATTCCAGTGCCTGGCCTGGGAGGAAGATGGAGCCTAGATGATGCTTTGCAAAAGAATGGCATTTTAGTTCACAGCAGTCAAGAGGGAGAATGATTCCTCCTAAATGACACATGGAGAGGCCCAGGAGTGTGTCACTGAAGCTGCTGTGAGCTCTCAATACTGAGCTGTCTCCAGGAACATGTAAAGATTTCCCTGTAAGCTCTCCAGATCCTTCAGGGGAAGGCTGGTGCCTAACATGTCAGTAGTGAGCAAACAACAGCATCCAGCTTCCTGAACCTTTGTAAGGGTGTGAGATGTTTTTTCAAAGTGTGTTAACTCAGGACACTACCACCCAGCCTCACCCCCCAGGCTTGGAGGAAACTGTTTGCACAAAGCCAGGAGTTACATTTTCTTGAGATGAAAAAGAGAAAAAAATTCTCTTACCAAAGGTGAATATAATTAGTATCTCTCAAATGGGAATAAATGGTTTTTATGGGTTCAAAAAAATGTTTTTAGAGAGTCTCCAGAAGAAAAGGCAGCAGGGTATAGTGGAAAAATATGAAGCTGAATTTAGAGTCAAAGGCCCTTGGTGTGAATCTATCTCTGATGCTAATAAGGTATGTAACCCTTGCTCTGGGCCTCAGTTTCCCTATCAAAAATCAGGTGATGGAACTAAATGCTTTCTAAAGTCCCTTCCTTATTTTCGATAAATCAGAGCTTTTATGTGAACAGGTGAATTATGCACAGAAATTAATTTGCTTCACAGACTCATAGAGCATTGTCTCCTATCTCTAGAGCTGGAAGGACTCATGGGTCAACAGCAAAGAGAGTCAGTATGGAGCATCCTATAATGTTCTAGGATTGGAGGGAGGAAGTCTTGGGTTCAAATCCCACCTTTTACGAAAGACTTGGACTAGGTGGCCTCTGAGGTCCTTTCCAATCCTAAATCAATAATGTTATGATCAGTCATTTTACAGATGAGACAACTGAGGGAGGAAGGAATGCTATTCCTTAAAAGAAAATGTAGCCTAGGCTTACACCAGCCTGCTTAGCCTCTTCTCCCTAAACACTAGTTACACAAAAAACATGCTACCAACAGTGAATAGTGAGTAAACCAGGGAGTACAAGCAAGTTATTCAAAGTTCCACACTAGAAAAATCAGTTTGGCACTTGTGGAGAGGACAGATTGGAGTGGGGAGAGACTTGAGGCAGGAAAGTCAGTTAGGAGGCTACTGCAAGGTGATGAGAACCTGTAGGGTGGTGGCTGAGTGAATGTGAAGGTGGCCTATATGAGAAATGGGAAAGGAGAGGTGACCAGATCTGACAGTGGATTCGCTATGTGGAATGAGCGAGGGTGAAAAGCTAGAGACAACACCAAGGCTGCAAACCTGGGTGACTTGCAAGATGATGGTACCCTTGGCAGAAGCTGAGAAGAGTGTGTGATTTTAGGGGAAAGACAATGACTTCTGTTGTAGACATACCTAAGTATGTGGATCGCAGGGAGGCATGGATAGATATTTCTAGAATTTTCCCAACTGTCTCCAAGGAAGACTGCTATTCTTGCTTTGAGGGGAGGAGGAGAAGGAAGCCCAAAGCTGACTGATCTGTTCTCCTTTGAAAGGAAGGGGTCCTATACCAGATTTATAATTCTATGCCCTAAATATTGCTGGTCTTGAGCTACTATTTTTAGATTTTAAAAGCTGCTTTCCTTGGATACTATCCCTTAAAGGGAGAAGGTACCCCAGACTTCCATCAGCTAGCTTAGCCCCTTTCCACTAAATACCTGTTACATAAAAGGACATCAAGAATATAACTAATGAGTAAACCTATTTATCTAAGCAAATAGCAAGTAGAAAATGGAGTTGTACAGATTAGAATATACTAGAAAACACCACAAGAGTGAATGAGCTCTTAAAATTGGAGCAAACCAACATCTCAGTCAACCGAGAGAGAGAGAGAGAGAGAGAGAGAGAGAGAGAGAGAGAGAGAGAGAGAGAGAGAGAG
>CM053582.1:571331994-571363392 GCA_028627135.1 Pseudochirops cupreus
TGATCACCTAGAAAATCTGGAACCATGCATGCCCTTTCTTAAAACAGACAGGAAGAATGACTTTCTTAGCCAAAGCTCTGGCATAAACTCTACCCTGATGTAGTGTTACATCAGCATCCTTTCTTTCAAATAAAAACATCTTATGAAGACTATTGAAGGCTTTACTGGAAACCTGGATTCCACTCAAATAAGTGTGTGTCCTACTATTAAAACCTTTGGAATTACTATACACCCCCTCCCACCCCGCCCCCGATCTTTTGAACCATTTGGAAGATGTTCAGCATTCTGAGATACTAGCATAAAAACTCCAGAAGCACATTTCAAAATAAAAACAAGATCTTTTTTAAGAAGCCCATCTTTCCACTCGGCATTTTCTCTCAGAGATGTTTTTGCTATTATTGTTCAGCCACGTCAGACTCTTCATGGCACCATTTGGGGTCTTTCGTTATTGTTGTTTTCTTGGCAAAGATACTGGAGTGGTTTGCCATTTCCTTTCCTAACTCTACATGCCTACAAATAATAAAATTGTAAGAATGATTCCAATTATAGATGACCATAAGGGTGATGGAGAGATACCTAGTACCTGTGAGGAGGCACCAAGGCCTGCACTTGAAAAGACTGGAAAAGACATTATCTGATACAAGTCTAACTGGTAAAAGGGAGCCAACCATGCAGCAGGAATGAGAGTTAGTGAGAGTTGGGCTGCTACTTGGAAAACAGGAGAAGTGGTAGATGAAGGTGTCCAGCACATCAGGGCAGAAGCTGTAGAAGAGATTCACAGAAAGTAGTGGGCAAAAATGATAAGGTGTTAATGGTTTAAAATCTTCAAGGGTGGAAGGTGCACTCACTTCCATAAGTTCCCACTAAGCTATTGAAGAGCCAGAAGGTTTTGTTGCTGGCAGGAATGGGCCACAAAGTCAGGAATGCTGAGGTTGATCTGCATAGTGCCTAGAGACATGAGGAGGGTAGGAAAGAGTCTTGTTATGCCAGGCCCATCCAGTCTCTTTGCAGTTTTGTGGCTGAGTATGAAATGCTTTAGAAGAAAGGATAAAAGGGTGCCTTACAATCTTTAGTCTTTAGATTTTCTGTTAAGATGCACCTTGATGAACAAAAGCACCAAAAAGTTGTTCCTCTGTATTCATAGATGTTTAGGTTGATACTTTGACGGAGACAAAATGTCCCTGAAGTGGACAGGCCATCCAGTGGTACAGATCTTACCCCTTCTCATATACCCCTTCTCATTCTGTGTCCTCTGATGAATCTTTTAATGAATCACAAACATTTTAGAGTTGGATGGATCCTCAATAGTTGACGATATCCTAGATAGTTCAACCCATACCTGAAAAGGAATATCTATTACAACATGCCAAGTAACTCACCACCTCCTAAGGCAACCCTCTCCATTCTATGGACTATTAAGAAATTTTCCCTCACATTAAATTTAAATTTCCTTTTTTCTACCAATATGTCCTCCTCTGGTTCTCTTAATGATGTTTGCTTACCAAAGGAATACATGGATTGCCCATCATTCTCCTGCCCTGATGAGCAAAACTCCTCTCCTGAGCAGTCCCTCTCCAGTGATGTCCTTCATCTGACTTCTGCTCAAATGTTCATTGGAAATATGTCACAACATAATCACACCCACCAGCTATTACCCATTGGGTCAGTTAGTCAGTACCTATTGTGTATTAAGTACCTATTGTGTACCAGGCACCACGTTAAGTTCTGGGTCACCTGCTATTTAAATCCATCAGAGTCTATAGTATCCATGACTCACAAGTACACAACATCAGTGGGGGGCAATGAAGTTTCTTTAGTTCAGGAAGGAGTTTGAGGTCATTGAAAGCACTTCACAATTTTCTAAAGGTAATTAAACCTTATCTCTTCTTCCTCCCTCCCCCCCCCCAATTCTGAGTCCAGGTTATTGTGCATTCAGAGTGTCTGGCAGAGAGAAAGAGAGAGGGGGGCCATAGATAGATAGATGATGCAAAACTAGATATAGGTGTTATTTATAGCACGTACAGTGATGCATACCTTCATGCAAATGGGAGTAAGAGACCTGAGGGATGATGAGGTCTTCCATTGTGATTCTAGTTGATGCTATATTGTAGATCTGGAACTAGACAGCCACATAAAGAAGATCTGAGCCCAAGCCCTGCTGAGTCACTCTAAGAAAGTCACTTAATTTCTCAACATTCCAGGCAACTTTCTAAGACCGTAAGTTGCAGACAAGGTGTGAACCTGCATTAATGGGTAGAGCTTCTTCATCATCCATCATTACCAAAGAACAACTCCAATCTCTCTTATTTTCTCTATACCAACAAAATCACAAGACCAGTTCTTCTCCCTGTGTCAGTCAATAAACATTTATTAAGCACCTACTTACTATGTGTCAGGAATTGTGCTGGGGGCTGGAGATAGAAAATGAGGAAAAAGATAACTCTTGCTCTCAAGGAGCTCATCAGTCTCTATACTAATGAAATCTTAGGTCCAGTTCCTCTCATTGTCAGTCAATAAATCAATAAGCATTTATTAGGTACCTGCTGTGTGCCAGGTATGTTGACAGGTGCTAGGGGTATAAATATAATATGAATGAAACAATCCATCTTTTCAAGTTGCTTGTATTCAAATGAGGGAGACAAGTACATAAATATGCATATGTGTATGTATGTATATCATAAACATAAAGCAAATAAACAGAAATATATAAAAATTAGTTAAATATAAGGAAAGAAGGGCATTAGAAGTTCGGAGAATGAGGAAAGGCCAAGTAGAAGATGGTGCTTGAGCCATGTCTTAAAGAAAGGAAGAATCTCTTTGAGGCTTAATTATCTATAGGCACCTGTATTTATGGGTCTAGGTCTAGATAGAGCTAGAGATGTTTTGACACATCAACTTTATAGGTTGTTCATTCATCTGCACATGATAGTTTGAACAGTAGATATTTTTCATCCACTTGATTTTTTTTATATAGTTGGTTCTACCAAACTCTTTTGAGTGATTATGGGTCTTACATAAAAGGCACTGTAATGATTCAGAGATTGATGCAATGAGCACAAGGCTATCCATTAACAGGAGCCCACCATTTATAGGGAATCTCACTTCCATCTGAACTCTGCACTGGGCCTCTGCTATAACAGAAGCGAATACCTTGGACAGAACATTAGTCAGTACTTACCCACAGGCCTATTTTCCCACTTCTAGAAAGTCCTTAGGAAATGAGTCAAAACCATGCCAAGGCTAGTCTTGGTGAGGCACAAGAAAGGAAAAGGTAGGTTTTAGCAAATGCTCTTTTAAGCAGAGCATATCTTGATATTCATATAATCAACTCAATATCCTTATTCTAGATTTATTTATTATCCCTTGACTAAAAATAGCATTTGATTCCATGGGGCAACAGGCTGACTTGAAGGGTCTTCTCCTACAAGCTCTCTCATGGTGATGTCAAAATCATCCTAGATTTGCTCAAAGGTGTAACAACAAAGTTCTATTGTTGATTAATGTCAAATGAGGAATAAGATGGGGAGACACATGCATGCCAAAGGAGTTTGTTGTGGTCATTAATACAGATGGGCTTGGTGAAACCAAGTGTCAAATAAAAGGGGGCTTGTTACTCTACCCACTTCTGAGAAAGGCTCAGTGTGTGATCTCAAGTGACCACTGAGAAAATGTAACACCTTTTTCAAAGTTTTCCTTTTTTTCCAAGGGCCTCAGGATTAGGAATCAGAAACTCTTTGATTTTCAAATCTTTAATAAGCAAGGGTAGAACCTTGAACCTCCTCTATGAATGACGTTGCTTCTTGCACAGAAATCAGGGTGTCTTGGAACAAGATTACCACTCCATCCATTAGGCATTTAACTATTAATTATTAGATATTAGCAAGACTGCTTGTTAGATGCTAAAGACATAGAGAAAAAGAAAACAGTTTTTGCTCTCAGGAAGCTTGAATTTTACTGAATGGGAATAACAAATACACATGTAGATAAGGAAAAGATAAGGTATAAACAAATGAAACACAAAGTAATTTCAGTGGAGATCAGGAAAGGTGTCCTCTCTTGTAAGAGGAAGTCCTTGAGATGAGCCTTGAAGGGCAGTAAGGACTGCAGCTGGTAGAAGTGGGGAGGGATTTTATTCAAGGAAGGTGGGGATAACTTCTGTGAAGACACAAAGTAAGGCAGGGAAAGGTAGGTGAAAGTGGATTCCTCTTCACTGGAGGCCTTCAAGAAAAGACCCTACCCTTACCAAGAATTTCCCCAATGACACCTGACAAAGTGGTCAAACAGCCTTTACATAGGACCTCTAGTGTTGGAGGGAGGGGGCATTGCCAGACAAGGCAGGCCATTTCACTTTGGAATAGCTCTCAGTAGCCCACTAGCCCCCTATCTACTTTTCTGTGACTTTTTGTTGAGGCCCAACAAGACAAATGTAATACATTTTCCAAAGGCTAACTCAAAGGCACCTATTACATCCTCATGTCTCCTCTCCTCTCCTCATTTCTCTTGACTGTACATTGTTAGTTCCTTCAAATCTTCACACGGCAGACTCCAAGGCCTTCCTCATAATCATCACTCTCCCTTGAACATGGCACAGCTTGAGGAACCACTCCAATTTTTCTTATTGTTCACCTCAAATCCTGATACTGCCTCATTTTTTCATTACTTCAACTTTAGGGGAATCCTGAGATTGAAACAGAGATGATGGATACATTCCTGCAGCAGCCTGAGCACTTGGGATTCTATGAGATCACCTCCATATAAGTAAGACCACTGGAAGGGTAGTCAGAAGACCTTGGTTCATCTCTTGCCCCTGCTACTTTCCTGGGTGACACTGGGCAAGTCATGTTTCCATTCTGGACCTTAGTTTCCCCATTTGTAAAATGAGAAGACCAGACTAGATGATCCTCAAGGACCATTTCAGCTCTAAATCTATAATCCAATGATCCTCCAAGGTATCTTTCATTATCATTTGTTAGGGTCAAAGTCACTGTCTAGTGTACAAAAGAGTAAAGTTTCTGTTTCTTCTTGCCATAAAGCTAATTTCAAAGAAACACATCAAAATTATATATTCTGAGTTTAGTCTCTCACACTGCCCCTTAATGTGGAAAAGAACCAAGAATTAATGTCGCATTGTACTAACTGCTTTGTTTTATGTGGGATGAGCCAACCAGTACTATTCCTTTGAGTAGTAAAATATTTTCTCACAATTATATTCTCAAGGATTGAATCTGTGATAGTTTAAAAGCTGAATAAATAATTTGCTATTGCCCAAGGCCAGCAGTAGCTAAAAACAGATGTCTAGGAAGATTCATGTTGCTCTTAAAAGGTTCAGCTGATCTAGTTTGACCCAGTCTATTGCTGCTCACCTTTTGAGCCCATCACTAGCCTCCTCTTTGTCATGATGGCAGCAAATGCGGAGAGCTTCAAGGAAAATCAGAATGGGTGGGTGAAAACAAATCTTACACCATCAGATTTAGGTGCATGATGATAAACAGATAGCAGTTTAGGACTGGTCATCTTTGGGAACCATTAGCACCACTGGAGGATGGCTACCAGGGGGATGAAGAATGTGAGATGGTGCTATAGGAAGATCTGCTGAAGGAACTGGGATTGGTTAGCCTGCAGGAAGGAGAAGGAAGGGCACATTAGATGTCTTCAAGTACTTAAAGAGTTATCACATGGAAGAGGGGCTAGCCTTGTTCTGTCTGACCCCAGTGGGCAGAACCATAAGCAACAAGTGGGGATCACAAAGGGCCAAACCTAAGTCTAATTCAGAAAGAGCTTTCTAACAACAAGAGCTATGCCAAAGTGGAATGGGAAGTCTTGGAAGGTAACAGGTCTCACTCTCCTAGAGGTCTTCAATCAGAGGCTGGGTGACCACTGGCCAGGTGTGTGATACTGAGGATTCTGATTGAGCTGTTGTATTAGGTCAGGAAGGTCTTAATTTGGGCAAGAACACACACACAGACACACACATTCATGTATGTGTGTGTGTGTATATATGTAGAGAAATAGATAATTATTTTAAAATAATTCATTTCCTTTGTAATCCTATGCATTTTATGCATCAAATTCATGATTCTGAGAAGATATTCATCAGCTTTCCCAGACTGCCACAGGGGAGGATACACACAAAGGTCAAGAAACCTGGACCAGATAGTCTCTGAGCTCTCTCCCCAACCCCAGGGTCTGTAGTTCTTTTGATTTGTCCTTGTGACTTCTCCACTGCCGCAAACAGTTTGGAAGCGAGCCCTCACCCAGGCAGCTCTCCAACAAGTGGACAATAGGGAGATTTCCAAGCCACCTCCTCTCTAGACCTAAGGCTGAAGTACTTGTGTTTTGTCCTAATTTATCCTGGTTCACCAGTAGAATGAGAAGTTTGGCCTCAATGGCAGTGCCTTCCTCTACCAAGCCCTGTACCCATCATATGCACATAATGTTTCCAGCACCTTAAAAATATCATTGGTTCCAATACATGGAAAGTAAAAATAAGACCATAATTGGAAGTAACATATTCACAAATTGAATTTTTTTTTAAAGACTGGATTTCCCTATTAGGCATTTCCCTTTGAAAATACAGGGGCTACTTACAATTTCAGTCCTACTTTGATCAGTATGGGGGCCTTTGCTCCATTCATAGCCTGGACTGGTTTGCCCCACGTTGGGTGACCTAGCACCCCTCTGCACCAATCCTGCAGGCTCACCATATTGGTACTGGATTTAGGACTTCCTTAGCCTACTGTCACTCAGATCTTCTTTGATAAAGAATTCCCCAGCCTGAGCCTCACTGGTGGCTGGGATTCCAGGCCTGTTCCAACATGCCCAGTATGGAAGGATCTTAATATAGAACCCAACTCAAATGCTACCTCCTCCAGGAAGATTTCCTTGATTCCTTTCCACTCTAACTGGTCAATATCCTTTCTCCTCTACCCCCACCTAGCACTTGGAATCATCATCCTTTAATGAGGTTATCTGGTACTATTGAATATGAATGCCAACTGTGCTTTGTGCCTTTCCCTTCAACCAGACTCAGGGCTTCACAAGTGCATGGACTAGGACTGGGCCTTATCTAAGCTTGCTGTAGTACTTAGCACAGGGCTCTCCATGCAGTAGATGCTTAATCAATGCTTTTCATTGGTTTATGAGACTCTAGGATGTAGAAGGACCTGAAGGATCATCTAGTTTAATCTCCAATATGTGAATACGTTCTAACAAAGCAGTCCCCAAACTAGCTCCCAGCTCCAGCTTGAACATGCCTGGTGACAAGGAGCTCACTCTTATGACTTTCATGACTCAGGCTGGGAAGAGGGTCAGGCAATTGTCATTGAATAAACATTTTCCTCATGGTCACTGAGCATATTTCTGATGTTGAACCATGGGATTGAGGGACAGGGGATAGAGGAAGGAGATGTTAACCTTAGCCTGTTAAATCTACAAAAAATGTGTAACCTAAAAAAAATTCAGTCCTGGCCCTTCTACTAGTATGGCCTTGTCATTTAATCTGACCCAATTCAACACCCATTCATGAAGCATCTACTCTTGCTGAGTGCGCAACTGAGGCATTCAGAATACAAAGAGAAAACGTGGAGGAATCTGACATGTAAGAAAGATAATGGGGGATGAAACCTAAAATGGGGGAGGGGGCTGTGACCAGAGCTGAGTCTTAAAAGAAGCTAACAGTTTTGAGATACAGAAGTGAGGAAGGAATATACTCTGGGCAGGAGGCACATTCCATTCAAAGGCTCACTGGGGGGAAATGGATCAATATTTCCTCATCTGTAAAACAAGACAGTTTGGTTAGGTGATTGACCTTCCAGGTCCTTGCTCTTTGTCCTTAGCTCTTTCCACTGGGATGTTTAACCTGAAATTAGGTTCCTGTTCTTGAGGACCTGAATTACTGGACTGCCTGGAAAAACCTCAACGAGGGGAAAAAGGACACTTTTTGACTTCTTTGGGGTAATCACCTCTCTATGTAACTTGCTGGGCTAGTCTGAGTAACCTAACTCTCCTACGATACCAGTTGGGCATAAGCATTTCTGTAAAATATTCTATGGCTCAAAAGTTGCATATGAAGTTTGAGCTCAACAGGGTGTCCTGCCAGGAATCAGGATCCTGTCTTCCAAAGAGCTATTTTGTATTTGTTTTTAGAAAAGCTAAAAGGAGACTGTCAATGCAACATTCCCTTTAAAAATGGTTTTTGCATTTCACCCTCCTATCTGTGTTGTTTAAAATCCTCCTGAGAGCTGATGAAATGATTCCTTTTCTTTACCAAGTTGGTATGATTTCTCCAAGACGCTTTCTTCATTTGGGAGAAGCTAAACTCTCCTACCACCACCATCATTATTCCCTTTTATGCTTTAGAGTTAGGGACTAGAATTAGGATTTCACTGACACGAAGCAAACTTCCCCCAGTGCAAATCAGCTCCTTCTCTGAAATTTACAACCTGATATGCCTAGAACATTGAGAGGCTAAGCAATTTGTCCAGAGTCCACCCAACAACTGTGCTGTGCCAGGGACAGGATTTGAGCTCCGGTCTTCCTGGCTCCAAGGTTCTCTCTCTCTCTGTACTGTCTTTCTTATAGTTTAAGACAGGAAAGAATTTGACATGGACATCTGTTTAATTAAACCAACATTAGCCAACTCCCCACCCCTCTCCAGGGAAGGCCAGAGGAAATATTTTCTTCACTTATTACAATTTTAACTCAATATAAGTCCACAAAGAAGAATGAGAACCAGAGCTGACCTTCAGCTGAATGCTTTATTCCCTAATTTTTGCTTGCAAAGAATAACTTGAAAAAGTTGCTGTTTACTGGTCCTCAGCCAAGAGTCTTCCTTTTTTGTTTGATGATTGCAACCAGCTGTAGTTTTGAGTTTCTGGAGGCTGTCTCAGAAAAATATAATTGCTACCTTGTAACTTTAACATTTAAAAGTTTGGACCTTCACTGACATAGCTTGCAGCCCCCTCAACCTTCCCGAGAAGCTGTGGCTGAAAGTTTTATCAACCTACAGCCAAGCTTAGCCCAGCCCCTGACATAGTAGGCACTTAATAAATGCTTATTGATTGATTGACTAGATGAGCCTCTATCTCCCACTTGACTGAGGCTTGTCCTCAGAGAGAAACAAGACCCATCAGCCAGATATCTCAGATAAGCTCAGAATCAAAGTCTTGCTTGGTGGAGCCTAGGAGAGGTTGTTATCCCCTGGTAGAGCTTCTGAGAACTTGGGACCTTTCACCTACCATGACGCAGCATTAGAGCAGAACTTGGGGAGGACTCAGCTCATTGAGCAAACTGATTCATGCAGCCAGCTCAGGGGAACAAAATTTTAAAATCTGAAGCATCCAATACACTCTTTCAGCTACATGCTTCCCACAGTACAAAGGGGCATTTTCTTGGCCAATAGAATGGCAGTGTTCAGTTTGGGTGAGGGGGCCTTTCATGTACATTCAGTACAGACGGAGAATCTGTCTGACCTAATTAATTTGTAGGGGCTGCTTATTTTTTACATCAGAAATTCGACTTCCCAAATGAAAACAGACTCACCCTTTACCTGTTGCCTTGTGAGAATGGTTGTTGGCTCCAGTGGTCTGGGAAGTCTCTTGCCCAAGGAAGGCTCAGGAGGAAATGAGATGGAGACTGAGGCAGAAAGAAAGTCAGAGAGACACAGATAGAGAGACCTTTCTACCTTTCTACCCAATGCATTCAGAAACCGGAAGAGTAAGTGCTGGACAGCTCCCAGAGACAACAAACATACCCCTACCCCAGGAGGCTGAGGAAAGGGACGCTGTTAGAGTCTTTTCATTGGTCTCACTTCTTGATTCATTCATCTGTGATGATTACAGTTCAATAGATGCAGTATTTTTCTTGGTATTTTTCACCTTTACATCAACTGCTTTCCCCAGTAAGCCAAGAAGAGGTGAGAAGGAGAAAAAACTCATCAATGCATCAATGGTGTCTGACAGTGTATGTAATAATCTTCCCCCATAGTCCCCCACCACTTCAAAGATGAGAGAGGAGGGGTTTCTTCATGCTTCATTAGGGCATACTTCAGTTATTATAATTTCACATTGCTTGGTCTTGTTATTTCTACATACATTGTTTCAAACACTCAGCACTTGTAATTTTAGCATTTCCACTTGAGAAGCCTCTGGGTTAATCCATTTGTAGGTTCCACATTAATGAAAATTCTGGATTAATCCTTTTGTAGGCACTTCTTGCCTATGCTATTCATTTAATATGCACCTATTAAACTCTTACTGTGTGCAAGGACCTTTCTAGGCACTGGGATAAAAAGACAAAGATGAGTGAGTTCATGCCCCAAGGTAATATTCCAACTGGAGAAAACATCTATAGAGGATAGATAGAGAAATGGAGAGATACATGGTAAGGAAAGGAAGGAAGGGAAGGAAGGATGGAAAGATAGAGAGAAGGGGAAAGGAGGGACAAAAGAGAAAGGAAGGAAAGATAAAGAAGGAGAGAGAGGCTTGTTAAAGATGAGAAAACAGTGAGAAGACCAATTTAAGTAAAAACTGCTGCTGACTATTGCTATGAAGAAAAAAAGTGAGACAAGCAAATAATAAAAAGACTAGAGTGCTGAAAAATAAAAAAGTAATTTTTACTGAGAAAACTTATCCTTTTCATTCAGCTCTACCAAAACCAGTGTCAGAAGAAGTCCCTGTGGGCCGGAAAATCTGAGCATCTTCATCAGACACGTCTAAAAATGTTTTAGGAATTTACTTCTAGTCAAGGATGTGCTGTGTGTTCCACAGCTGACTCTCTGAAGAAAACAAAGTACACAGGTTAATCTGCTTTTCTGAAATCTAGATAATCAACAAAGCAATAAATCAAGTCCCAATTGTGGTGTTTGCTGATTTCTGAGGTGTGAATATTCACACTGAAAATATACCAATTAGCTCTCCAGACCTAGTTTAAGCTGGCCAGCTCCAGCACCCCAGTGCTTCCAGGCCACTTGAGAGTCTCATCCTCATTGAGGCAATGGTGACCTCTGCTATATTCATTGATATAATTTTTTAAAAATAAAATTGTTAGAGATTATAGAAATTCCCAAAGAGAGATGGAATACTGCAACATGACCTTATACCATGCCACGTGTCGTGAAAGGTTAAGCAATTTATCCCAGAGATTGAACCATATATAGAGATAAATCTGTTTCACTGGCTCAAGAACTTGTTGAATTTCAAATTTGTTGAGAATCTTGGTAATATAGTGAGGGTAGACTTGGAAAAATAGAGTGATTGTTAAAGATATGCTTAATAGCCAATGTGATAAAAGCGCGGCTCTATGACAAAGAATGATATATGTTAAAATCTTATCAACTCAATGCCAGATTTTGAAGAAAAAATACAAATGCTGGAAGCAAAAGTAAGACACATTAAAAGTTGGTTTTAAAAACATATTGTCTCATTTTATTCTCACAACAATCCTGGGAGGTAAGTGCTGTTATTATCTTCATTTTACAGATGGGAAAACTGAGGCAGAAGAGTGATGTGGCTGCTTCTTAACTCTGTAGCCTAAGGGCCAGTCTTAGGCTGTATTCTCAGGACAGACTGAAGAGACCAGAGGCAGAGAGAAGTGTACAGTAGCTGTCCTTTATTGTATTGTAGCATCCTCTTTATATACCCTAGAGGTAACACGATTAAGCATGATCTCCATGTGTGCTGGAGGGATGGACCAATGGAAGGACAGGTTGAGCCAGCCATCTCAGCTGCCTCTCATCAGGTGAATGGTCTTGCAAGACTTTTCCATGAGCTTTAGCAACTGGGCTATGACCCTCAGCACCACAGGTGCTTTTAGACTCACGCTGATCCCTACAGAAGAGATTAAGTGTTTTGCCCAGAGTCACATAACTAGTATATGTCTGAGGCAGAATTTGTACTCAGGTCTTTTTGACTCCAGGTCCAGCACCCTTTCCACTGCATCCCCTAGAAGACAGCGTGTTGATGATATTGTAGACCTCTGGGAGTATTAGTATAGTCTCTGTTCAGTTCCAAACTCTGTCCAGCAGTCTCTGAGGATAAGAGTACCCTCCATTGTCAAGGGAATTCTGCTCTTCCATTTGGCTGCAACATTCTCAGATAGAAAAGAAAGTGGAGATGCATCTTTTTTCCTTTTACAGACATTTCTTAAGGAACTTAATTCAAAATAACAGCAACCTGCAAAGAAGAGAAAGCTTGAAGAAGCCCATCTATCCCACACTCTAATTTCAGGGACCCCTGTTACCAGAAAGGAATTTGTAGTTCCCAGGGCAAAACTGTCCATCAGATATCCGTCTGATTATTTCTCAAAGAAACAAAAAGAAAGTAAAAAAAAAAAACAAGGAAAAGAAGTTATAAATAAGCCGTAGTAACACAAAAGCCCAATCCTTTACAGCCCAGGCAGGCTCTTTTCAAAACTCTTTCAATTCAAAACAACAGACCAGGTGATTGAAATCATCTTTTTTAAACTAGCATTTATTTTTCTTTTCTGCCACTCACTCCATAACTAAAAAAAAAAAAAAAAACCAGAAAATTTGTGTAACAAATATGCATAGTCAAATTTACCGCGTCCGAAAATTCCATATCAAATTTAGCATCTTGAATTAATCCCCTCTCTCAGGCAGTTGGTGGGGAGCATGTTTCATCATTAGTTCTCTAAAAGTGTGGCTGGTCATTGCACTGATCTGAGTTTTTAAGTCTTGCAAAGTTTCTCTAACATTGTTGTTGTCATTGTTACATAAATTATTCTCCTGGATCTGCTCATGTGAAATCATCTTTTATGACCAACATAAAAGTAATTTCCAATTATCAACTGCTCATGAGCACCCAGTCTGCCTTCTGTAGTCTCCAGCAGAGCCCAAATGGTCCCCCAGCAATCAAAATTAGCTGATAATTACCCTTCTTGATACATTAAATTCACTCAGTTTCACCTTTGGGCATTTAGCTGCCAAAAAATGCAATTACATACTTCCTCATATTTAAATTATTAAACTCATTTTCTAAGAATTCTATTCTATGCAGCCCATGTCTAAATGAGGCAGGGATATGTGGTTATTTTTCTGAAGATGTCTTTTTTTTTTTTGTCTTGGACTGCATCTGTTCTCTTAAGGATGTCTGAGCAAGAAGAGTCCAGCTCAGTGGGATTCAATTCTACAAGCATTTATTAAATACTCACTATGAACTGTGATACAAAGACAACCATGAAATTGTCAATGCCCTCAAGGAGCTTCTGTTCTAAAGGAAAATCAACCTGTGCATAGATAGGAAAAGTAGAATGCATACAAGATGAAGTCAGAAGAGAAGGTTTGGTGTAGGACCTACAGGAGTGGAGAAAGACTTGAGGCTGGAAAACCAAATGGGATGATGCTATTTGCAATTTTCCAAGCAATGTTCTAGAGGTAGAAATAACAAGATTTGTTGATGCACTGGATATGTAGATCATAGCGTATGAAGAGTTAAGGATGATGGTGAAGCTGCAAGCCTGAATGGCTAGGAGGATGATGGTGCTCTCAGTAGAAATGGGGATATTCAGAAAAGAGGAAGATTTGGTTCTGTTTAGTCATTGTTCAGTCATATCCAACTGTCTTTGATGTCATTTGGAGTTTTCTTGGCAAAGATACTGGAGAGGTTTGCCATTTTCTTCCCCAACTCATTGAGCAGATGAGGAGATGGAGGCAAACAGTGTTAAGTGATTTGCTCAGGGTCACATGGCTAGTAAGCATCTGAGGTTTGAGGGGATGATACCAATCTCTGTTTTGGACATGTTGAGTTTGAGGTATCTATGAGACATCCAGTTCAAAATGGCCAAAATGTAGTAGATGCTAGGGACCAGAGCTTAGAAGAGAGACTAGGGCAAGGAGATCTTGGAATCATCTGAACAGAGATGACAGTTGACCCTAGGGAAGCTGAGAATATCTCTAAGGCGAGAGTACAAAAAGGCAAGAGAAGGTAGCTTAGGACAGAGCACTGGAGGAAATCAACAGAATAAATTAGCCTGTAAACTCTTTGTTAGATTGTAAGCTCCTTGAGGGCAGGGATTGTCTTTCACCTCCTTTTGTATGCCCAGTGTTTAGCACAGCAGCTGGCAGACAGTAGTCAGCACTTAATAAATACTGATCAATTAGATATAGAAGAATATTGTTGTACCACAAGCAGGTGGGCTGGTTTTGCTGTTAAAGAATTCCCCAATTTATTTCTCTCCCAAAGGAAGAGAGTCCTCCTAAAAATCCTGCTTTGGTACCAGTCCAGAGCCAGACCAGGCCCAGTCCATGACACAGACAAGACTAAGTTTGAAAATATTTGGGAAAGCCACTTGGACCAATGATTCCATTTCTGTTCTGATGGCTTCATAAAAACAACAACAATGTAATTTTCTTTGTTGATCCAGAATTTTTTCTCTATTGTTGGGATTGTGACATTGCAAAAGTTTTAGAATGTGAAATTAACACCTGAATGAACAGGGTTACAATTCTGCAGTCACTACATCAATGTAAAATTTTTAAGGATATCCTAATGATGCTGTTTGGGATGAAAAATACCCTTCATCCTTAATTTAGTGAAAAAATAAACACAGAGATTGCTTAGGATAAGAACAGGAGTTTCTTCTCTTCCCTGGGAGAAGAGGGCAGTCTTCCCCATGACTCATTATGGAGAAAAGGCAAGTTATAAAAGATAGTGCTGGAATTTATAACCTAACTTAGTCAAGACCCCTCCCCGGCTGTTTCCTCCCTCATTGGTGGAGAGGCAGACCACCAAATTCTTCCCCAACTGGGACAGCAAGGAAAGGGGGGGATCCCACCAAGGTGGGAAAACAGACAAAGGAAGATAAAAGTGATTGACAGAAGCAATTTGAGAAGGAGGAAGGGAAAGTGAACCAACCCACAGTGAGAAGTTTTCACTTATCCCATACAATGCCAATTATTTTGTTATCCCACCACAAGTGTACATATCATCTAGGTTTACACCCTAGGAGCAGGTTACTGAGAGTCACTGCTGTTATAGGGCAGTGATGGGGTTTGATTCTCCTTCCTCAACTGTTTCCTTCACAGTAAGACATCCCTCTTGCTCCCAGCTTCCCACCGCCACCACCACCTTTAAATCAAGCATGCCCCCCCATGCCTTCTCTTAATCCTATCTGGTGCCTTTTTTCCCCTGCTTTCTCAGTTCTTTTGAATTCTTTTTTGCACTCACTGTGTGACTTTGATGTTGGATTGCTGCTAATCACAGAACCAAGAAATATCCAAGCTAGAAGAGACCTCGTGGGCATCTAGTCCAGTAGCCAACCAGTCATCTGGCCTCTGTTAAAGACCTGCAAGGCAGCCACCCACAGCAGCCCACTCCACTTTGGACAGCTCCAAATACACAGGAGCTTTTCCTGCTATCCAGCCTAATGGTGATTCTCTGAACCTGGTCACCATTGTCCCTAGCCCTGACCCCTAGGGCAGAGCAAAACATCACTAATCTCTCTTCCCAAGGACAGCCCTTCACATACTTGAAGTCAAGGACCATGTCTTCTCTGAGTCTTCTCATCTTCCAGCTAAATAACCCCCAATTCTTCCTCTGGTTCTCATATGGCATGAGGTTCCTTTGCCTCTTCAAGCCTCAGCTTCCCTATCTGTAAAGTGGAATTAATAGTTCCAACCCTGCCTATTTTCCTGAGTTTCAGTTAGGACCAAGTTCTGTGAAGCAGTTTGTGGTTGTGAGGGGCTAGTCAACTCACAACTCTCAGGGTTTTTTTAAATGAAATAAGGTTCCTGTCTTTCCCTGCTCTATCAGTCACATTGAGTTCAGTCAGTCAATAAACTAATGAACATTTATCTGTGTCAACAAACATTTCTTAAGTATCTTCTATGCACCAAGCACTGAAGTAGGCATGGGGGATAAAAAGAGGAAAAAGGTAGTTGGGCGGGGAAACTGCTATGAGATCTTTAAGAACAATCAGAACCGGAGACCATCTCATGAGGTTTCCTTAGGCTCAGGTCTTGAAGCTATTTTTGCTTCTCCTTGGCTTTTCATTGGTAGAGTTCACCCACTTGGCAGATACAGACCTAGGTTTCTACCCCATCCATAATGAATGTAACTTTGCAAAAAGACTTATGGGATGGTTCTTTCAAGGAGTCATCACTGACAATTTCTACTCTAAAATTTGTAGAAGCAATCTAAGATCTATTCGATAACAATGCACAGACTATTCATAGAACATAGGGCTGGAAAGGACCTGAGGGGTCCTATAATCCCAACCCACCAGTTTACAAAGGAGGAAACTGAGGGCTAAGAGAGGTAAAAGGGACTTACCCAAGGTCACAAGGCAATAAATAGGTAGCACCAGAGGATTTGAACCCAGATCCTCAAAATCCAAATCCAGATAGCATCCTTCCATGTCACTAGTTTCCCATCATCAGGAGCCCTTTGCAAACATTCAAGCGGTATTGAAATGAGAGTGATTGTCATTGATTCTGTTTTGTTCTACATCCGCCAGCACCCAGCACAGTGTCTGGCACCCAGTAGGTGCTTCATGGATACTGATTGATTGACAGTGACTTCCCATATTAACGATCCTGACTCTGTGCACATGTGAATGTCAGTAATAAGGATGGGAACAGTCCTCAAGATAGAACCATTCTGATGGTACTACCCAGAAGAAAGGGGCTAGAAGGAGGCCAGAGCAACCTCAGGTGGGAAATGTTCAGGAACCAATAATGAGCATTTATGTGGCACTTTAATGTTTGCAAATAATGTTTCCATTATTATTGTGGCTAAAACATGGCTAGCACTTTTAAAGATTTGCCAAATGGTTTGTATTCATTATCTCATTGAAGCTTCATATCAACCAGTGCTGGTATCCTTCCTCCCATATCACAGGTGACCAAACTGAGGCTTACAAAGGCAGAGTGACTGGCCTGCAGCCACATGTGCTTTGGCTGGAATTCCAAGCTCTTTTCCTCCTGTTCCCAGACCTAATTTCTGCTCTGCAATTGCCATTTGGAGTCATTTTCTTAGGGTTGTCTTTGGAAAATTTTACAGTCACTAGAGTCTGGATTATTCTGCTATTTCTTCAAAGGCAAATATGGAAATGTCCTAGAAGACAACAAGAGTGCTTTTGGTGGCCTCTGCACTGAGAACTGCCCTTTGTGTCGTACTTTGCATTCCGTCCTGGTGAAGGCAGCAATGCCCCCAGTTTGCCAAGGAGGAATCTGAGGCTCAGAGGGGCTGGGACTCACCCATGTTCACACAAAGGAAGGATGGGAAGTTCAATGACAACAATAGAAAGAACAACAACAGCACACATTCTACTGCATTTGAGTATTGGCAAATCACCTTCCAAGCATCACTCCATTCACGCCTCATGCCTGCCTGGAAGGGAGGTGCTATTATTAGACCCATTTCACAGATAGGGAAATTGTGTCTCAGAGAGCTCAAATGACTTGCCTGGGGTGGCTTAAGAAACACAACCAAGGAAATATCAGAGGTAGAATTCAAACCCAAGTATTCTTGACTCCAAGTCCAACATTCTATACATTAAACCAAGCTGCCCTATCCCCAGCACCTAATATTGGGTCTTGAACACAGTGGGTACTTAATATTTAATGAATTTAATTGGCTGTACTCATATTGTTCTTCCTGCCTACTCCAGTAGAATGCCAGCACCTTGAGAATAGGGATTGCTTCTTTCTTTGTTCTGGTCTTCCCAGCACTTGGCACATGGTGTTTAATAAATGTTTGGTGATGAATTGATTTATTGATTCTCTGGCTATCAACTGGAAGATGTAATATACCACCTCCAAATTTTAATTTGTGTATTGAGAATTACGGTATCTCTACTTACTGGCTTTCTACTCACCAAACATCTAAATTTAAGGAAACACAAGCTCTGCAAATAGAAACTGTTTCTGGGCTGGGAAACCTCAACAAGGACTGGGTTCCTACCTTCCATCTCTACCAAGCTGGGCTCCCAGCTGCCTCAGAACCAAGGCCCTTAGAACTGGAGAAGTTGTGCATTCAAAGAGCTATTTATCTTACAGAGATTTATCTCACAGTCTGGCGTCCACTGCCTCTTCTCCCCTCACAATTACGACTCACTTTGAGATCACCCCAGCCAATGAGACAACTGCTGTTGGTTTGTACCTTTCAGACAATTTGTGTGCATTAAACATATTGGCAATATTTATTCCTTCCGCCATCTGTCTCACCATCACTGCCTTCTCCACAGTTTGGCCTAGAAAGGGCCCTGAATCACCTGAGCATCATAAAATTAGTTCCCGGCTGTCAGAGCAACACATTGAGAACACAGCTGCTGTCCTGCTGCCTGATTTAATGAGGTTCCGAAAGTATGTGGACAAGTCTTCGCTCCTCGGTTGCCATGGCAACAGGAAAGGGAGCGTCAAGCAGGTGTCAACACCATCCCCATCAAGAGGAATCGGCTGATGCCCATCAGCTGGGGGAGGTGTTGCCCAGGCGGCCTCGCTTCTGCTCCTTCAGATCCACGCCATGCAATCGTGCCGAACTCACTCCGAACTTTCCTGTGAACATATTGCTTTACCATGAAAATTGCTGGCATTTAAAAGGACTTACCCTTTGCTCATTTCAAAAGTATGAGGCTTTCAGTCCTTCTGTTGTTTCTGATTCCAATTAATTAGCAGATATGGGTTTTTGTACTAAATAGTACTTTAGATCCTGTAAAACATACGTCGTGGTTGTGGGTGTTTTTTTAATCCTTTGTATTCCCTAAGCTGAAGCACGCTAAAAGATGTTCTGTATGTAAGTCTGAACCAAAGATTTGGCTTAGTTTTCATCTAT
Source organism: Pseudochirops cupreus (assembly GCA_028627135.1). Classification (NCBI taxonomy): domain Eukaryota; kingdom Metazoa; phylum Chordata; class Mammalia; order Diprotodontia; family Pseudocheiridae; genus Pseudochirops; species Pseudochirops cupreus. Next base: position 571,350,783 of record CM053582.1, read on the forward strand.
ACTGCTGGCTGATTTCACAGCTTCAGCAGTCCGGGCCTTGATCACTGAATTACCCTCTCATGGAATCAGCATCGCTCAGAGCTATCCATATGAACTGCCAGCATGGTTCCCCATGTCTGGTGCAAGGGAGAAACCAAAAAGCTGAACCTGAAATAAGAGTCTTATGAAACTAATGAGAAGCAGGATGGGACAAAATAAAGGGAAGGCCAGTCTTGCAAACAGGAAGACCTGGATGGTCAAGAGTTATGGTCAAGTTTTTGACTTATTAGCACCAGGCCATTCTTTACAACTACAAGTTATATTAGACTAGGCCATCTGAATTGGTGGGAGAGTGTTTCTCCACTGGGACTGCCTTAGACCAATCAAATCAAATTTGGAAAGAGAAAGAAGGAAGGAAGGAAGGAAGGAAGGAAGGAAGGAAGGAAGAGAGAGGAAGAAGGGAAGGAAGAAAGCAGGCATATTTAAATAGGACTATATGGGAAACTGGGTAGGACTAATTGAACTAGCATGTGATGTTCTGGAAAAAAAGTTGAATTTGGAATTGGAGAACCTGGGTTTGAATGCCAGCTCTGCTACTTGCTAGCTGTGTGATCCTGGACAAGTCACTCGACCTCTCTGAGTCTCGGTTTCTTCATCTGTAAAATGATGAGATTGGACTCAATGACTTTTAGGGTCCCTTCCAGAGTTCATTCTTTGGTCCTGTGACCCTTTCAATTCTTACAAGTGAATTTAAAAAGACATAGTCCACGGTTCCAACTTAGTAGATAAAAATAAGGCTCAATACTCATTTTCTGGAATTGTGCCAAAGGAAGAAATATTTATACTTTCAAACAGACAGGCAGAGTGAACATTGGTAAAATGCTGACTCTGTGCCAGGTACTGTCACTTTTCCTCTTGGAACCTCAGTGTCCTTCTCTGTAAAAGGCAAAGGGTCAGGCTCTGAGGACCCTTCTAGCTTTCCTTTCTGGCATCACAGGATCTTGGAAAGGTTTTTCCCACTCATAGGTTGAGTTCACCAGAGACAACTACCCCAGGTCCAACATACTCTGGATCCATTCTTCTAAAACTGTAACTTATAAGGCCCCAGTGAGGGTTTGCCTTCAATGAGCAGCCAATTAATCCTGATGACTCAGAGCAAAGGTTTGACTGAAATAATATTGTAGTAGGCAACAAAGCATGTTCCCCCCTAACACTTGGCCAGGATCTCCCACCAAGTCACACAGAACCAGTGGGGTGGTTTGATTCCCACAAAGAGCATCCTAGCAGTACACTGGTATGCATGGAGGGAACATGTGTGTCCAGGTCAGCTCCCATGTCCTTTGCCTTGAGCTCCCAGTGTCTTTTCTCTTCTTAAGACGTTCTCAGCCTGCTCTCCACTAGGCATGACACCTCTGCTGGTTACTCTGGACCTGCTTCTTGCTGAACACAATGTCTCTGCTGCTAGGACAGAGTCCCACTATCTCTAACTTTGGACTCAATTGACATCCAGGGCCAGGGCACTGCTAGGTAGCTTCTGAAGGGCCTGGGACCTACACCTTCAGACCAGTAGGAATCTCAGCTTTGGAATGAGCAGTTGAGAGTGACTTCAAGGTAGTGACTCTGAATGACTGGGAAAGTGACAATGGCCTGGACTGAAGTGAAGGAGGCAGGAAGAGACATGTTTGGAAGGTAAGACAATGAGTTTGGGTTGGTATTTGTTGAGCTTGGGATGTCTACAAGACATCCAGATGGGAATGTCCAATGGCCATTTGGTAACATGGGGTTGGAGATCAGGAGAAAAACCAGTCTGGGAGTCATCTGCTAGATAATTAAACCCATGTTAGCTGATGAGGTCATGAAAAGAGCTAGGGAAATGAGGCTGGAAAGGAAGCTGGAGTCTCTAAGAAGTAAGACTATATTCCAAGGATGGGAAGCCTCTTGGGCAAAAGCACCAAGACTAGATGTAGAATGTCCTACCTAGGAAACAGCTTGTAGCCTCATGTGGCCAGAAGAGAAGGAGCACAAAGGGGAAGACTATGAAATAAGATTGGAAAGGAGGTAGGATTCAGATTGAGATTGAGCTGAACAGTGTTTGAAAAAGAGATCCATTAGTAAGTTAAATATACAAAGATACAAAACCCATAATGAAATAGTTCCTTCCTCAAAAAGTTTCCTTTCTATACCACCTGAAGTTCACTTCCAATGGCACCTGGTCTCAATCTTGCTTGATTTGAATCAGGTTGATTAGCATGTTCCATATATAGGGGGGAAATGATGTCACCTGGGAGGCCCTGAAGAGAAGGACTGTCCTTTGCCTTTCTTCATATCTCCAGGACTTACCACAGGGCCTGGCATATAGTAGGCACTTAATAAAAATTTATTGACTGACTAACATGAAACAGATATAGACAAGAATAAATAAATTTGATATAAATTTGAAATAAAATTAACAGAAATAAGCAAACATTTAGAGGCATTAAAAGAACACTCAGCTGAATTCTGTTCTGGTGCCATGAGTGGCTATTAGTTGAAGTCATAACTAAACTCCAGGGTCAAAATGGAGCTCAGAAGGGGGAGGTGGGAAGTTTACCAAGAGGAGGAAAGTGGCCGAGGAGGTATTGGCAGATAATGAATGATAGATGAGCTCCGTGATTCACCATCACAGCCAAGGGTGAGATGTGGATCACATCTCACAATCCCACCTTCTCATTGGTTGATCACACACTCTTTAGGACAGCTTTGCCAGGATTTGGTTTCATTTTGTTTGTTTTTGTTGAAGAAGAGATGAGGTCTGAATGGAGGATTTGGCAGAAGATTTTCTCCACTCACTACTTGCTACATTCTAAAGGACTGTCACGTAGAAGGGAGATTCTGCTTGCCCCCGGAAGGAACCGATGAGTCCACATTGCAAAGACACAAATTTTGGCTTCATAGCAGAAAAAAATCCCTGACAGAAAGCATTCCTGTCCAGAAACAGAATGGGCTGCCTCAGGAGGAGGAGGTGACTTCTCCTTCCTGGAGGTCATCAAGTGAAGGCTAGCTGACCTTTAGCTGGGGACTCTCCAAAGGGAGGTCTGGTCTGCTTCAATTTGGACTACAATCTAGTTGGCCCTCACTTGCTGTGCAACTCTGGGCAAATTATAGAACCTCTCTGGACTTCAGTTCCTTCCTCTGTAAAATGAAGGTGTTGTATTAACTTATCCCAAAAGTCAAAGGGTCATGGGTTTAGAGTTGTAAGGGGCCTTAGATGTGAGTAAGTTCAACCTCCTCATCTTACAGCTGAGGGAACTGAGACCAAGAGCAGTGTAGTGAGCTGCCCAGAGTGGCAGCTAGGAACCCTGCTGGGACTGACTGCTCTCCTTCGAGCCCTAAATCCCATGGCCCCACCTCAGAAACGACCGCCCCACTTGACATCCAAAGCAGCTGCTCATGCCAATGCTGGTCCGAGCTCTCCCTCAGCAGCAAGCACGTCTGCTCCCCTCCCAAGAAATCCTTCCCCAGCGGCCCCCTCCCAGTAACTCTAACTTGGGCTCTGACCAAGGAATGTGGCCTTCACAACTTCAAATAAACATCTCAAGTGGGTAAATTAAGGGCTGTTTGGGAAGGAAATGACACTGACAAATGCTGATGCCCTCAGACTGACTGGTTGTGATGGCCGACCTTTTCATCATGTCTGTTATTACAGGTGGCCACAGAGACAAAAAGGCCACAGCCCCAGGCTCTGACCACCTTCTCTGTCCAGGGTTGGACAGTCAAGAGACCAAGGCTCTGCTTTTCATTTCCTCACTTACTGAAACAGTTAGGGATGTTTCTTAAATAAATGTAGAAATGCAAACCCTCTTGTCCCTCTTCTGTGTGTGTTTATAATGTTATTCAATCCATACACTTAGTGCTCCTTCCCATCAGAGTCCTACTTAGGGTGGGGGTGATCTGGGCTTTGCTCTAGAATTCTAGAAGCACTTGTATTCCTTCAGCAGGTCAAAACCTACTTAACAAGAGGAACTAGTTAAAATGAGTAGTCCCTAGGGGAGCTCTCTCCCTCATTCTGTCACTCCCATTTCTCTATTGGTGGCAGCCTCCCCAGTACTGGCCTCATGGTGTCCTGGGATTTCTGTCCTCTCACTACGGATCAATGTCTGAGGATACCTCTCTGACGATTTTGTGCCATAAGGTCCAAGGTCTCTTCCTGAGGTCTCTTCCATATCCTTGTTGCCCTGGGTAGGTTCTGTGGTATTTGTCCCAAGAGCTAGGCTTGCTAGTCATTGCTCTAAATCCAATTCAATATTTGCTTCTGAAAATGGGACTTTTAACTTTTTAATAACTTATATTGATATCTCTTATATTTGCATCTTCCCACTTTATCCTTATCCCCAACCCTTCCCAGAGAGCCATGCTGTACCGTAAAGAATATTTTAAAAGAGGAAGGGGGAAAAAAAGTTCAGCAAAAGTAATCAGTATATTGGGCAAAGTTTCCAGCACCATGCCCATGGTGGGGGGGAGGGGAGGAAGATACCTTCTAACGTCTCTTCTAAGGGGGCTGTTTGGTTATTATGATTTCATAGCATCCAATTTCAGTTGTTTTTTTTTTATCATTTTCCTTTTACATTGCTTTAGTCATTGTGTGTTCAGTATTATTTTCCTGGTTTTACTTACTTCACTTTGCATCTGTTCATATGTCTTTCCATGCTTTTCTGTATTGATTACATTCATAATTCCTTACAGAACAAGCAATATTCCATGACATTTATGTACCATAATTTGTTTAGCCAATCCATAGATGAAGGAAAATGCTTCATTTTAAAGAAAGGGAAACGTTTATTTTAAAGAGTTAATTTCCATTCTGTAGGACAGATGGAATCAAACTTTATCAATGATTACTTCATAGATGCATTTTTAATTGTTTTGCTAACTAATTATTCATCTCAATGGAGAATTTCAATGAGGATAAGAGCTGATATTTACACAGTACTTTATCATTTACAAAGTGCTATAAATATGTGATCTCATTTAATGCTTACAACTCTAAGAAGTAGATAATATGAATATGACATCCCCATTTAATAGATGAGGAAACAAAGACTCAGAGAGAGGCAGAGAAGAAAGAACCCTGGAGTTGGAGCCACAGGACCTAGTTTCTTGTCTTGACGACAATATGAACTAGCTTCTGGTAACTAACCTCTGATAAGTGGCTTGGCCACCGTAAGTCTTAGATTCCTCAATTGCACCATGGGGGTGATAATCTTTATGCCAAAAATGAAGGTGCTGAGAGATTGTTGGGAGGCTCACATGCCTTCACTGATTGCTTTGCAAACCACTAAATGCTCTATACATAGGAAATATTTTAAATAAATTGTTTGCCTCAGCAAGTGAGCAAAGACTCAGAAGCCAGTAGTTGGTCCAGCCCACCATAGCTGTCTCCTTCGCTTCACTGCTGCTGTATTCAGGCAACCAGGTGGTCTCCATAAGTTCCTCAGACACTGCTCATAAAAACTTGCTCCCATTCAGGGTTGCTATGTAACTGTTTCCTCCTCTGTCAGAGCCTTTTCCTAAAACACAGGCGGTGTCATGTAGCAAGAACACGTGGCCCCAATGTGTTGCTGCTGGCACAGAGTAAGTTGAGGCAAAGGAAACAGCATCTCCCATGCTGCACCTGATGTCATTTTAAAGCCACAGTTACCTGGCACCTCTGCCCTTGGGCCAGGGATGGAGCAGCCTGTGCATGGGCACCATGCCATCTCAGGCTATGCAAAGGAGAGCAGGCAGCCAGGAGACCATGTCTATGCATTACTGTGTTTGTTAAACAAATGATTCCCAGCCGGGAACACGGCAACAGCTGTCAATCCCCATCTTACACGCCTACGGTAATAGAGACATGCCATCATTAATCTAGCTCTGGGAAGAATTACCTCTCAGAGCCTTTTTTTTTTTAAAGGAACAGTACAGAACACAGTGCAAACACAGAGAAGAATATGGTGTGAGGCTGATTTATGGCTTATCTGTCAAATCGAAATAAATGTTATTTCATGAAAAAGCAGCCAGAACTGAGCTTGATGATAATGAATTCTCTTACAGAATCCTGCCCTTGATTCACTTCAACACACATTTATCAAGTATTTAGCCTGTGAAAAGCACTGTGTGCAATGCTAAGGATCATAAGACAGCCTGGGTCCTACCCTCAAGGGGCATACAGTCTAAAGTAGGGAGAGATGGGATGTGAGAAGTGCACAAATAAGCAATGGTGGTAGTTGACATTTTACATAGAATTTTAGGGTGAATGAATTGCTTTTTATATTCATTATCTCATTTGAGCCCTACAATGATTCTATGATATAGATATTATTGCTATATTTGACAAAGGAAAGAATGAAATCCAAGATTCACAATGGACTTGCCTAAGTATTATGTAATAGAGCTAGTATTCTCTTTACTCTAAATCTAGTATTCTTTCCATGACATCATGTTTCTTCTGATTATTTGTTTTTAGTTGAAAACATTGTAGGTACATTTGTCTAAGCTCATAAGGATAAAAAAAAGTTCTACATGTGATTCTAAGAATATTTGATATAAAATATATACAGTAAGATCAAAACACTGCATATTTTATAAACCAAAGCTCCTTAATCTAATTTGATTCTCATAACTTTGCAACAACAATAGGTAGGTTCTACTTGTACAAGAATTCTTATCCTCATTTAACATTTAACCACCAGGTGGTGCTGCTAGCCACCAACCTGATCCTGCTCACCAAAAAAACCCAAAAATAAAAAAAAAAACAGGTTCTGAGAAGTCACACACCCTCACCTGGGTGGTTATGACTTCTACCCAATACCTGGAGTTCCAGAAAGTTCCTAAGTGCTCAGTGATTCTCAGAGAGCAGATGGCTTGCCCCCCAGCTCCACTTCTCTCTTGGTAAACAGGATTCATCTTCATAGTCTAAGAAGTAGGGAGAGTGTGAATCAGGGATGTAAAACTCAAATGGAAATAAGCACCACTGAACTGTACGTGAAGCTTCCAGTGGGTCACATCTTTTTTAAATTTAGAGAACTACAATTAACATTGTCTATGTTCTATTGTATGTTTTATTTTGTTAAATATTTCCCAATGACATTTTAATTTTGTTTGAGCCACACTCAGGGATGTTTGACAGTCTGGTGTGCATTAACCCAATCAGAAAACTTGGAGGAAATCCTGTCTCCTTCCTAAATCTGCTATCATTCACAGAACCCTAATTGCTATGACTACATAATAATGGCATTCAATACTTGTGAAAAAACTACAAACGTTCTTAACCCTATACAGAGTTAGGATTAGGGTTCCCTAACCCTATCATTTCTTACCATTAGACATAGAATCAAAAAGAGGGGGAAAATATTAAAGACATTTAAACTGCCATATGCCTCATGCAATTTCTCCTAAGCTTAGGCAGCCATTAGAAGGTCTAAGTATTCTGAACATGGGAGCTTTTTCAGGGAAAAGAAATAATTCAGTTACCCAGGACCACTGGTTACTTCCCAGCCTTCAGCACATTCACACCCTCAGCCCTCAGCAGGCTTACCTCTATAATACTATAACACAGTTATGGGGTGTAGATGTATATACACATATGTAATATCTATACAATGTGTATAGGTACGTGGTATATACTATATAGATATAGATACAATGTATGGTATAGATTATAAATAGAACATAGTTACCGAAAGTTAATGCACGATGGTCTCCAAGAGAGTTCCACTAAGTTGCTGGAAATGATACAGCTGTTGCTTTCAATGTTACCACTTTTCTGCACTCAATACTTCAAGCTCCAGTCCTCTCCCTGGAGCCTCCCAGGGTGCCATTCATTGAATGGGCTGAAGCAGACTCCGATCTGCTCCTCCCAGTTTGTGGAATGGCAAACTGCCTTCAGGAGCCAGTCAGGCAATCAGTCACTAAGTATTTAGCAAGCTCCTACTATGCACTAGGCACTGTGCTAAGAGTTGAGGATATAAAGAAAAGTTTAAAAAAGAGCAGTTGTCCCCAAGGAGCTCAGGGTTTAATTATAAACAATGAAGTTTACAAGTAAAACAATGTATACAGAGCAGAGGGAAGGTAATGAATACAGTAACCTTAGAACTGAAGGCACTAGCAGCTGGTGGGGGTGGGCTGGGCTGGAACTGGAAGGGTCTCCTGAAGAATGTAAGATCTGAACATGGTCTGGTAAGGAGTTGGAGAAGCTAATTGACTAGTTGAGGAAGGGCAGTATTCCAAGCATAGGGTACAGCCAATGCAAAGACACAGAGGTAGGAGACAGAAATTTGCAAGAAACAGCAAGTATAAAGAGACTGGAAAGGTAGGAAGTGGCAGGTGACGATGGACTATCTAAATATCAAACCAGACAAACCTTTATATGCCTGGAATATAGCAAGGGTTTAATAAGTGCTTGTTGATTGACTGTGATTAATTCTGGAGTTTATTGAGGGGAAGGGCTGGCAAGGTTTGACCTGCATTTTAAGAAGATTACTTTAGCTTCTGAGTAGAGTTCAGCTTGGAGTGGTGATAATGCTAATAAAGTGGGACTAATTAGGGGGCTGTTGTAATAATTCAGGTAAAAGGTGATAAAACCCTGAACTTGGGTCATTGCTGGGTGAGTAGAAAGAAGGCAAGAGAGATGATAGATGCTGCAAAAAGAGAAACAAGGTTTGGCTTTGGAGAAGGTATGTAGGCTGAGTGGGGATGGGAGTGTGGCAGTGCCCTTGACAAGAATCAGGAAGCTCAGAAGAGGGGAAAGCTCTTGGAGAAAGGCAGTGATTTCTGTGGTGGACATGGTGAGCTGGAGATGCCTGTGAACTTCCATTCTGAGCTGTCCAAAAGGCAGCTATGATGAGGGAGTGTTGCATCCATGGGAGCTGATGTCACCAAATAAGATTAGTGGGAAAAGAGGGAAAAGAGAGGAGGGCCCAGGACAATCTTGGAAGATGCCTATGGTGAATGGCTATGACCTGGATGAAGAGCCAGCAAAAGGCTGAGGAGTGGTCAGGCAGGTAGGAGGAGAATCAGGAGACAGCCCTGTCATGAAAACCTAGAGAGAGGAGAGAGTATCCAGGAGGAGAGGGTGTTCTGTAGTATCAAAGGCTACAGAGAGGACAAGAAGCTTGAGGACTGAGAAAAGGCTATTAGATTTGGCAAGTAAAAGATCACTCTGGTGAGAGCAGGTTCAAGTCAAATGATGATGCAGAGGGTTTAGAAAAGAGTGAGAAGAAAGTGGAGGCTTTGTCGAGGAGAAGGGGAATATAGGGAGGAGAGGAAGGAGAGGTAGAGGACACTAGCAGGCTAAGACCAAGATCCAGCAAGGGATTTTGGAGTCCGTGGGAGATGTGGCTGTTTCTAAGCAGCATAAAGAGATTAAAGACTGGTGAGTAGAGATGTTGATGGGGCAACTCTGCCAAAAAAGAAGGTAATCTGGGAAACAGAGGGGTAGGAACCTCCCCCAGGATGCCATTTTCGATTCCCTCATCCCTTCCCCAATAGAGCCTGAGCTTTTCCTGCTGTGAACTCGGCAGAACTTTGCGCCTGAGGTGCTCAGGCAGTCAGTTACAGTAGAGGCAAGTTTGGCAGACTCGATGGAATGGTGGGCTTGGAGTCAGGAACACCTGGGCTCAGATCTTACCTATGACATTCACTAGCCTCTCTGGACCTCACGCTAACTCTTCAAGATGCATACTAGCTTATCACTGGGCTGTAATCTGCACTGGCAGAGGGAGTTCCCCACACTTGTACATCCTTAGTAGACTAAGCTCCAACACAGTGGGCCAGGTCATGCTCTATCTAGAATTATTCCCTCTTATTATTCTCCAAACAGCATAGGACAATATGCACATTGCGCATAGGTCTGTATATTGGTATTACATGCATGTTATGTAGACAGTTAGGTGGTGCAGTGGATAGAACCCTCGGCCTGGAGTCAGGAAGACTTGAGTTCAAATTTGACCCCAGACACTCCCTAGCTGTGTGACCCTGGGCAAGTCACTTCACTGCTACCTGCATCCATTTCCTCATTTGTAAAATGGAGATTGTAACTTTACCTGCTTTGCAGGGCTCTCGTGAGGTCAAATCAGATAATAATTGTAAGGTGCTCAGCCTACCGCCTGGCACGTAGTAGGTGCCATATTCAAGTTAGTTGTTTTCAGTCGTATCTGACTCTCCATGGCCCCATTTGGAATTTTCTTGGCAGAGATACAAGAGGGGTTTGCCATTTCCTTCTCCAGCTCACTGTACAGATGAGGAAACTGAGGCAAACAAGGTTAAGTGACTTGCCTAGGGTCACACAGCTGGTAAGTGTCTGAGGCAGGATTTGAAGTCTTCCTAACTCCAGACCCTGAGCTCTGTGCACTATGGCACCACCTAACTGCCTTGGGTGCTATATACATGTTGCATACATTCATGAGTATACAGAATACATACATATTCTAGGTGTGTGATATGAACTGAAAGAGAGAATTGGCACCAGCAGAGAGGGCTTCTGGTAGAAGATGGCGCCTGAGCAGAGCCTTGAAGGAAACTCAGGATTTCCCATTTTGCTTTAGTGCAGAAACCCCAAACAAAGAATTGGGGCCCATCTGTTGAGAGTCCCCCAGCTAACACTGTGCAGGACAATGTCCTCCAGCATGGCTCTGAGCTCTGTCCAAACGGTTTTGCAGAAAGGCAAAGGGTGTGAGAACAGAGGTGAGAAGGGAGAGAAGCTTTCCGTCTCCCTTTCCCTGAGCCTCAGCTGGCTGGCTAATAAGGCTGGAAGTAGGTGTGGGGCAGAGGGAAAATCAAGAAGCTGAGTGGGGGGGGGGGGTACCCGTGGTGTAAGCTTCAGGGGACTCCGGGGGCTGGGATGATGATGAGGCCAGGCTCGAACATGTTAGTGTGTGAATTAGGCAGAGTCTCCGAGCATGGAGATCTCCACAGCCCGACCCTGGGGTCTCAGAGCTCAGCCAGTCACTTCTGTGGGGCAAATCTGATTCCAAGGAAATAAACCAAAAAAGAAGCTGGACCGATGTCCTGTCATCACCTGGAGCATGTGTGGGTCTCACTTGAAGACATGACACAGATAAACCTGCATCCACCTCTTCAAAGGTCAAAAATCTGAGGCAAAATCTCCACTCGCCTGAATCAAGTTTATATTTTTGCACTGAAATCTAGACCTATATTTGTACACATGTATATCTACATGCCCTAAATTTCTATAGAATTATAACCTATGTATGCAAGATGGATCAGAATGGGAGGGAGCAGGATTTGCTTTAAAAAGAGATTTTTCATCTGACCCTAGGTATCATCAAAGGAGATTTCCAGGAGGTATTTAAAATCAGAAGCAGTTGCATCGATGGGGAAAAGCAAGTCCATGTAAGTGGTAGTCCTATCTATACCATGAACTAGCTGTGTGACCTTGGAGAAGTCACTTGAGGGCTCTGTGGTGCTTTTCTTGCCTGAACAATGAAGGGGCTGGATAAGGCCGTAGCACTTCAGAGCTAAAAAGAACATTATAAATCACCTACAGAGGCTGGCAGCTAGCTGACAGAGTGGATAAAGTGCCAGATATAGAATCAGGAAGCCCTGAGTTCAAATCCTCCCTGGGCAAGTCATTTTACTCTGTTTGCCTCAGTTTCTTTTTCTGTAAAATGAGCTGGAGCAGAAAATAGAAAACTGCTCAAACCCCCGATGGGGTCACATGAGTGAATAACAACACAGAAGATGGAGTGGAGACACAGAAAAAGGAAATGACTTGCCCAAGGTCTCCCAGATGGCTAATGCTAGACTCAGAATCTGAAAGCCAGGTCTTCCCTCTGCATCCAGTGCCGCTCATTCCCCAAACTGAAATTTCTCGGATCTAATACAGCTTTAAGATTCCAGCTCATGGCCCACGAAAGATCTCACGAAATCCTTGCTGAATTGTGTTAAATCGGTTCCTTGCTCCTGGTCTCCCCCTGCTCCAATCTTTTCTTCATGCCATGGCCAAAATAACCTCCCCCAAGCCCAGGTCCAATCTGCTCCAGAGGATTCCTTGTCTTCCTACCAACTCTACAATAAAACCCCAGCACTAGCCGAGGCTTGCAAGGCATGACGGGTCCATTGGTGGGTGGAATCCCATTAGTACCCTTCGAGTGTGTGCCTATGGCGCTGCCTACCTGGGTGACCTTGGCTAAGTCTCTGCCCTTTTATGGGCCTCAGGGTCTGCCCCTGTAAAAGGAGGTGGGTGCACTCCCTGCCTTCAAAGGTTCCTTCCAGTCCCCAGGCTTTGATGTTTGTGCCCCCAAAGCCTACTACAGTGCTGGACACTCTCGGGTGCTTATTTAATACTGACCCCATCAAATTGGCTGGAACAGAATTGAATTGGATTGGATTATAGAGTGAGTGTGTATGGGGAGGTGGTAGGGGATTGTTGTGCCTTTGAGATCTTTTTTTGTTGCTGTGTTTTATCTCATGGAAAGGGCCAGAAAGATCTTTCTATGGATCAAAGCATGTTTCTAGGGTATGTAAGAAATTAGTGAAGATCAGAAATGAATCTGGAGTGCCTTGTGTAAGGAGATCAGAGAGGACTGTGCTGCTTTGTCAGGTGATTTCTGGGAGAGATGACTTTTTGTCACTAAAAGCTACATTCAAGCCC
>CM053582.1:571363492-571375797 GCA_028627135.1 Pseudochirops cupreus
GGCTCAGGAGCACAGGCTGCAGCTTTCTTCCCTACCTGAGGTCAGACACCAGAAATGAGAGCACAGGTACCATATCATCTGTTCATTTCACCACCAACTATGAAAAGATTTCAGGTCAGGGAAGTGCATAAGCATTTATATGGAGTGCTAGGCACTGTGCTAAGTGATTTCAGCTCACAACAGCCGTGCAAGGAGATGCTATGATTATCCCTACTTTACAGTTGAGGAAACTGAGGCAAAGTCAGGTTAAGTGATGTGCCCAGGTCACACAGCTAGTAAGTGTCTGAAATCAGATTTGAACTCAAGTCTTCCTGACTTACTCTAGGCCCAGTGCTCTTCACACTGAGGAGCCGCTTAGCTGCCCCATGAAGCCACGGAGGGAACACCTCACAGCTGGTTCAAAGGCACACCTCATTTTATTACACCTCACAGATGTTGCATTTTTTCACAAATTGTGGCAGCCTCATGTCAAACAATGGGCACCATTTTCCCACCAGCATGAGCCCGCATAATGCCTCCATGTCACATTTTGGTAATTCTCACAACACTTCAGACTTTTCATTATGATTATATCTGGTATGGCAATCTGTGATCAGTGATCTTTGATGTCTCTTCTGGGATTGTTTGGGGCACCATGCACCGTGCCCATATAAGACGATGAACTTAATAAATGTGCGTGTTCTGACTGCTTTATCAACTTGCCATTTCCCCATCTCTCTGCCTCTCCTTAGTCCTCCCTGTTCCCTAAGACACAACAATGTTGAGATTAGAGCAATTAGTAACCTAACAATGACTTCTAAGTGAAAGGAAGTCAATCAATGTGGCCAACTTCATTGTTGTCTTATGCTATGGGGTGGCCACAGCCAGCCCAATTTTCAGCAACTACCACCCTCATCAGTCAGCAGCTGTCAGCATCAAGGCAAGACCCTCCACCAGCAAAGAGATCAAAAGAAGGCTGAGGAGGGTTAGCATTTTTAGGCAATAAGGCACTTTTTAATTAAGGCATATACATTGTTTTTTAGACACAATACTATTGCATCCTTAATAGACTGTAGTATAGTGTAACACAACTTTTATATGCCCCGGGAAACCAAAAACTTTATGTGACTCACTTTATTGCAATATTTGCTTGATTATGGCAGTCTAGAACTGAACCTTGTATAGAGGACTGGGGTGGGGGAAAGGGAGTAGGGAGCATGCAGACTGAGAGAGACTATATCCCTAAATTTAGCAAGGCTGGAGGGGTCCAAGGAAAGGCAAGAATGATAGGAGCAGGTATTGGCACCAAATGTGCTGATTAAAAATTCCCAGAAAGCCCTGAGCTGCCATGCTAGAAAGAACAAAGAGCCCATTTCCATCAGTATGAAAAGAGAAGGCAGGAAAGATCAGAATGTCCTCTGGAAAAAGGAAGGTAGCTTCTTATTTATCAAGCAAAGACTAAAAGGAATATGGGATTCAGTCCAGAAAAGAACTGCTGAGAGATGAATGATGAGGTAAGCAGCTCATCCCAGCTACAGTCACAGCAAATCTCCCTTTCCCATGACAAATTGTTTGGAGTCCTTTAGGAAATCTCAAGTGTATCTGAAGGTTCCTTCCTCTTACGCTTCATCCAAAATTGCAAGGAATGGCATAACAAAAGTTGTACAAAAGAAATGGAGCATCAGAGTGTTGTAGGTGAAATAAGTCACTCAGAGTCATACAAGAAGCAGTACCTGAGCCAGGATTTGAACTCAGGCCCTTGGACTCAAAACCATTGCTCTCTCCCATGAGCCAGGATGCCCCTTTCCTTTAACTCTGTGACTCTTTCCTGGACCTTTATCCCTTCTCTTCCCTTCTTTTCTCTCTTCCCCTCCTTTTTTCTCTCTCTTTTTTCTTCTTGTTGTTCTTCTCTTCCTCCTCCTCCTCCTCTCCATCTTTCTCATCAGCTCTCATGTAGCCATATATCACCTCTATGCCAATGATTACCTGATCTATAGCTCCAGACCTAATCTCTCTTGTAACCTTAGTCTCATATCACAAATGGCTTATTGGGCATTTCCAAGTAGATGTCCCATAGTTATCTCAAACTCAACATTTCAAAAACAAACCTTATTTTCTGTTCCTCTAAACCCACTCCTCTTCTGAGTATTTCCTATATCCATCAAGGCAGCACCATCCTTCTAGTCTTCTGTATGCACAGGTCTGGAATATCCTCACTCTTCAATCTCACTCACCCCATATAGCCAATCAATTGCCCAGACCTGCCATTTCTTCCTCCACAACACCTCTCAGATCCAAACCCTTCTCACCCATCCCTGCCTTAGCTCAAGTATTCATCATATCTCATCTGGATTATTTCACTGGTGCCTGGCACATAATAGGCCCTTAGTAAACATTGCTGGATCATTTGTCTTTTGCTCCCCTCTCCCCCCTCCCCAATACTACCTCTACTTACCTGTCCTGAGCCCAGGTCTGACCATGTCACACAGGCACTGTGCTTTATGCTGGGAATACCAATACAGCAGAGAGTGAGTCCTTGCCCTCAAGAAGCTTACATTCAAGTAGAGGAAGATAACACATAAAAGGAAGCTGAAAATAGGAGGTGGTGGACAGGATTGAAGCCCAGACCAGGATGAAGCGTGACTGGGATGGACAGGTTCTGTAACAGGGAGGAGTTGGCCAATCAGAGGAGGAGCCAAAAGGGCAGAGTAAGGTTCCAGGCTGAGAAGGTTTCTATGGCAGGGTGGAGAAAGTCCAGATACTCTGTTTGGCCTTGAACCCTTTAGAATGCCATTATAATGCTGAGCAGCTAGGTGTCCCAGTAAATAGAGCGTGTCTGGAGTCAGGAAAATCTGATTTCAAAGCTGACCTTAGATACTTACTAGCTATGTGACACTAAGCAAGTCACTTTACCCTGTTTGCCTCAGTTTCCTCATCTGTAAAATGAGCTGGAGAAGGAAATGGCAAACCCCTCCAGTATCTCGGCCAAGAAAACCCCAGATGCTCTCACAAAGAGTCAGACAGGACTGAAGAACAACAAAGAAAACCACAACCCGACATCCCTACACTCTCTCTCCATCCCCCACCTCCTTACCTTTGCCGGGTTGTTTCTGCCCTCCCTTCAGAGCTCAGCTCAAGAACCGCCTTCTATAAGAGGTCTTTCCTGATAGAATGAATGATCATTGGACCTTCTCCCCACTAGCCCTACCTAAGTCTCCCCTTTGCTGCTCTGTGGGGTGTCTGGTCACCCTTCATTTCAAATACTGGTTGACTGCCTTGTCTTGTCCTCCAGACAGAAGCAAGTGTTAGGTCCTGATCACTGAGGGGATACAGACAAAGAAGTTTTCTGGAAGTGGGATGCCCTAGAAGCAGGCGAGAGTCCCTTCCCTTCTCTGAAGCCTCAGTTTCCTCATCTGGTAAAGGAGGTCTTTGGACAAAAGTGACCTTGAAGGGTTTTCCCAGTTGTAAATCTGGGGTCCTTATTTTGTAGTATTTTGGCACAAAGATTATCACTGACAGGTTTGAGGAAGGGATGTGCAATAATCCATTTCAGAACATTTTTCTCTCAAGTTGTAAGGCACCTCTGCCTCTATAATAAGGAAGTATTTCTTATACACCACCTGTGTAGTGGATATTTTTATAGGAGATTTGAAGAAATTGAGGCCCCCAGGATTGAGGTGGCCAATCCAAGATTCTTCCCCTTTTAAAATTCTCTTTTATTGGCTCATCTGTTCACATCTTGTGCTTTTCAATAGAGTGTAAGCTCCCTGCAGGGTCACCTCCTACATGAAGCCCCTTCTGATTTCACCAAGTATTATTGCTTCCCTCCCCCACAAAAAAATACCCTGTATTTACTTTCCATCTACTTCATTCTTCTATGGGTACTGATTTTCTGTCCTTATAGAATGTCAGCTCCCTGGGGGCAAGGAGTATAGCAAGCCTAGCAGTAGGCCTGGTCCGCAGTGAGTGGTTAACAAATGCTTCCTTCTTTCTGTCAGATCTCCACATCCTGGAGAAGTTTTTGATTCCCTGGGAGGGACTCATCTCTCCCTCTCAGTCCCTCCATCCCTTTGATATTCCAAACCAGGCAGATGTGCAGATGCAAGGCACCCCCCAGAGGGCCCTCAACGAGGCTTTCTCCCAAGGTGATTTCATACAAAACAGATCTGTGCAGCATTCACAGCATTACCCTGCAATTCAGGCAGGAGGGATTGTTCTGAGACAAAATGCCCCATTATCCCATTTATAAATTGGGGGAAAGATTTATTGCCAGTAGCTTTTATTGTATAATACACACACCCACACCCACACCCACACACCCCCATACACGCGCACACACACACACACACACACACACACACACACACACACACACACACACTCCTGCTGTGGAACTCATCAAGAATTATTGTGGGAAGGGTGCTGAACCTTTGAAGTCAAAAGAAACCGGGGTTTAAATCCTGCTTCTGCCTATCTGTGTGACTTGGGGCATGTCACAGTCTCTCTGAGTGTCAGTTTTTTCACCTGTAAAATGAAGACAATCCTAAAACATACCTCCCATGATCTTGGTGAAGCTCAAAGGAAAGTGAGAGGTACAAAAAAGTACTTTGCAAACTGCAGCAACATCAATCATTATTATTGAGAATAATGAAGTATGAGTGAGGGTGGATTTAGCATGAAGGGCAGGGAGTTTGGTAGCTTTTATCAGAGGTCTCCAATAGGGACCCATAGGGTGGGGAAATGGCACTAATAGATTCCAACCCTCTCTCCCCTGAAGGCTTCCTTTAAATTGTTGCCCTAATACATCCAGGGTTTTCTAGACCAAGAGTTCCAAATGTCTCATGGGTTTCCTGGGGGGCAGGTCCCCATCCTGCCAGCATTTGCTGCTGATGTGCCTACCCTGGATTCAGCCAGACATCCTGACCCATGTTGTACAAGTGGATGGGTCTAAAGTTCCTGTTAGCACCTGAGTAACTCATCCTCCTTTCCTTTTTCTCCCGTATTGTTGACCTTTCTTATCAATCACCTCCTGTTCCTCCCCCTCCTTTTTCAACTCCTTGGGTCTTTCACTTTCTCCTCCTCCTCCTCTTCTTTCTTCCTGTCTCCTTTCCTCCTCCTCCTCCTCAGTGTCCATGGGCTCTCCAGTCAAATCCTTAAGAGGATCAGGCATCCAGAGCCAGAAAGAGCATCAGGCTTCCTCCAGCCTAACCCATCACTCTTTCTTCACCTCCTCAGCTGCTCCTCTGGCTTCTTAAGGCCCTTTCCCCAAGGTCTCCAGCTCTAAATTCCATCTCTAGCCTCCCTGTTCCACACTGAGCTGCCTTTTCCTTCTCCTCTCTGTCCAGTTCACAGGAGCACTACTGACTGGCCACTCACACACACATATATGGGGCTTCAGCAGGTGCCAGCTTTTCAATGTCTGGGCTAACCAGGGCTTCCCATCCATGCAGCTGCTTGGTCCCAGGGAGCCGACTGTCCTTGCTCTTGGTTGGAGCCTCCCTCTTCTCTCCTACCCCTCCCCCCATTCAAGCTTTATTGTGCTTCACAACTATTGAATTTTTTTTTACAAATTGGAGCTCCGGGGCAAGCCTGCAAACAATTATGTCCAAGAAAGTTATATACCAGATAAATTGGAGATAGTTTGAGAATGAGAGCACTGGAATTAGGAGGGATAGGGAAATACTTCTTGTAGAAGGTAGGCTTATAGCTGAGACTTGGAGGAAGTCGAGGAAGCTGAAAGGCAGAGATGAGGAGGGAGAGCATTCCAGGTTTGAAGGATTGACAGAGAAAATACCTGGAGTCTAAAGATGGAGTGTCTAGTGTGAGGAGCCCAAGAGGACCAAGATAGTCATTGTCACTGAATTGCAGAGTGTGTGGAGGGTGCAAGAAGCTTAGAAAGGGAGGAAGGGGCTAGCTGGTGAAGGGCTTTAAAAGACAGAGAATTTTACACTTGATTCTGGAGGTGATGGGAACCATTGGAGTTTACTGAATGTCAAGTATGACATAGTTAGTTCCTCTGCTTTAGGAACATTCCTTTGGTAGCTGAATGGATTGGAGAGAGGACAGGGGAGAAGCAGGCAGACCCAGCAGCAAGGCTATGGCAACAGTCTAAGTATGAGAGTTTCCAGTTCTGCACCAGGGTAGTGGCAGCATCAAAGGAGAGGTAGGAGGTGGCACTTGGGGCCAGAGACTTTACAAAGATAAAGGTGACTGATTGGAGAAGTAGATGAGAGGGGTAATGGGTGATGCCTAGATTACAGACCTGGGTGACTGAGAGGATTGTGGTACCCTCAATAATAATAGGGAATTTAGGAAAAGGGAAGAATTGGGGGGGAGGGGAGAATGAATTCCATGCTGGATATGTCTATAGGAATCCAGTATAAGATGCTGAACAGGCAGTTGAAGATGCAAGAATGGAGGTGAGGAGAAATAGGGCTAGATTAGCGGTTCTCAACCTGTGGGCTATGTTCAGTTTGTAACAGTGTCTCCTGCATAGCAGATATTTACATTACAATTCATAACAGTAGCAAAATTACAGTTATAAAGTAGCAATGAAAATAATGTTATGATTGGAATCACCACAACATAATTGACTGTATTAAAGGGTGGCAGCATTAGGAAGATTGAGAACCACTGGGCTAAAGAAATTTGAGAATCATCTGTATAGAGATGATAATTGAATCCATGGGAGTTGATTATCTCACCAAGCAAAACAGTGTAAAGAGAGAAGAAAGAGGAGCCCAGGACAGAACCTTGGAGAATATTCATGGTTAGTAGGTCCAACCTTGATAAGGATCTAGCAAAAGAGACTGAGAAGGTGCTGTCAGAGCAGCAGCGTTGATTTAGAGATGGAAGTGATCCTGGAGGCATTAATTCCGAGAGCTGGAGTCAGACAGCAACCTAGTATCTCCTTTTACAGATGAGGAAACTGAGGCCAGGAAAGGGAAGCAGCTTGTGCAGGGGGTTAGAGACAGAGTTCGAATCTCTAATTCACTACAAGCAATTTCAAAAACATGTTGTGAAGGGCCATTTGCCAACAGTTTCTAATCAGAGCTAACTGTATCCAAAGCTCAGTAAGAGGCTTCTTGAATGTTCTGGAAAATATAACTAAATGCTATATTAACTTCCTGACCAACTAAGTACCAGAACAGAAAAAAAAAAAACCACATCCAATTACTTCAATAGTTACTAAATTCGTTTCTAATGAAAGCCGGGTGGTCCAAGCTATCACTGACCTCAGAGAGTTCAGAGGAGGCTCTGGGATCTCAAGGCATTTTCTAACTAGACTCTCACTGTCTTCTTCCATTTATTATTTAAGAACATTCTCCAAAGAAATGTTTATTGCCCAAAGTATTAAAGCCATAATAAGTTGTCAAATGTGAAAATGTGTCATCATTAATCTTCCCATTCTGACCCATTTCCTTGTTTCCCCCTAAGAAAACCTGGGCAAAGACTGAAGCAATACATGCTATCGTTCTTTTTCATGTTTGGTTTTTTTTCTTTTCCCAGTGATCACTCATTGGTTACAACCCTTCTATACAACCAAACTATTGTACAATGTGAAAGTATTTGCAGATCCTGTACATGACTGCACGCCACCATGGGGGGGGAGGGGGGGAGGGAGGGGAGAAAATCTGAAACTCAAAGGACTGTGGAACTGAATCTTGTAAACCAAAAGTAAGTAAACAAGTCAGTGAGAAAACAGAAAAGAAAAGCTGGGCAGGTCTAAGCATTGAACGTCTAATTGAGATATGGAAGGCCAGTAAATTAGAACGGCCTGGCACATCCACATACAGCGTGGGGCAGCCAGATGGCGTTGTCTGCAGCGTTCCTCGGGCCCACGTAGTCGTACCCCACGCCGAGCTGAGTATTACCATGGACATCGCACGTGGTAGCCATGGGTGCCGGTGGATCCCATCGTCTCTGGCATCTAATGGATCTCCGAAGTTTCCAGAGAGCGTGTTCTTTTCCCTGACAGTTATTTCTATTAATGGGTGGGCCCTGTCAGTCTCCTGACCCTGGTCAGGAGGGACGTCTGTGGGCTCTGATGGCAGTCACCATCTCTGTGAAGTCGTGCGTGTAAAAACTCTTCCCGTGTAAGTCACCTCCGCGGCGCTGTCACTCACTTTGACACCTACATGTTGGAGGCTTTTTTCCAAGTTTTCTCCGTGTGACCTCCAAGTTAAAGATCAGCGGGTTACCTTCCTCCGAGCCATCGGCGTGTCAATCATCCTTCCCGAAAATGAAGCTCACAAACAAGCAGCGCCACGTTTCTCCTCCGCTGCCCGGCCCCGCGTCTTGCCCGTCAATCTCTCGCTTTCTCATTATGGAGACATCATGCCCCCTTTTTTCTCGAGATGCCTCAGAGATGATAGCCTCCTGTTTCTTCGACTGTTTATTTATTCTCACTCTTCACTCCCATTTTATAAGATGATAAACTCTCCCCTAACTTGACATGTGCCCCTGGTAGAGCAAAAAAGCAAATTCTTTTGTTTGTGTGTTTACTGGTTTTAGGGGAACCGAGGACCCGGGATAATGAAAAGAGCTGCCCCTTGATCCCAAAGCTGAGTTTTAAAACTCTGCCTTTCCTGATGCAGGGAAAGGTTTGCCGCACTGGCAAGGGCGGGGGCATTGGAAAATATCGGCGCGATGATTCCGGTGCATCCCTGAGGAAAGCAAAGCCGGACTGGCCTCTGCAACCCACCCTCAAGTGTCTGGTTCGTTTTCGAGTGCCTTGTTCTTCAAGGTTTCAGGAGCGAGTCTCCCTCCAGGGCCGCTCCTTGCCTGGCAGCCACCACTCCAACTATTCTTACCTTCCAGCAGGTTAACTTATCCTTTCATTTCAAAACAAAAATATTCTTGTTTTCTCTGGCATCCCAATGATTATTAGAGCACAAAGTGTGATTTAAAAAAAAGTGTTCAAAGCATCAATGAGGTTTTGATGGCAGAGAGAGTAGTAGGAAGAAGAGCTCACTCTCTCTTCTCTGTGACTCTGTGTCTGTGTGTGTGCCCCTTTATGTCTCTCTCTCTCTCTCTCTCTCTCTCTCTCTCTCTCTCTCTCTCACACACACACACACACACACACACACACACATACACACAGACACAGATACACACACAGACACACACACCTAGATACATCCATTGACAATGCCAAGGGCAGCTCTGCTGTTGTCTCACTTCCAAATGAATCTGAAGCTGCTCATTAGTAACACTGTCAGAGTCTCTGAAATTTCTATTGCATGATGAAGGCTGTCCTGGGGGGTGGCCAGGCAAGTCACAATTTGAGCTGACCAGAATCCTGGGCACCACAGTTTAAAAGGGGATTGAGGAGGTAGAGAATCCCCAGAGAAGACCTCCAAGATAGTAAAGGGCCTTGAGTCTGGGTTGTCTCAGGACTTGAGAATGTTCAGCATGAAGATGAAGGGGGAAACAAAGAGCTGTCCTCAAGATGAGGTAGCTTTGTTCTAGTTGGCCCCTAAGGGGAAGAGACAGGGGTAACACACTTCACACATTTCAGCTGGGTCTGACTCTTCGTGAATCCAATTGGGTTTTGGGGGGGGGGGCGTTGGCAGAAATACTGGAGTGGTTTGCCATTTCCTTCTCCAGCTCATTTTACAGATGAGGAAACTGAGGCAAGCAGGGTTAAGTGACTTACCAGGGTCACTCAGCTAGTAAGGTCTGAGACTGGATTTGAACCCAGATCCTCCTGACTCCAGGCCCAGTACTCTATCTACTACAGCACTAGATGCCTAGAGTAAGGGATGCAAGGTAAAGAGGTAGGTTTAAGTCAAGGTGTGTCCATGTATGGAATAGGACACCTGGGAAGGGAGAAGATTCTCCTTCACTGAGTGTCTTTGAGCACTCAGTGAAGGCTGGATGACCACTTCTTGGGAGAATGGGCCTTTGAGTTCTTTCCAACTCTTTTATTCTGGAAATAGTGGGTCCTCTGGGATCATTCCTGGGGAACAAGGCCGAAAAGATAGGACTCGGACCCAGTTCTCTTGGAACATATCATCTAATGGGAGGATAAGCTCAATCAATCCAAAAACATTTATTAAGCACTTACTTTGTGCCAAGAACAATGATAAGCACTGGGGTATGAAAAGAGGCAAAAGATAGTCCCTGCCATGGGGCGCCTAGGTGGTGCAGCGAATAGAGCATGGGCCCTGGAGTCAGGAGGACCTGAGTTCAAATTCACCTCAGACACTTAACACTAGCCGTTCAACCTTGGGCAAGTCACTTAACTCTAATTGCCCTGCCTTCCCCCTCCAAAAAAGAAAAAAAAAGATAGTACCTGCCTATAGAACAACTATACAGGCAGAGGGAAGACCCTAGAATGGAGGGTCACTGGGGAAGACTTCCTGGGGAAGGTGGGATTTTAGTTGGGACTTAAAGGAGGTGGGGAAAAGCATGAAGGCCGAGATGAGGAAGAGCATTGCAGGCCCAGGGCACAGCTGGAGAGAATGCCCAGAGATGAAGGATGGAGGGTCTTGTTTGTGGAACACTCAAGAGGCCAGGATCACTGGACTGAAGAGTATGTTAGAGGAGTAAGGTATGAGGAGACTGGAAAGGTAGGACTTGGCTGTGTCATGACTGCCTTTGCATGCCAAACAGATTTTGTATTTGATCCTGGAAGCAATAGGGACCACTGGACTTTATTTAGTGGAGGGAAGGGGGATGATCTAACTGGATCTTTGTTTAGCAAAAATCACTTCGTTGACAGAATGGAAAAATAGATTTAAGTGGGGAGAGACTTGAGGCAGGCAGACCCCTCCCCCAAGCAGACTACTTCAATAGTCTGGTCATGCCGTGATGAGAGTCTGCCCCAGGTGTTAGAGGAGAGATGGAGGCATATTAAAGGGATGTTGCAAAAATGAAATCAAGAGGCCTTAGCAACAGATTGGATATGGGGGTAGTGGTAGAGATAGTGGGAGTCCAGGATAACACCTAGGTTGTCAGTCTGAGGGACTGGGAGGATGGTGTCGCTCTCTTCAGCAATAGGGAAGGTAGGAGGGGAGGAAGGTTTAGGGGGAAAGTGAATTAACTCAGTTTTAGACATGTGGAACCTAAAATACCTACCAGATGTCCAGTTAGAAATGTCCGAAAGGCACTTGGTCATGTGACATTGGAGATCAGCAAAGAGATTGCCGCAGAAGAGGTAGATTTGGGCACTAAGGAGATGACCAAATGAAGCATTATAGGGGCAGAAGAGAAGAGGGAGCAGGACAGGACCCTGAGGGATACATGCGGTCAGAGAGGATGACCTGGAAGAGGATCCAGTAGAGGAGACAGAGAAGGAGTGTTGGACAGTTAGGATACCTTTAATCCATAATCCAACAATCAAGCAGCAAACAATTATTGCATGACTGTTGTATGCCAGGCACTGGACACAGATAGCAGTTAGTTGGCTTTGGGCCCCAGAATTTTGACTGACAACCCCATTTATAAAAAGATGGAAAATTCAGGGACAAGTTCTTTATGAAATTCATCATCGTCATTGCTATCATGGCTGTGATGTAGATCACCATGGAAATCCCAGTACTATAAAAAAAGTTGAAGCAAGGGGACTCTACCATCTTTCCAGTGATAACAGAAGCAATAGAAACAGGGGCTGGCAGGTCTTGCTTTGTACCCAATGTTTCCCTTTACTCCAAACTACCCTTTCCCTGCCCCTGCAAGTTTCTTTTTTTTTTTTTGAGGGGAGAGATGAGTCAATCAGGGTTAAGCGAATTGCCCAAGGTCACACAGTGTCAAATGTCTGAGGCAGGATTTGAACTCAGGTCCTCCTGACTCCAGGTGGTGCTGTATTAACAGTGCCACCTAGCTGCCCTTCCCTGTAAGTTTCAATAGCAGTGAGGCTATTGGTTATTATGATAAATAGAATATAAATAATATTATATAACAATATGCTCTTATATAATATAATAAAAATAAATACAATAATATCTATCACATATAATATTATAACAAAATAAACAGGTATTTATTAAGACCCATGCCCCAATTCTGTGCAGAGCTGTCCATGTAGACCACATAAGTTTGAGTCATGCCAGTCGAGCTTCTTGGAGAATTTCATAAATCTTATACTTGTAAAGAAGAGAAACAAAAAAACAAGCAGAAGGCCAAGAGGTACCGATGGAGAGGTCTTCATCATTCATTCACATCCATTCATTCAGTCAGCAAACATTTACCAAACTCCTGCTGTGCGCCAGGCACTACGCTAACCATCTAGGGAGACAAAGAAAGGCAAAACAATCCTCTCCCTGAAGCAGCTCACATTCCAATGTGGGGGAAGGGGGAATAACTTATAAATGACTAGGACC
>CM053582.1:571376297-571396145 GCA_028627135.1 Pseudochirops cupreus
ACTGGAGAGTGAAAGCCAATGAGGTGAAATAAGACCAGAGATGTAGGAAGGGTACAGGTTGTGAAGGATTCCACAGGCCAATGCAGGGCTTTCTGTTTGGTCCTTCAGGTAACATGGAACCACTGGGAGCTCACTGAGGGAGTGAGGGGGGACTCAGATCTAGGCTTAGGAAAAGTGGAGAATGGATTGGCCTGGGGAGGGATTTGAAGAACAGAGACTTTTAGAAGGTGAGAAGTAATAATGAGGGCCAGCACTCTGGTGGCGTGTGTACTGGAAAGAAAGAGGGATTCTGTGCCAGTAGAAACAAAATTTGACAACAGATCACATCTGAAAAGTGATGGTGAGTCATTGAGAATCGTAATGAGGTTGGAGCCTGGATGACTGGGAGGATGGCTGGTACCTGGACACATTCTGACTGTGTGACCCTGAGCAAATCACTTGATCTTTCAATGCTCCAGTGGCTCTTCTCTAATCCCATCCCCATCCCACCCCTCAGTATCTGGAGGTTCCACTTTCAAAACTAGTATTGAGCTTGGAGAGCCTAGAGGCAATTATGGGAGCGTAAAGCTATGGGAGAAGTGGTCATCCACACTGGCGAAGGGAACTTCCTCATCCAGGAGTACCTTCCATGCTAGGGGTATAATATTCCATGCCCATGTATTCCCTGGGCAAACCTTTTGGGCTTCTATCAAGACTTCTCCGGGTAACAGTTTTATTTTTTTAAAGCAATTTCTTTGCTTCTATGAAGGTCTCACAGGTGGGATACACAGCAAATAAATGGTGGGACATGCTGCTGTTATGCTTTCACTGGGCCCTCAGGCAGCAAGACCATTAGAGGTAGCAGTGGCACTGGTCTCCATCCACTCCTCATCACTCCAGCCTTGGCCAGAGACTCAGTAGCCCCCAGAGCTTCTGGGCAGAACAGGGCAGTTAGAGGGGCAGAGGAAGTGGGCACCTTCACTGTGAAGATTCAACACATGCTGCAGGTTTTTAAGGGGGGCACGATCCTAGGGTCTGGGGATATAGAGTCTATGGATATAAGGACAAAAACCTCCCACCATCCCTGCCCTCAAGGAGCTTACATCCTACAGTGAAAGATGTAACATGTACCCAATACCTAAATGCAAAATATAAACAAAGTAATCTCTGACAACACAGCGCTTCAGTAAGAAGTGGGACCTGGGTTATGCTGGGTAGGAAGCTAAGGATTCTGGGAGGCAGACACGAGGAAGGAGCTGACGCCTGATGTGGGCAGCCACTGTGCAAGTACTGGCAGCTACCGATGACATCGCTCTTCGAGGGTGGTCAAGCTCTTGGCATTTGTGATGACATTTGGCCTTCCCAATAACCTATGGGATGAAGGTTATTGAACACATGGAGCCAGCAACGACCCACCTAACTCATCCATGATCACCCAACGTGTGTGTTTCCCGTGTGGGTTCAGGATCCAGGTGGCTCCTGACTCCCGTCAGTCAAGCTGTGTCGCTGTCCATCTGTCTGTCCATCTCTCTCTGTCTCTGCTTCTCTCTACAATACACACACATACACATATGATAATACACACTGTATGATGATCCTATGATGCCATGTCACTCTCCCTCTCGGGACCTCAGTTCCCACATTTGTAAAATGAGTGGGCTGTGTCTTGCTGACCTGTACAATCCCTTCACACTCTGTTATGTGTGTGTATGTGTGTGTAAAGTGTTCATGATCTCATCTCTCTAGAGGTTGTCTCTCTCCTCATTCCCACCCCCTACGCCCCAGCCATCAGGATTTGGAGGTTCCATGCCCAAAAACTAGTATTAAGCAAAAACCCCTGAGATAATAGACTACAGCCTCAATAGAAAATTGATTTTCTCTCTTGAATATTGGCTTCAGTAATAGTCAGAGTAAAAACAAAACCAAAATACAAGCCCTGTGAACTTTTCCACTAAAACAGCCCTAGTGCCTAAGACAATTAAGTGGGGGAGGTGGGCTCAGATGTCGCATCAGGGGCACTACATCAAAGGCAAAGTGCGTCCCGGCTCTGATCCACATCAAGGGGAAAGAGAAAAGTCTTTATGGCATATGCTGATGAATGGATGAAGCAAAAGAAAACAAAGAGGCTGAATTTTTCAATCTTCCTGAAGCTCAAAACTCGTCTGACCTTCAGTACGACAAAGATCAAAGGCTCGTGTCAAAAACAAAACACCACCCGAAATGACACTGTCTTTGTTTCTATGATGATTTGAGGGTAATTTGTGTTCCAGACCTGAGACTCCAAGGTTGGAACTCTATGAGCCAGTGTCAAGGCAGGTCACTGAGGCAGCTGAGAGCATGAGTGGTTGGCAAATTCATCCTCTCCCTCCTCCACTCTCATCCTCAAAGCCCAAAGAAGGGGCATCTCCATTGCAGGCATGTTGGAGCAAGCTCCCATGGCATTCCTGAGGTCATGGGTCTATGGGAAGGAACCTCAGAGACCATGTCTAGAGGCAACTTCCTTATTTTAGAAATGAAGGCACCAAAGTCCAGGGAGATTATGCCACATAGGATCATAGCTTTAGAGTGAGAAGGGACTTCAGAGGCTAGCTAGTAGTGGTGACGCTCCCATTTTACAGCTGGGGAAACAGAGGCCTAGAGAAGTAAAAACCCTTGCCTAAGAACACACCAGGGTAAATAGCAGAGTCAGGCAGGATTTGAACTCAGGTCTCCTGACTTCAAATCAGTGCTCTTTTGATTGTAGCCTGCTGCCTTTATGAGTCTAAACTATGATTACCTTGTGTAACATTGAGTGTTCCATCCTTCCTATGTAACTTGGACAGTTGTCCAAGCTTGTTCCCTTCCTTGCATTCTGCTTCGCCTCCCCCCATTATGCTCCTTCTGTTTGTAGGGGAGAAGAGTCAATAAAAGGGCCTTTATGATGTGGGTGGACCTTCTGCATTATTGAAGCAATGGGACCTGAGACCCTCCAGAGCAGTAGAGAACCCTCCCCTCTGGCTTCTTTTCTCTCTCTATCTCCTAATCATCATTGTAATCATTCTCAGACTTGGCTGCTTATCTCTGTGGCCACATCTGTGAAGATAAGTTGAAAGAATCACTAATTCCATTGTTTCCAAAGGAAGGAGACATTTAGCATCAGGTAAATAACCCATCCCAACCCTTCATGGGATCTTTCTGTTTGCATCTGGTTGTCTGGCACCATGCTGAGGTTTCTTGGGCAAAAGTGAATATGTTTTCTCAACTTGGTACATTTGAGTATCATTATATTATTAAGTGGCTAATTGACTCTCTCACCTGTGTTGCCATGGATTGCCTCAACAGGCACCATAACGTTGCTAAGATCGAATGCAAACAATTAACCTTCAAATGTAAGTTAGTAAATGGATTAAGGGCAAACCCAGGAGTGTCTTGGCCAACATCCACCATAAGATGTATTGGGACTGAGCCACAAGCCCTGGCTAAGAGATCAGACATTTATTTGGCTGCTCATGGAGCTTAATGTAACATGACGCTTATTGATGCTTCTGATCCCCAGAGTAGATGCAGAAAAAATTAATGTGTATATGGGCATAAGAGAAAAATTAAGTGATGTGAGTGATTTGAATTAAACCAAAGGCAAGCCAGTTTCCATTGAGGCTCATTGGAGCTGATTTGGAAACCCTAAATAATGCAGGCAACAAACACATCCATAATATCTGTCCTGTGATTGGGAACTTTACGTACAAACCATGGATGATACTAATGCTAACGCCCATTGTGTTGTAATGGATTACACTGGGATTAATCTGAGAAAGAAGATGCAGATTTTTCTGATGGCATGAAGCAGGCTTGATTTAAGACCTAACTGCCAGGCAGTGGTTCTCCTGGAAGGCTGGAAGAATGCAAGCACAAAAGCACCTTTCACTCTCTGCTCGATAGAAAATATGACTGCAGGCCTTCTCGGGACCTCTGCACAGGTGTTTTTCAGGAAAAATCAGATGAAGATCCATGGGATGGGTGATTTCCAGTGGGGGATTTTGCAAAGAGATTGTGTAGTATTGAATCATAGCTCAGAGATGGAAGAGATCTCAGGGACCATCTAATCCAGCTCATACCAGACCCAGAATCTCCCTGACAAGTCATCCTTTGGTCTTTGCCTGAAGACCAATAATGAAGACAATCCCACCACCCAGCAAAGTGGGTCGAGCACTGGACCAAAAGTCAGGAAGGTGTAGGTTCAAATCTTGCCTCAGATGCTTGCTGGCTATGTGACCCTGGTTAAGACCCTCAGCTTTGCCATTGACCTGAGTTTTCTCAGTTGTAAAATGGGGATGAAAAGAGCCCCTACCTCCTGGGGTCGTTAAGGAGACAATATTTATAAGGTGCTTAGCACAGTACCTGACCCAGAGCAGTCACTGAATAAAGGCTTTCTCCAGTGTACTGTAGTGGCTTGGACTTGGGCTTAGTCCACATCCCACTATAGATACTTACTAATATTCTCTGAGATCCCTCCCAGCTCTGACTGGATGATTTTACAAAACCTTACAGAAGATCTTACCAAAACGTCACAATTATAAGGAAGGCTCTGTGTTGAGTATAATTCAGAGCCCTTTATATGTTTAGTGAGCCAATGTCTCTGAATGAGGAAGTAGAAGTGCCTGAACCCACCCTAACCAACTCTACCCCCCAGATAGGAAACCCAGAGCAAGGCAAACAGTCCTGGAGATGAGACCCACGCAAATTCCAGCCTTATCACTTATCACCTGGACTAAGTCACTTCATTCTTTGGGGGAAGAGGCAGTTTTCTCATCCTCAAAAGGAAGGGGTGGAACTAGATGACCTATGAGATCACGTCCAGCTCTAGAGTTATGTTCCTACTGTAGCCCACTCCTCTTTCCCTGCCCCCCCCATCCCAGGATGATTGCCTGCTTTTGCCTCTCCTTGGCAGGCTGAGTCTCCAGAATCGTTCAGTCAATAAACATTTCCTAAGTACCTGCTATGTGCTGGGCATTGTGCTGAATGCTGAGCATTTTTTTTAAAGGCAAAAGACAGACCCTCCTCTCGAGGAGCTTACAGTCTAATGGGGGAGACAATGTGGAAAAAACTGTGTAGAGCTATATACAAAATAAATTGGAGATAATCATCAGAGTGAAGGCTCTGATATTAAGGGGGATCAAGAAAGTCTTCTTATCTTAGCTGGAACTTAGACTCCAGGCATGAGGAATAGTCAGTGAAAATGCCCAGAGTCTAGACATAGAGGGTCTTGTGCTAGGAATAGTGACAGGTGCTACTGCCCACCTCAGTATTCTAAGGAAAATGCTGAGGGGCTGAGTTTTTAGAACTCTTGCTCATGAGCCCCCACTAGTGTGCTTCTCATTAACATCAGTCATCCAGATTCAATTGTCTTTTTAGAAGCATATTTACTATTGTGATACAATGTTTGTTTGTTTGTTTTTAAAGAGTTTCATATTACTCTTTCCCCACACCAGGAGTTGTATTCTCCCTCTGCACATACAACGGCCCTAGGAAGAGTAGGCTCAAATTTAAACAATGAGGTACTTGTATAGGGAACACAAATGGCAACAGGGTACCTTACTAGAACTTCTCATGAAGTTCTGTTAGATGTAGCTCTTTTCTGGGTTCTAAAAACTGATGACTTTCTAGAGTAAATAACCAACATTTTCTTCTCCATAAAAGGTCATACTCCCTGAAAACTCCTTCCTTTCTCACATGATTCTCCTTCTGGATTTGTCTAAGTCCATGTTTGTCTTTCAGTGTGTTTTCACTCACTCTCTTGAGGGGCTTGGCTGGAGCCCTTTTGCCTATTACTGAATTGAGCTCACCACTGGACTAACCCCAAAAAGTATGACTGGATTTTCTCAACCAATCACAAGATGGCTCCTGTGAGGCATAATCTGCCTTTCATACAATGACCAAAATTTCTATGATCTTTTCAAATTTATTAAAGGCTTCTCTGAACATTGTGATGAGGCTATAGGAAAATTTATTAATACCAAATTTATTCTGTTGATGTATTCATTGGAGTAGAAGTGGATGCTCACCCTTATATCATTAATTGCATTTTGTGTCTGATAGGAAACCAAACTCTTTAGTAAAAATCATATTCTCATTTTGACATTAAGATCTTGCACTGAAAAGCTCGCTGCTAGACCTCTTAGCATGGCAGATAGCTATCTGGTTGACCTGAGTACTCAAATTATTTTTTTGGCACTGACTTTTAGAGAAAACAAATACAGAGATCCTCACTTTTCATCAATTTTTCCTTTCAATTAAGAAAAAAAATCTTAGCTGGCAGCCATCTGGGGCTTCTCTGAGGCTCCTTCACTTACTTTGTCAGTAATCAGTACCCTCGTGGCATGATGGAGCTTTGAGAATCACAAAGAAGTAATGGACGATCAAGGCCCCCGATGGAGCTTTTTTTCCTAGCATCAAGTTACCACTTGGATGTCATCTCTTAGCCTATTTTTTAATGTTATTTATCCATCCATCTTCTCTCTCCTCCACTATATCCTGAACACTGCAGCCAAAATTATTTTCTTAGCCCACGAGTCCACTCATGTTATTAGCCTACACAATAAACTCCCATGATTCCCTATTCAGGGGTGGGGAACCTGTGGCCTCCAGGCCATATGTGGCCCCCTAGGTCCTCAAATGCGGCCCTTTGAATCCAAACTTTACAGACCAAATTCCCTTAATAAAAGGATTTGTTCTATAAAACTTGGACCAAAAGGTGGCACCCAAGGACCTAAAACAGTGGTTCTCAACCTGTGGGTCGTGACCCCTTTGGGGGTTGAACAACCCTTTCGCAGGGGTCGCCTAAGATCATCAGAAAACACATATTTCCGATGGTCTTTCCAATGGTCTTAGGAACTGAGACACCGCTCCTCTATCCATCTCCAGGTGTGTCCACCCACATGCAGATATGCCCACATACGAGTATTAAAGGACTGCGGCATTAGGAAAGTTGAGAACCACTGACCTAAAAGGCCACATGTGGCTTCAAGGCAGCAGGTTCCCCACCCCTAGGATCAGCTGTAATCGATTCTGATTAGCATTCAAAGTTCTTCACAACCTGGCTCCAATTTGTCTTTGACACCTTACCTATGTTACTTCCATTCACACACCCTACAGTAGCCTGTGGTCATCTTCTCCAAGAGGGCTGATGGAGTGTCCAGTACCCCTCTTGAACTTCCCCCAGCACTGCCTGAGGACCCAGGAGCTTTGAGTTTCTTCAACATCCAAGCCTCTAGGCCTGGGCAGATCCATCTCTGGCTTGGCTTCCTCTCTGGAAAGGCCAAAACCTGTCAGGAGAGGGGAAGAGGGAAGAACCTGCACTTACTGGGAACCAGACCCTAGAAGCTGGGTATATGATTTTGGGCTGCTAAGCCACTGCCCCTCTCTGGGACTCAGTTTCCCCTTTGTGTAAGGAAAAGGATGGAGCAGATAATCCCATCAGGCAGGAGTGCCGCTTTCACAACTGCCTTGTAGCTTAAATCAGCTAATAGATGTAAAGTCCACAGCCAACTTGAAAGAGCTCCAAAACAACCCATTAGTACAAAGGCTACTATGATGATAATGGTGGGCCCTTTTCTGGCTCTGAAATTCTGTACAAACAGAAGCAACTTGCCTTTTTCCCTGGGTTGTGCTGTGAGTCACTGCATCCTAGATGAAACCGGACCTTTTCTGTGAAGTTGCTGCCCATACCTGAGGCTTCTGACATACAACCCATCAAAACAGCCACCAGGAAGTGACCAGCACCAAGTGGGGCTTCCACAGCACTAACTCTAGCAGCTTCAGGGTGGGCACCAATAAGCACAGGAAGGATATTTTGAGGAGGGGGATGGTATTAACAACTAGGGCACCAGGAAAGGCTTCCCTGAGGAGATAGCATCTGAGGCTTAGCTTTTACCAGGACACTACAGAATCTAAGAGATGGAGGTGAGGAGGGACGGCGTGCCAGGCATGAGGCACCATCAACACAAAGGTACACAGCGGGACACAGAATGTTGAGTTCAGGGGAATGGCAAGTGGGTAAATCTGTCCGGAACCTGGAATATCTAAAGGGAAGTAAGGAGGATGAAATCTAAAGAGCTTCACATTGCCCTTAAACATAAGGGCTGCATAAGGACACTTTTTTTTTTTTTGGAGGGGGAAAGGCAAGGCAGTTGGGGTTAAGTGACTTGCCCAAAGACACACAGCTAGTAAGTGTATCAAGTGTCTGAGGCTGGATTTGAACTCAGGTCCTCCTGACTCCTGGGTCAGTGCTGTATTCACTGTATGTATGGATACATATAGATTTCTTTTTGAAAGACACTATATGTGACTGAAGTTCATGGTTGTCCCTGACTACAGGAGCCTGATTCAGTCCATTGATTGTTCTCTTCCTCACACACAAATTCATTCCTATCAACTTTGAACTTACTCCTTTGTATATATTTTATTGCCTGAGCTCTGACACAATTTAAACTGCTTTAGGGCAGGGGCTGTTTCATCCTTGTCTTTGTCTTCCCCAGGACTGAGTTCAGAACTTGGCACATTGTACAGTAAATGCTTCTTGAGTTATACTGACTTGGTAATGCCTGTTGAAATAACCTTGTAATTGGTCCCTGGTCTCAATATTGAATTGAATTCTCATTTTATACAGGAGGAAAGCAAGGCTCAGGGAAGCAAGCTGATTTGTTTATGGTTGTTCAGCCAGTAAATACATTTGGTGAAAAGTTGACCCCAACCAAAGAGATAAACATTTTCTCCTTATTTTTTTTGTAGGAGAGCATTGCTTTTTTTCCCCTCATCTATTGTGTTGGAGAAGGACCTAGTGGTGGATTGGGGGTTATTTAATAACCAGCTGCCTTCTGAGCTGGAGTTAATCACTACCATTATGTGTAGATTGTTGCAGGTGAGAGAATGAGAACTCACATCACCCCAGAGAAAGGAGGTGTGTGAACACTGGGATCCTACTGGGCTGCCATGGCAGGAGTTTGAAAAGAACACATTTACTCTCTCTACTCTGTCCTCACCTTTATCTGATGCTTTTCATCGGGTTTCCAATTAAAATAACTCTCTTTTTATGGCTCTGGATTGTCCAGCAGACTCCCCAGCAGAATAAGACTAGCTCCGAGGTAATTAACTGGTAGTCATCTAATTGTAACTGTGAACAGCAGCATGGGGCAGAGGTTTGGCTGGGCTTTTGTCTTTCTCTAAGGTAGGCTGTTCAAGAGTGATTTACAAGCAGCTTGTCACTGGGGAAGAAGAGGAGAAAGGAACTAGACAAGTTTTCAATCACTTTAACTGTTTTATCTGAGTTTTGTAAGGGGAGCAAGGGAATGCCCCAATCGTCACAAAGTCTTTGTGCCTATGACTCATTTGTCATTTGCCCCTAAGCATCTACCCTGAGATCTTTCTTCTTCTCTTCCTATAGTCTCCCCCTATGATCTCACTAGCTCCATCCCAGCTCTCTGGACCCATCCCTGGACTCTCTCCTGTGCTCTATCCTGCATCACCAACTGCCCAGTGGACATCTCCGACCATATTTCACATGAACATCTCAAGTTCAAACCCAACACACCCAAAATGGAACTTGTTACCTATCTCTGAAACCCTACCACTCTTCTTGTGGATGGCACCAGCCATCTTCCAGTCATTCTAGTTCACAACCCTGGAGTTATCTCCAACTCTTACCTCTCCCTCACTCATTTCCACTCTGTAGCTATGCCCTATAGATACTATCTCCACAGCTTCCTTTCCCTCCGCTTATATAGCCACCACCTTGGATCAGGTTTTTCTCATTTTTATGCCTTTTGTAAAAACCTTCTAACTGGTCCCCCTGCCTCAAATCTCTCCAGACTCCACTTGAATGCCAAGGTGATTTTCCTAAGGCATAAGTCCCACCCAATAAGACCCAGCAGCTCCCTTTTTTACCTTCAAGATCAAACAGAAAGTTCTGTGTTGCATGTAAAACTCCCCACGTCACATCCCTCTCCTGCCCTTCCAGTCTTCCTATGATTTGTTCTCCCTTCATTCTCTCTGATCTCCCCCACTGGCCTCTTAATGGTCCTTGAACTCAACACTATTCATCTCAGTGCTTCTGTCATGCCTGGAATGTTCTCCCTCATCCCTTCTTCCTCTGAGTATCCCTGGCTTACATCAAGAATCAATTCAAATCCCACAAGGGGATCCCCTTCTCTCCCCACTCCATACAAGTGCCTTCTCTTGGAGATTACCTTGAATTGACTCCCCTTTCATTTTTAATTCGCCTTGTTATTTTGATGCTTGTCTCTACCATTAAAATATAAGCTCCCTGAGGAGAGAGACTGTTTCTGCCTCTCTTTGTAACTCTAGTACTTAGCAAGGTGCCAGCTTCATAGAAAGTGCTTCATAAATGCGATTACCTGACTGCATGTTCACAGGACCATGGATTCAGAGTCAGAAAGGACCTCTGAGGTTGCCTAACCAAATGCCCTCATATTACAAAAGAGGTCATTGAGGCCCAGAGTAGAGAAGGGACTTGCCCAAGCCAGT
This sequence comes from Pseudochirops cupreus, assembly GCA_028627135.1. Taxonomy (NCBI): domain Eukaryota; kingdom Metazoa; phylum Chordata; class Mammalia; order Diprotodontia; family Pseudocheiridae; genus Pseudochirops; species Pseudochirops cupreus. Next base: position 571,386,795 of record CM053582.1, read on the forward strand.
GGACAGTGGGTTAAAACTATGACACAAGTGTCCTGGTTCCTGTTCCCAAGGCTCTTCCCCCTTTACCATGAATAAATGTGAAGAGGTATAAGTTGGGGGGATTCCTAATGAGAAATCCTTTCTAGATTCGGCATCTGAAAAGAATTACAGGCTCAGCTGTCTTTCGGCAGAGTTATAAAAGTTTATTGTTACACAAGGGCAAAAGGGGTGGGGTAAGGATACCTGCTAGAAAAAGCTTGCAAGGTGCAAGGCCGGGGAGGGTGTCAGAAAGTTTGAAAGTGTGACGCTCTGCAGTGGGCAGATGGTCTGCTAGAAAAAGCCTACCTGCAAAGACCAGGAGGTAGAGAGGCAGTTTTTAAAGACCTAAAACTGTCAGTCATAAAGTTCATTAGGCTAATGAGGTGTACAAAGGCAGAGTTAGGGAGGAGCCAGGGAGTGGCTAATTCTTAAAGGAACACGCACTCTTCACATCAACTGTGCATGTGCTTTGCCCATCATTCACTGGAGAAACAGCAGGAGGTTTTGAGGTGGAGGTGTGGTTTTTGCCTCGAAACGTCATAAAGTCAACCAGCGGTCAGACTTGAGGTCAAATTTAGATGAGAAGTACCTCATCCAGTCTGAAAATGGATGAGTCTTGTTTACTAGAACAAAAGGAGGTGGTGCCTTGAAAAGATTCTTGTTCTCATAGCTATAGAGTCAATGGTTTCAGAGGAAATACCTCCAGGCTGGGGGCAGGGAAGGCACAGAGTTAATGCTTTACAGCTGGGGGAGAAGAAATGTGGCTTTTACAACTTAACACAAGACTGAAATTACAACAATGTTATAAAATTATAAAATTATAAAATCGTCCCAAAGAATATGACAAAGGCCACCATGCCAAACGGACTCAAAAGGAACTAGCATTGATGAAAGAGAAACTTTGGGGACTTCCTGCCACATTCTCAATTTTTAATATCTTAGTATATGTTGTGTTTTTATTTGGTGTCCTTGGCCCTGAGGAGTCATAGCCAAGGGAAACCTTTGGACACACACATAGAGTGAAGCCTGTGATGGATACATTTGTTAGTGAAAGGAGAACTGAGATTTTACCTTTAGGATTTATGAGAACAAAATGGCCTTAGAAATAGGCTCCTCATGGGTTTGGCACTGGGAATAAAACAGAAACCAACAAATAATTTTCTCTACTGAGAAAGCCACATATCTACTTCCATAAAAGGTATTTAATCCAATGATCTGGGATTTTACAAACTGGAGATTAGTCCTCCCCCAATGCAGATTATAGCTTCACCCCAACTGTCTTTAAGAAATAAAAAAGATGAATAATTCACAACTGTGTAACCAACAGGAAAAACTACTCTGAACTTAGCTGGGTTAGGCCTTGGAGTTTTGGGCATAATATCTGTCCCCAGACCTGTGCTCCTACTGTATTTCCAGCAGGGCAGGACTTGTAGAAACTTATACTTTCCTCTGTGACACTTCGGAAGACCCAAATGGGAGTTCCGAGAACAGCTTCATGGGAAAGGTGATCTATCTACCTCAAAAGGCTGGTAGGAAATGAAGTTGTTCATCCAAACAACACTACAACCATTCAGTGGGGGGGGAGGAGGGGAGGGTGCTACTGTTCAGGTGCAGGATAGTACTGACTCACCTTGACCGCCCTTTCACCTTTAACCAGAGTCAAATATTTGAGGTGACTTTGGTGCCTAGGGTAAAAGATTTTACTCTGCTCTCAATTAATCTCTTACCCATTTCTGGTAAATTCCATGTGTAGTTTAATGTCATTATCCTGGATCTTTATTTCCTCACCCCTAAAATGGAGGGAGTTGAGTGGTATGAGGGTTCAATTCAGTACAAATCAATGGGTATTCATTAAATGCTTATCTTCTGCCAGGCATTGTGCATGGATTCTGGTGATATAAAGAAAGAAGCAAAATTATTTCAACCTGAAGTTTTTCCAAATATTGGGTGCATCTCAGGTGGGAACAATAGGGTGAGATCCTTAGTAAGGTAGGTTGTGAAGCAAAAGCCAAAATATTAACTATTTCAAATACAGCTGCTGCACAAATAAATTCACTTTTTTCAAGGAAATACTCCAATAATCAAAGGGATCTGGGATCCCTTCAAATTGGGAATTTTCCTTAAACAGTGAAGATAGTAAACTATCCCAGGTGACTCCTATCCATGCCCTCCCAAAAGTTCATCACAAGAAGTCTGCCCAACATTCTGGAGGCCTTCCTCTACTTCTGACGTTTCAAGGCTGGCCACCTGTCATCCTTTGTGCCCACCATGTGAACAGTCCATCTTCTCTCCCCATCATGCATTTCTTTGACAGCATCTCTTTTCCAACTCCTCTTGAGAATTCCTTCTTGATCCCACGTTTCACCTGCTCATAGCCACCACCTTCCTCTCCACTGACCTCTGTCTGAAAATCACTTTTAATTCTTCAGAGATTGTCCTATTATGTGTCTTGATGCTGTGTAGCAACACCCAGAGAATATTTAAATCTTAAAAATGAAAAACAAAAATCAACAAAAATGAGACCAAATGAACTCAAGCTTCCTGGGACTGCCACACAGCAATGATTTAAGAAAGCAGCATCAGAGCTCAACTATGGGGGTACCCATTGCGAGCTTCGATGCAGGCGTCCTCTGCCACAACACCAACAGTCGCCAGCCAGTCAGGTAGTCTCATGACAGAGACGAGTTGTTTGAGTTTTGACAGAGCTGTGTAATTTGAATTATTGGGCTGCTTTCTGTATTTGAATGTGGAAACTTGAGATTAAACAATTTTCCTGTGGAAGGTAAAAATACCATAACATCAGTCATATTTCTCAGTTATTCGTTTGGTATAATACAATAAGCTGTGTTCTTTTTAAAAAAATAAACTTCAACTTTTAAAACTAAAATAACTCCAAAAGGGTTATAGATAATTATTTTTACATTTCCCACAATTACATTTCAATTTAATTAGCTTAAATTTTTTGTTATTTTGGATTTTTTGGAAGTGAAATCCTTTTCTGAAGGATAAATGTATCACTGGTCCAAGAAGAAAATCCACCAGAGCAGCAGAAACTAGTACAAACAAAGACAGTACAGACAGTTTAAGTAGCAGAAATATAGAAACCCAGAGTCAAAAGCCCAAATCCAGAAAATCCAATCAACCATATTTATCCCTAGGATTCACATTGGTGCTGGAAAAATTGAAAGACTTCGGTGATTGCTTTATATCAATTCTTTAGCTCCAGATAGTATGAAACATAATAAATTGAAATGACATCTTGAAAATATACATGCAGAATACATTGGCAAGGCAAGAGAATTTTTCCAGAGAAAATTAGATGCTATTAATGAGCAAAAACCAATTTTTCAAAAAAACCACATCTGTGAGATCAAAAGGATTGCTTATACTTTATGAGGCTACTTACAGAATGGCTGAATGTAAAAAGCCTCACTCAATAGAAGAAATATTGGTGTGACCTGGAGCTATTAATATGGTCAGAAAGCTACTTGGCAAATCATATCCAAAGCAGTTTCAAATGGATCCATCTACTTGCAAGAAATACAATGGGAAGGAGACATGACTATATGTCTATGACCTTTGTGATCAATTAATTGAGAAACCAAAATTTTTCTATTATACACCAAAAGTGGATGAAACAATAGATGTAGCTAAGGATGGTAATTTGATTACACGTGTGAAATATGTTGTTGAAACTCATTTAGGGAAGAGAACGGGAGGGGCGTGAAGGGGAGAGGAGGAAAGGGAGGAGAGGAGAGGAGAAAAGAGGAGAAGGGAGGGGAGAAGAGGAAAGGAGAGGAAAGGGGAAGGGAAGGGAGGGGTTCTCTAAACTGTTTAGAAAAGCCACTGAGGCAAATACAAGTGCGTATAAAAAAATCTTCCCCCTAGAGGGCTCTGGACAATTTGGAACGTCTAGGAGCCACTGTCATCTTTGTCCCTGGGGAAGGAAGGATTTCTAGTACAAAACCCCATTCCCAATCAGACCTCTTCAGGAAGACCTTCCCCACCTTATCATCATCATCATCATCATCATCATTATTTCTCAGGAAACCATTCCTCATGCTGTACAGAAGAACACATGTTATTGTTAGTTGTACTTGGGGAGCCCCTACCTACCTAAGTTATAGGAGAAAAAAATAAAGAGACAGGCAGCAATGACCAAAGAGACAAGAGCCAAAACTTCTGAAGCAGAAGATGGTAGCAAGGAAGAGGAAACAGTCCAAGGGCCATGATAAATGTGGGGGTGATGCCCCCTCTAATCTCCCCAGAAACTCTAACTAACATTCAGGTGAACAGAAAGTCCGTGTTCATTTACCACTTCCAAACTTTAGGTTAAGACTTTGGTTTTTAGGACTCTGCTTCCTTTGACATCTTCTGTTGACATCATGGCACAGAGTTGATCCTGGGTACTTAGAGGCCATATGGCGAATGGAACAGCAGGTCTGGCTGGGAAGGTTGGAGGAGCCCACCTCTTGTTCAACAATCAGCTAAGTTCTGAAAGTTTCCTCACCAGAAGGCTGGCCAACCCATGATGAGTTTGCCCATGGTAGCCTGTGAACTGCCCACATAGGTATAGAGGGGTCGCAACCTGCATCCACAGAAGGAACTGCCACAGATAAGAGCAAGAATTTTTGAAAGTATATAGCTCTATAATTCCACATTTGTCCTTTCCAGCTGCCATGTTCTGATTTAATAACATTTGCATTTAGCTGAGGTGGACAAAGGATGAGATGGGCAGGATGGACAGGTGATAGAGGGGCTGCTATCTGCATCATTAGGGGGAATTCAGAATCACATACCCGTCGGGAGTCCTGGAGCGTTATGCTGAACTTCAGGTCTCCATATTAGGAAAAATGTCCCCCACGCTGAGACAGCCAGGGAGGAAGTTCATTAATTAGGGTGTTGTTTACAATTCTATTTTGTTTGAACTAACTCCTCCTTCCTTCATTAGACTAATTAGTGCCTCTCAGGTAAAGAGAGCTTGTCAGAATTGTCGAAAACGTAAATTTCACATCTTTCATCTTGAGATAACAATCCAGGAAAAATGGGAAATAAATCTTTTTCAACAGCTCAGCCAACTTCCCCTTCCAATGAATCGGAAGCCTCACCTGACCTTTGTACCTACCAGGAAGTCATTATTACTGTTTTCATTCATCGCCTCCATTTAATATGAAAAACAGATTTTCACATTTTTTCTTTTTAAACTTTACTGTTTTTCTTTATGTTGCTGTTGCTTCCCAACAACTCCCCAGCCTCCACTTCTACTACCAGTCGAATCCTTCCTTGTGAAAGTACTTTCAGCAAAACAAATGAGTTGTTGCTCATGCCTGACAAGTACCTCACTCTACACCTGTAGGCTACCACCTCTCTACCAAGAGGCTGGAAGTATCTTGCAGCATCAGCCCTTAGAAGTCCCAATTGACTGCAATGATCAAAGTTCAGAAGCCTTCCTTGATTTCACTGTGATCAGCTTGTAAGTGCCTCACCACGTCGTTCCTCTTCTGGTTCTACTTGTTTCTCTCTGCGTCAGTTCATAGAACTCTTCCCACGTGTCTCTGAATTTTCCACATTCTCATCTACATCTATTGACCTATCTAGATGTATACATTTACAGATCACTAATGCTTTATTACATTCCTATCCTGGTGGTTTTTAGGACACAGAAGGTTCATCAGAGGCCATAGCATTCGATCCAAGTAGCTGAAGTATGTGAAGGAGAGTTCTTAGAATCACATTATTAATTAAATTATCAAACCATTCATTAATTACATCGTTAATAATAATTATTATTAATAATAATATTAGCTAGTATTTATATGGGGCATAAAGGTTTGCAAAGTGCTTTGCATATGGTAACTCATTTGATCCTCACAACAAACCTGTGAGGTAGGTGCTGTGATTATTCCCATTTTCGGATGAGGAAATTGAAACAGAGAGCAGGTAAATAACAGGACGGGTTTGACCCTTCTGTGCGCCAGCCTTTCGAGCCCTTGAAGACGACTGTCACATGCTCCCTGAGTCCCCTCCTCCCTAGGCTGAGCACGCCCAACTCCTTCATTCAGGACTGTTGCCTCAGTAACCCACGAGTGGGCCACAGGGTCTAAGGACGCCTGGGGATCTCCAGGGCCTGAACAAGACTCTTCTCCTCAGACCCCGCAAATAGTCCTCAGCCTTTGCTGGCAGACCCATGGCCTTCCAAGGGGATCTACTTTGCTTCTGGAGAGCTTTGGTTGTTAGGGAAATTCTGGTCCCCGCCATCAGGCTAAAGCTCACCCCTTGGCATCTTCTACCCTCCAATTTTTTTCTGGATGTCGGGCAATGGTCTCTTTAATAATAGAGGACCAAAGGAAGAGGAACAGTGACCCACAGGGCCAGGACCCCCAATATTCTGTCCTTTATCAGGGGAGATTTAGGGGAGGGAGGAGACTTTCAGGGCAGGCTTTGAGCCTTAGTTGAAGGGTTGGACTTCAGAGGGTCCTTAAAGGAAGGATCATACCTGTGCAGAGACCTGTCGCTTACAAAGATATTGTCTACTCAGGTGACTTTGGCATTAAGTCCCTGGAGTACCTAATAGCTAGGTGGAGAAATGGATAGAATGTTAGGCCTATCAGTCAGGAAAATGGGTTCAAACCTGGCCTCAGACACTTACTAGATACGTGACCCTGGGCAAGTCAATTAACCCTGTTTTCCTCAGTCTCCTCATCTGTAAAAGGAGTTGGAGAAGGAACTGGCGAACTGCTCCAGTACCTTTGCCAAGAGAAGCCCAAATAGGGTCACGAAGAGTCAGGCACGACTGAAAACTATCTGACAACAAAAGTCAGGATTGTCTTTGCCTTTCTTTGTATAGAGCAGTGCTGGGAACCTAGCAAGGGAACAATAAGTGCTTGTGGACTGTTTGCTGGAGAACCGGCATCTTTGGACACAGTGCTTTACTCTCTGGCATTGTTTCTTCAGCTATAAAATGAGCGCAATGGACATGGGCCCTCATCTCGCTGTCATGCAAGGTCAGCCCGGGACACCATCCTCCGTCCTCTTGGGTCAGAACTGTGGGATTGGGGTGGAGCACGGGGAGGAGGGACTTCTTCAGAGAGATGTATTCTGGTGGGATCCTCCCTCCTAGGAGAGAGCAGCAGAGAAGTTGGGGGCTGACCGAAGGCAGCTGGAGCCGGAGATGCTTCTGGTTGGTAGCGCGTCCCATCCATGTGACTCACCAGGACTCACTCAGCTCAGCTCCTGGGCACGAAGCCGCCCGCATTTTCGGGGCTGGCAGAGCTAGCCTGAGTCTGAGCTGCCAGTAACTTGAGGACTTCTGCTTCCAGTTTCCTAATCATAAGAGGGCAGAAAAAGCCGAAGGCACTCTGAGCTTGCTTGCACCAGGTGCTAGAACCCTTGCCTGTGAGAAAAGAAGAAAACAGGCCTTTGGAGTTCAGGGCTGAAGTTATAATGTACAAACACTGAGCCAGCTGCTTTCCAGTCCTCACTGTTATCTATTTGCTAGGGCATCCCTGGGCAAGCATTTCCTCGTTTCCTCTTTGTAAAATCAGGGGATTGGACAAGAAACCTCCAAAGTCCCAGCAACAGGGATTATCTCTATCTTTGACGGATCCTCTCTTTCTTGAGCTCTCTCTCAATGCTCAGAGCCTGTGTGGCCCTGGGCTTGGTCCTCTGTTTCCTCATCTGTAAAATGAAGATCCTCCTCAGGTCCTTCATCTAGGAGAGTGTGACTGTTATTTTGAGGACTGACAAATGCAGAGTGATGGAAGGCCTTCCATGGTCTCATAGCTAATGAGTGTAAGAAGTGGGATTGAAACCCGGGTCTTTCTCCAGGTCCCTCGTCCTTGTCTTTGACACCAGATACGTCAAAGATGACTCTGGTACTGCCACACTCCCTGGTGCTGCTGCCTGAACCAGATTAAAGGTAAGTGGGAAATATTGAACAAAATAAATAAAAATACAGTAGAGCTAAGATGATGTTACTCTGTGGTTTTCTAAGTCAATATGAAGCCTCCAAGGATCCCTGGGTGTGGTTCAGTGGTCCCCCTTCTGTGAGTTTGATGCCTCTGGTCCACACCATGCTGTCTCTGCTCTCAGATGAGATCATAACTATGGTTCAGTGTCCAAGAAAGAAAGCCCAACTACTCCAATTCCTAAATGAACACTGGACCCTCCCTATGACATCCTCTCTTTGGAGAGGATGACACTTGGCAGAAGTGAGGCTGATGAGGTTCTGAGAGGCACTGCATCCTTAGAAGGTTCCACCTGGGAGAGAATGGCACAGGATGGTCTCTAGTCTACACTGAGCTTCGTTTACAAACGTTAAACACCAGCTTCTTTTTCCTTGCCTTTTGGGTCTGTGTTGACTGGCTCTGACTCCCTGCTGTGAAGCTTGGAACTTCCTGGTATTAGGAGTGTGGGAGGAGGAATGGGTTCCAGAGCTGTAGGGAACACCAAGTGCAGAACTCCTCCACCCATGCTGGTTAAGGACTTCTCTGGAGGTTCTAGTCTGGGGCAGTGAGAGGCTGGCCAGCCTTCTCAGCCAGAGCCTCAGTATCCCTGACTCCCAGGCCAGGCCCCCACACACTGTGTTGCTCTGTGTTCTCTATGCTTCTGCTGCTTCTCACTCTAAGCATAGTTTTATTTATTAATGTCCCACTTATGGCCTATAATCTAAACACGATTTGTTAGCTAAAGAAACAATTAGCTTGTTTGTTTGAAGTATAGACAGAGGATAATTCATGAATTTGCTAATTGTTCTTCCCTGCTGGGGGATATTAGCCAGGCATTAGCCTTGACACGTGAATTATTACACTTGTTTCCAGCAAAATAATTACTTATGTCCCTCCACGGTACTTACGGGTTTTGCTGCTTGGTTTCAAGAACGCTTTAGAAAGACGGTAACTACTTCTGTTGGATAATCACTGCCACGGTTTTGTATGTGAAAGCCCAGGGGCCAGCAGGGACCTGCTAAGTGGCAGTGGTCCATGAGGCCTCCTACTTGGGCAGAGTCGGGTTGGCATCTGTCAGTGACCTTGAGGTGTCGTTGGAATAAGAATTGTTTAAATGACCTCTGAGAAGGCCTGAGAGAAATTCAACTGTATTCTCTGTTTCCACCCACATCTCCATGGAGGACAGGGCTGTGGAAATCTTCCTGGCCCTCGCCATCTTCATCCCGGAGAATGCTGACCCCACTGCTTCTCAGGAGGATGTTCAGGGGAGCAATATCCCAAGAGTGTGCCTTCTCTGTGCCCTTGAAGGAGATTCCCAGGAGCACCAATACCAGTAATCTTGGAGACTGTGGAGCTTTAGGGTCAAGATTCTTTTTTTTTTTTTTTT
>CM053582.1:571396645-571418478 GCA_028627135.1 Pseudochirops cupreus
CAGGTTGGTCTGGGGATGTACTGCTTGCTCCCTCACTAACTAGCTAAGTGAACTTATGAATTTTGAAAATGAGGAGATTGGCCCAGCACTTAGCACAGGGCAGAGCACACAGAAGGTGCTTAATAAATGCTTGTTGGTGGTGGGTTTGCCCCCATTGACCTACAATCTTGAATTGGCAGTGGAGTGCATAGAAAGCTCATTCCAAGGCATGAATTCAAGTCCCACCTGAGACGTCCTGGCTACGTGAATCTGATTAATCATTTAATCTTTCAGGGCTCTGGGCAACTCTCTAAGACTCTAACCTACAGAGAAGTTGCCAGTTCTTCTGGGTAGAGAGTGTCTTCAACCAGGAATTCCTATGCCAATGGACTCAGAGAACCAGTTATATAACCTCATATGGGCCCTCACTGCTGCTAGGCAATCTTTCAGATCTTCATAATTAACTTCCTATCCCTCAGAAGTCCTTCTAAACCTCATAATCCCTCCATAAACTCCCCCCACCCTCTCAGCTGGGACTTGGTCTCAGATTTTACTGAAAAAATGTAGGCCGCTCACCAAGAGTTCTCTCTTCCCCCCTCTTCCTCATGTCTTACCAGTCCGGTGCCCTCTGTCCTTCTCTCCTCCTTCACTCCAGCCTCACATAATGAGGGGGCGCCTCTCCCCATTGCTAAGAACAACCTTTCTCCCTACATAAATGATTCCATTCCATCCTGTCTTCTCTAACAGATTGCTGCCTCTATCATCCCCACTTTCTCATTCATCTTCAATCTCTTCTTGATGCCTAGCTGTTTCCATAGTGCCTGCAAACCTGCTCATATGAACAGCAGAAGGCAGAGGGTAATATGGCCTGGGTGGACAGCCAGATGGAGTGTAAAGGTCCCTAAGCATGGTCTCTTAGTTGACCTGTAAGGTCCCTCTCTTGATCTGAGATCCTGTGAACAACAAATTTGCCACAAGAATGATGCCCAGTCTTTATGTCTTAATGCAACGACATCAAGTGCCAACCTTTGCTGTTTGATCCCTTTGCCAGGGCCCAGATCTTTTCCCTTAAAACTTCCAATGAAGTCCCAGTGTTCCTAGTCTCAAGTGTAAATTTTCTAGGAATAAAACATATAACTCTTTTGAGCATGGGGGCCACTTGTCTTTCTCAGCACAGAACCTGAAAATATCTGCTCAACTATTCACTTATCAGGTATCAGTATCTTGGACTGCACCAATGGAAAAGAGAACATGTGAATTCAGGCCTTTATTTCATGAAAGTGTTATAGAACTAGACTAGACAATTATCCCACTCTAGTTAAAGTAAATTATAAGATGCCATACCTGACACCTTAGCCAGGTGAGAACACATCCCAATGAATCAAGGCTAAGTACAAAAAAGTCCTTGACATCCATTGGGTGAACAGGAATAATGTTGATAGGAAGTCTCTTCCAATTGGCTGAGAGACCTGTATAAAAGGAGAAGCTAGTTTGGAACCCAGGAGATCTGAGTAAATGGTGAAGCAAGAGGGCAGGTCTAGCCAAGCCACTGGGAAAGAATGGCTGGTGGGGGCAGGAGAGGACCTAGGCCATACCTTGATATCCTCTGTTCCACCCCAGTTGCCTAGAGAATGACCTAACTAGCTTTGAAAGATCCTGAGGATTTCTATGTCATGTCTTCTTATGCCATATCTGCACCTGGAGACAGACACACAGGATGCAGATTCACGACTCCACAAGAGTCAACAAAAGCTGAGCCAGACCTAGGAGGGCCATCTAAGGATGCCAACAGAAGGATTGGTAGCAGTTGTGACTTAACCCTTGGCAACACAGACTTTCTAAGCTGGAGCCCACTTTCCTCCGGACTTTGTATGTACTGAATGTGCCACAAACTTTGGGGACCCTTTTCTAAAAAGCCAATTGAGTTTGACCAACCAAATGATAATCTACCATAATCACAGGGGAAAGTACATTGTCAGGAGCCCATAAAACTATAAAGATATGCTCCCTTCCCTAATCCCCCACCCTTAGATCCCTGAGAACAACAGCTCTGAGGACCAACTTGTCAGTGGGAGTGGGTGTTGAGATAACATGTACCACAAATGTAATTTGGCTTCCACTCAAGCCTGAGGGATTTGGTGTGCTGGTGGGGCATGGAGGGACACATGGCCCCTGACTACAGGAAGAATGTCAGGTGCCAAGCTCTTTCCATATGTAAGGAATTTACTGGAGGTGGGCTCCAGGCATTTGTCAGAAAGGGTACGTGAAGAAAGGCGCTCCAGGGAGGCGATGGAGAGAGACAGGCTTTGAATGGGGGACAACAGCCTGCTAAGCCACGGCGATGCTTGAAGCCAGGCCCATCCGTGTCCTCTTAGCTCCAGTATCTAAAATTCTAGAGACGGCAGAGAGAGAGAAGCTCTCGGTGAGACGGCTCTCTCTCTTCTTGTATGATCCGAGATCTGATCTTGCTCCCAGCAGGAGAACTCATTTACTCTTGAGTCTTTTCTGGCATCTTTTTATCTGCAGGACTTCTGCATTTCCTGTTGGAGCTTTTATTTGGATAAATGGATTTGCTCCTTATTCTCTGTTTATGATGATCTTTTGTGTAACTAATGTTTGGTGGGAAGTGTAAGCTGGTGAGTGCAAGGACCCTCCTCCCCTTGAAGAGAATCAGGGAAATAACTCTCCTTCAGGCTCATTACCCTAGCCCAGAAATATAATTCTAGCCCGATAGCCCTCATGAAAACTGGAGGAGAGATTGCTTTAACTCAGCTGTCCCAACCTTGCCTGTTCCTCGCCATCACCGCCCCCAGCTATCATGCCTACAGCACAAGCATGGCCCTTCTCCAGCTCTCTGAGGGGTGGGCCAGACTCCACGCCACCCCCGAGCCACATTTATATATTTAGACAACCCACACACGTATCTGACACGTGGGCACCGTATCTCACCCAAATGTCAAATATTATTGTGATTGTTACTATTATTATTCCCTTGTGAGAGGAAAAATGTGCCTGGTAATAATGGCCCATTGCTTTGAACATCACTGGCCTGACTCCCTCCTCTGGGAAAGCCTTTGTCCCAAAGCAGCTGCATCTGTCTGCGAAGGTAAACCTTGCACTCCCAGAGGTTGCCTCAGGCGGGACAAGTCATTCAGGGGATAAAGTATTTATTAAGTGCCTACTATGGGCCAGGCATTGTGCTAAGTGCTGGGCTTGAGGGAAAGTAACTCATGCTTTGATAGCTTGTTAAGGTTTGCAATAGCAGGCATCATCTCCATTTCATTGGTGAGAAAACTAAGAGGGGTTATGCAATGTGTCCATCCATGGCCCTCTCCAGAAAGTGCCCAGATAGCATCCAACCCCACACCTCTGGCCTCCAGGCCCAGGGCTCTCTCCACTGCGCTCCACCTCTGCAGGGTTTAACCCTCACACAGCTCAGTGACGGTGCTGAAGGGCAGAGAGTCAACGCCTTTCTGAGCTGCACACTATGAGCCCCAAGCACCAGCTTTTAAACCCCCAGGAATGAAGAAGGGGAAACACTGCACAGAACACAGAGACAATGTGAGGGAGAAAAGGAAAAAGAGCCGGAGGAAGTAACGGCTGTGGTTGTTTGAGGAGAAGGCACAGACCTGTGCGGGACCCTCCGGGAGCCGGTCGATGCTGGGCGCGCTCTGGGATGACTGGTGGTTGCTACGGCGACGCAGGCTTCTCTACGTTCCCCAGAGAGCTTCTCAGCAGCGGCCACACCGTGCCCCCTCGCATCTGCCCCCTTTCTAATTCTGGAAGCCTGATCATTTTATCAGCCCATCCCACATCCATAGCTCCACTCACCATCGGGTCCGACTTTCCGAACCCAATTATTCCTCCCTGGTCACACCTCGCCTAGGTGTCGTCTTCTCCATTAGAGAGTAAGCTCCCTTTGGGTGGGCAGGGGCTTTCTTTACTTGTAGCTCTTTATTCCCAGCATTTAGCACATAGTAAGTTCTTTGATAAATGCTTTCATTCATCCATTCATCCGTAACTTAAAGTCTTATAGAGTTCTGGGAACTGATGACTTGTCCAGGGTCACACCAGCAGCATGTGCTAAAGACAGGAGTTAGAGCCTCCATCCACTGCACCACCGTCTCTAAGTGACTTCGATGTTCTCCTTTATACACAAACTCTCCTATGACACTCAAGTTCTGTACGACAGGTTCTACAGACCCTGAGTCTGTATGGTTAAATGGTTAAATGACATCTACCCATGGTCACTCAGCTACAGTTTTGGGTGAAATTCAAACTCCTCTGCCTCAAGGCTTTTTCTTTTCCTATCACATGTAAAATATCCATGACCAGGAGAGGCTTTCTTTCTACTTTACTGAAGCTACAGATTCACAGATGGTAGTTCTCATCTCTGGTCTCCATGTTGTTTGGACAAGAGACATGTCAGCCCTTACTGTCCCTCAAGCTGAGAATGTAGAAATCTTTTTCTAACTGAACTGTCCATCTGGGGCAAAATTTCCCTCGAATAAAGTACATCAAATAACCTTGAGGATAACATAGTGAGATTGAAGACTTCACTATGCAAACCTGGCCTTCATTCATCTAGCTGTCCATAACTCATAATTATGTTTTGTGTATTAAAGTCTTATATCTTTGACCCATTCTGTGCACCAAAAACAGTTTAACCTTTATCCCAAGGCATGTACACCATTTTCCTCCTAGAAAGATGAATTCATATTATGCCGTCAAATCAGTATCAACCTGACCTTTAAACACATCAGTGTTTCTTGGAAAAATATTATGGGGAAGATGCCAACTGTGGTAAACAATATTAGCTCCTCCAACCCACCGTTGAGTCATGCTGGGCTGAGGCTTATCAAAATAAGGGGTTGGGAATCAGCAGGGACCAGAGATCTTCTGATAAACTCCACAGGATATGAAGAATGATGTAAATGCAGCCGAGCTAGCAGGCTGGCTTCTCTATCACTGTTCCAGAGATAACTGTGAAGGTGAATCATTTACCACCACCTACCAATCCAAATGATTTCTAATTCTGAAGGGGCTACATTGATTTCATCGGTAGCTAGCAATTTACTTAGCCGAGATCATTATATTTATGTGTCTGTGAAATCTTCACAATAATTATATGCTGGTGCTGTCTCCAAAGGGCTATATATATTCTCATTAGTCATATACTTCCAAGCATATTATCCATTTTTTTTTGCAACAGCCTTTGAATCATACAAAGGAGTTGTTTCCATGTGAACTTCAGTTCTCTTAATTTCATTCAATTCAACAAGTATTTATTCAATACCAGGTACAGAGGAGGCACTGGGGATGCAAAGAGAAAAATGAAACATTCCCTGCCCTCAGGAACTTTACATTCTACTGGGTGGTGGGGCAGAACTTACCTTCCATATGGGACAAACAATAGGATAGCTGCTTTCTTCATCCAGCTGTATTGAGTGCTAGAAAATTGTGATTTTTATTGCTAACTAAAGAAAAGACGACCCTGAATGTGTTGGAAGGTAGGGGAGGAAAGCTTGTGAAATCTGGAATTACTTTGTGATAGAAATTATTCAGAAGGTAATTCAGTTCAACAACACTTATTAAGCACCTCTGTGTGTCTGGCATTACCCTAGGCACTAGGAAATCATCCCTGATCTCTATGGGTAGCAGGGCAGAGACCAGTGAATGTCAACCCTGTACCTTGTATACACAAGTAATCTGACTCAATATTGAAGGGAACAGGTGTCATGGAGCAGCTGGCAGGCAAGTCGAGCCAAGAATTCTAAGATGCAATGAGTTTTATTTCCAACTTGACCAGCACAGAATGATGAGTAAAAAGATGGTGCTGTTTCCAGACTCTGTGAGTAAGCTTTCCCAGTTGGGTCCCCTTTGCAATATTATCTGACCTCAGCATGCAGTTTTATTTATCTGAGACTATGGTGTTTTGAAGCTACTGCACAAAACAAGTGAACAGAATGGTGTCAGGAAGGACTGGACGCTTGTTTGTCAGGGTTATGAATGTCATCCAGTCAATCAATCAGCAAGCATTTATCAAGCACCTAGTCTATGCCAACCGCTCAACTGCCGGGCTGCAGATACAGATGGAAATAATGGAACCATCCTTTGTGCTTCCATCCTGGGGTGTGCTTACACACTGATGTTGACAGAAGTAGACTGTAGGATGCCCTGGTGACTGGTGGATTCCCTCTTCACTAGAGATCTCCAGTCCGAGAGGGGAAAGGAATAACGAGATAAGCATTCAAATAGCACCAACTGCAAACATCATCTCATTTGATCTTTACAAAAACCCTGCATTGTAAGTGCTGTTATTATCCCCATTTCACAGTTGAAGAAAATGAGGCAAATAGAGTTTAACTGACTTACCCAGGGTCAGTGTTGTTCAGTCATTTTCGGTCATGTCTGACTCTGCCTGACCCTATTTTGGGGTTTTCTTGACAAAGATACTAGAATGGTTTGCCATTTCCTTCTCCAATTCATTTTTACAGATGAAGAAACTGAGGCAAACAAAGTTAAGTGACTTTCCCAGGGTCACACAGCTAATAAATGTCTGAAGCCTGACTCCAGGTCTGGAACCGTATCCACTGTGCTACCAAATGGTGAGGCTTTTCAGGTATGCTCTAGGTGGGATTCTTGTTCAGGTACTGGCTCCACTAAAGGCCTCTGAGGTCCTTTCTGACACTGAGATTCTGCAGTGCCATGAATCCAACTTCCAAGGAGCCTTGTGACAATGACTCTTTGTCATCGTGTCTTAATCCTTGACAACAAAATGCAGCCAATCAAGCCCATTGCAAGCATATGGCAAGTGAGATGGAAGAAAACCCCATAGAGTCAGTGCCTGGTGCTAAAGGGGCCTCCAAGGTAAGACCTCCAAGGTCTCTCCCAACTCTAAAGCTAGTGATCTGATGACCTTGTTGTTGTCTGGTCCAGCCCCATGCCTTCAGAAGGATGCTTGATGGCTGGAGATGCCAGGGCCAAGAGAGGCTGTGACATGCCCAAGGTCACACAGCTAATTAAATATGTTTCTGTGGAGAAGCAAAGAATGAGGTCAGAATCCAGCTCTCCTCTCTCCCTGGTCCAGTGTTGGAGTCAATTCAACAAGAGTTTTAAAAGCTCCTACAATATGCTGGGTGGTGTGTGTGAGAATGAAAACATCCCTGGAGCACAATTACAAAACATTTTCCACACAAATAAAATCAGAACATAAGTTGTTCTAATTGTTCATGATTAGGCCAAGCTAATATAATAAAAATGACAATTTTACCTAAATTAATTTACCTATTTAGTGCCATTCCAATCAAATTACCAAAAATTATTTTATAGAGCTAGAAAAATAATAACAAAATTCATATGGAAGAACAAAAGGTCCAGAATATCAAGGGAATTAATGAAAAGAAATGCTAGGGAAGGTGGCCTAGCCATACCAGATTTTAATCTGTATTATAAAGCTGTAGTCATCAAAACCACTTGGTACTGGCTGAAGAATAGAGGGATAGATCAGTGGAATAGGTTAGGTACACAAGACAGAGCACTCAACAACTATAGTAATCTACTGTTTGACAAACCCAAAGACCCCAGCTTCTGGGATAAGAACTCACTATTTGACCAAAACTGCTGGGAAAAATGGAAAACGGTGTGGCAGAAACTGGGCATAGACCAACATCTTACACCATATACCCAAATAAAGTCAAAATTGGTTCATGATTTAGATATAAAGGCTGATACTGTAAGCAATCTGGGAGAGCAAGGAATAGTTTACCTGGTCAGATTTATGGAGAAGGGAAGAATTTATAATCAAACAAGAGATAGAGAGTATTACAAAATGCAAAATGGATAATTTTTATCACATTAAATTGAAAAGATTTCATACAAACAAAGCCAATGTAACCAAGATTAGGAGAGAAGCAGAAAATTGTGAAAGAATTTTTATAACCAGTGCCTCTAATTAAGGTCTCATTTCTAAAATATACAGAGAAGTGAGTCAGATTTATAAGAATACAAGTCATTCCCCAATTGATAAGTGGTCAAAGGATATGAACAGGTAATTTTCAGAGACAGAAATTAAAGGTATCTATAATCATATAGAAAATGCTCTAAAGTACTATTGATTAGATAAATGCAAATCAAAACAACTCTTAGGTACCACATCTCACCTGTCAGATTGGCTAACATGACATAACAGAAAAATGTTCAATGCTGGAGAAGATGTCAGAAAATGGGAACACTAATGCATTGTTGGTGGAGTTGTGAACTGATTCAACCATTCTGGAAAGCAATTTGGAACTATGCCCAAAGGGCTATAAAAATGTGCATACCCTTTGACCCAGTAATACCACTTCTAGGGCTGTATCCCAAAGAGATCAAACAAGTGGGAGGAGGATCTGTATGTATTTATTTTTATTTATAGCAGCTCTTTTTGTGATGACAAAGAATTGGAAAGCAAGAGGATGCCCATCAATTGGGGAATGGCTAAACAAGTTGTGGTATATGAATGCGATGGAACACTATTGTGTTATAAGAAATGAGGAGCAGACAGACTTCGTTATAACCTGAAGAGACTTATATAAACTGATGCTGAGTGAGGGGAGCAGAACCAGGAGAACTTTGTACATAGTTACAGACACATCAGACATGTGTTGACTAACTTTGATAGACTGGGATCATCTCAGCAATGCAAGAGTATAAAACAATTCCAAAAGACTATGATGGAAAAGGCTATCCACATCCAGAAAAAGAAATATGGAGTCTGAATGCAGATGGAAGCAATACTTGCTCTCTCTCTTTTGTGTTTTGTTTTGTTTCTTCTTTCACACTGTTCATTCCATTGGCTGTAATTCTTCTTTACAACTTGACTAATGTTTGGTGTGAAGGTATATGTAGAGCCTATATCAGATTTCATGCCACCATGGTGGGAGGGGAAGGGAAGAAGGGGGAAAAGGAGAAAATTTGGAACTCAAAAGCTTGTGGAACGGAATGTTGTAAACTAAAAGTAAATACGTTTTCGAAAAGAAAAGAAAAGAAAAAATCCCTGCCCTCAAGGAGCTTACAGTCTTCTGGAAGGAAACAACAAGTTCACAAAAATGAAAGCATTTACAAAGTAAACAGCAAGTAGCCTCAAAAAGGTGAGGAGCCAGAGACAGAGAGACAAATGGAGACAGAGATAAGGAGAGAAAGAGAGAAGAATAGAAAGGGACAGAGACAGAGAGACAAACGGAGACAGAGATAAGAAGAGAAAGAGAGAAGAATAGAAAGGGACAGAGACAGAGAGACAAACAGAGACAGAGATAAGGAGAGAAAGAGAGAAGAGTAGAAAGGGACAGACATACAGAGAGAAAGAGAGAGAAAGACAAAGAGATAGAGAACATGCACTTAATAACTGAGAGTCTCAGGGAAGTCCCCCACCCCCATGGAAGGTGATCCAAAAGCTGTGAATCTTACAGTTCTGAATGCTCTGGGCTTTGGTGCAGAACTTGGCCACCACCATTTTCTGTTCTATGGCCGGACGTGACATATCCTGAGTTGCAGCCAGTGCCAGTCTTTGAAAGGCCCCTGTGGACAAGAAAGGCCACTCTGGCAATACAGTGGAACAGGTCTGCTGCCCCCTCCCCTGTCTGCCCTGCTGACTTCCTGAGCCAAGGAAAGGATCACAGCATATGCCAGTCCTAGACACTCCGCAAACATCGGCCACTGGGAGCAGGCAATTAGATATGGGAGCAAGCTGAGAGATTCTGCAAAAACCCTTTTATCTTAAAAAAAAAAAAGCAGGGAGGGGAAGCAGCTGGAAAAGCTCCAAAGTCCAACCCAACTCACCTCTCAAAATGCATTGTCTTCTCCAAATTACTTAGAAAATTCTTGGGTTCAAAATTGCTTAGGCCACCCGAACAGTCACACCTGCTCTGTACCATGAAGTTTTGGAATGAGTGGAAATGGGGTGTGGGGGAGGGGAAGGAAGAGCTAAGAGAATGTGATGTTTCTAATTAAACATTACTTAAGCATGGTGGATCGGTCAGAGACCTGAGCTCTCTTAGAGTTGTCCCAGGTACACCATCACTGGCTGCTGTCACAGCTCTGCTTCTGGTGCTCTGGACGTCTCCAAGGATAGAGCTCTGGGTCTGGACACAGGAAGACTCAGGACACTTGTAAGTTATGTGAACCTGGGCAAGTCCCTTAGCCTCTTATTGCCTCAGTTTCCTCTACTGCCTCTCAGGTTGTTGTGAGAAAGAAATGAGTTATTTGTAAAAACATGCTTGGTACAGTGGCTGGCAGATAGAAGGCATTATATAAAGGTGTATTCTTCACACACACACACACACACACACACACACACACACACACACACACACACACACACACACACTTCCATGCCTCAGCTTCTGGGACCTTCTCTCTTCCTGAGTTACTCCTGAAGTAACTTTTGGGCCCAAGTCCAGGCCAGTTAACATTCTTTCTCCTCCTCCTTCTGCTTCTGACTCCCTAGATTTACACGCCCCCCATTTACCCTCTCACCCCAACCTTGCTTGCAGCTCTGTTCTCTGTGCTGTCTCCCCCTATTCCAATGTAAGGTCCTTAAGAGGGGTATTTGTATCCCAGGGTTTAGCACTGCCCTGGCATACAGTAAGAGCTTAATAAATGCTTGTTGCCTGCTTGTCCTCCTCTGTAAAATGAGGCCATTGGCCTAGATGGCCTCTGCCTTATCTTCTAGATGGAGATCGACGATTTTATGCCCCTTGGACTAGTCACTTAACTTGCTGGCCTCAGTTTCCTCAGGTAAGGGGAATAGCAGCCCCTCCCTCGCAGGGTTCTGGTAAGGTTCGATGAGATCATGTGGGTAAAACGTTTCGCAAATGTTAAAGCCCTCTGTAAATTCAACTGTTATAATTCGTCAGCAATACCTCCCCAGCCTCATAGTTTTCCATGAGACTCCGACAGAAATGGTCTCGGAACATGTCACTTTATATTAAATCCCCCAGAGGCCAGATAAGCCACCCGTCAGGCCGGTCTAGTGGCCTTCCTTCCGGTGGCCTTGGGGACCACGGAGGTCCTTCCAACTCTCAGCCCTGGGATTCTATGTTCCTACCACCCCTCACAGCCAGTGCTCCGAGGACTGTGACAGAGGGAGACGCAATAGCTCTTCTGGTGGGCGAATGAAGGTATTAGTGGCGAGGCTGGTCCGCAGGCGGCTCGCGCTCGGGGCGGCTCCGACAGCAGCTGGGACAAGGCGCCTCACCCTGATCCATCTCTTTCTGATGTGGCCTTGGCCTGGCCTCTCCCCGCAGCCTCCACTCAGCTTTTCTTAAAGTGTGTGTCTGACCACGTCATCTGCCCCGCTCAATAAATCCCAGGGGCTCCCTATTATCTCCAGGAGCAAATAGAAAGCCCTTTGTGAGCCATATAGAGCTTTTCACAGGCTGACCCTTTACCACCTTTCGGGTCGGGTCTGCTCGCCCTTTCCAGTCTCTCCCAGGGTCCTCCATCACTTATCTTCAGTCCTTTGCATTGGCGGCCCCCCTCTCATTCCCCCTCCCACAATGCTCTTCTTCCACTTCTCTGCCTTCCTTTAAGACCCGGTCAGGGACAGTCTGCTGCAGGGCTTTTCTCAGTTTCCCCAGCCTTCCCCTCAAAGGCTGCCCTCGGTCCCTCTGTCTGTCCTAGTTAGATGATTCTGCACAGATGTGAGTGTTGGGCCTGGGACTCCAATCAAGCTGCTCCTCTTTGCCCCGTAGCCAGCTGCTTCAGTAAGAAGGGGCATCGTCTTCAAGCGGAGACCGAGTGACCTCCTGAGCAGAGATCTTGTAGAGAGAATCCCTCCGAGGGCCCTTCGTGCTCTGAAATCGTAGACTTTAGAGCTGCCGTGACCCCTGGACATCACGCCATCTGTCCCCATTCATTTTACGGATGAGGAAACAAAAGTCCCCTCGGCTTGGTGCCTTCCCCTGCCACAGACATGGAGCTGCTTAGCTCCAAAGCCAAGACTAGAGCCGAGGGCTCCTAAGCCTTCGGCCTCCCCCAGTCCATTTCTCTGGCTGGTACAAATCAATTTAATAACAGCTATCATTCGAGACCCGGGTAGTGACTGGTTAGGGACATCTGCCCAGGCTCAATATGCCAGGGAAATCCAGGATGACTTTAGACTCTCCCCTAGCCCGTCTACACTTAGCCCGAGCTGGAAGGGCAGGGGACAGAGCCAATCCGCTGGCTTGTGCCAGCGGATGGTTCCCATTAGCTGTATCTTCAACCCATACCCTCCCCGGACACTCATTCTGGTTTCCGCAGAAGATTGCTTCATCCATCCATTTGTCTTAGTGATAATTTTACACCGCTTTGGGGCTGAATTTCCCGTGTGATCTATGGGTCCCCAGCTTATGCCTATATCAGGCATCAGAGGCAGTTTATCGCCCTTAACCTCACCTTGGAGCAGCCTTAAAAGTGTTCGCTTAATTCAGCTCCTGGCTCCAATCGGCCTTTCGTGAGCCGGCCAGGATCTTGTGGCCCAAGGATTGGCTTGGAGTTGCCAGCTTAGGAGCCCGAAGCCTCTGAGATGTCATCTGGGCCAAGACCCTCCTTTTGGAGAGGTCGAGGGCACAAGGCTGGTGAGCAGCCCGGACAGGAGTCAATCCAGTGTTCAGCTCAGCAAACATTTAAACACCTGCGATATTCCAGGCTCTACTGCTGACAGCACACGACCCAAAAAGAAACAATGCCTGCTCTCGGTCAGGCGTCAATCATTTATGAAGCGCCTACTAAGTACCAGGCCCTAGTACTGAGGATGAACATACCAAAAATCAAATATCCATGCCTTCAAGGGGCTTCCATTCTCAAGTGCTCCCAACTCTTTTAGGCACCCTTTTCATAGCAAAGTCTAATAATAAGCTCTTGTTTCTGCAGATAGAAAAAAATTGTGGCCTCGATCCAAAATGATCAGTTAGTCAGTCAATAAACATTTATTAAGTACCTACTATGTGCTGAGTACATGTGATGATGGCCATCGTGGTGGGGATCAAAAGGACCTGTTTTTGCTACATTAAACCATTTCCTTTTTGGGATCTTGGGCTCTAAAGAGCATCCTCTCCGACCTTCCTCTACTCCACTGTACTGGCAGGCCTCCCTCTCCCCCAGTCTCCTACCCCAGGAGGGTGGGCACCACCAAGGAAGTGATGGAGACTTCTCCAGACTTTGCATCTCCCCCAGCACTCAGGGGTTGGGGACACCCACTTAGTTCAAGGTGTCTAGGTTTGCTTTTGTTGGCTTTGAGTTTTTTTTAAATTTTTGTTTTTTTAGGGACCTAGGCAGCTCTGGTCAGGATACCATAAGAGAGAAGGACCAAATGTCAAAACATTTGGGGAGGCAGCTCTATTGAAAGGCAAGGGATAAATAATGACCCTAACAGCCAAAAAACCACTCATCGTTACCTGCTACTTGTGTGTCACATCAAGTTTGTGAAGTGCTTTACTTCACTGTGACACCTGAACCACATAATAATCCTGGGGCAGCTATTCAAGGAATTATTATCCTTCTTTTACAGATAGGGAAACTGAGGCTTAGGCAGGTCATGTGACCTATCCACAGTTCCACAGCTCTTAAAGCAGAGTCAGGATTCTAACCCAATCCCTAAGACTTCAGCTCCATCACTCTACCTACTAGACCATGGTGGTCTCTGATTTTGTACCTCAAAGGCACTGGCTAGACCTGTCAACCAGGAGATGCCATAGAAATAGTAACCTGGATTTCAGCCAAGCATCTGATAAAGTCTTTCATGCTGTCCTTGTAGACAAGATGAAAGGCGGTGGGCTGGTTGACAGCAGAGTTAAGGGGAGTTGGGACTTGCTGCCTGATCAGACCTGAGGTGCTCTCATGAATGGATGCTAACCCATGGCAGCTTTCAAAGTGGGAGGGAGAAAAAACCCTCCTTTCCTGCTCCTAGGCACTCCTTTAGGAGTTCAGACCAGGCATGCTTTAGGTAGCTCTAAGCTACCTGTGATGATATTCTGAAGGACAGAAGGAGGAAATGATTTCCAGTTCTTTCCTCTTCTAGGCAGCATCTCTGGGGGTGTTGCATTGTGAAGGACTTGCCACCAGATCACAGATCACACTATAAAGTGATAATTATAAAAAACTAGTGGGACTGGATAAGACACACATACACACACACACACACAGAGAAAAAAAAATCAATGGAACAGGAAGAGAAAATGCAAGATGAAAACCAGAGGCAGACAATAGACTACTTTGACAAATCCAGGATCAAAAAACATTGGGTAAGGGGACTGCTAGTCGATAAGCTCTGTTGGGAAAATTGAACAGCAGCATGGCAAAAACGGGATTAAATCCATATCTCACACTTTGTGCAACCATAAATTCCAAGTGGATCAATGATCTAAATTTAAAAAAAAAATAACACTTCCTATATTGTGAAGTGTTTGCCCAGGGATTTTAAAAGAGTTTCTTGAGGATGTTTTAGACATGAATTATTTTGATGAAAAATATTCACAGTCCATGCAATATTGTGTGGCATGGTGAGTAGGGTATTGGACCTGGAATCAGCGAAACCAATGTACAAAACCCAGCTCTGTCAGTCATTAGGAGGCAGCCCTGGGCAAATCACCTCATCTCTCTAAAGCCCAGTTCTTTTTCCTGTAAAATAAAGGTAATAATTAATACCTGTAATCGTGACTCCATAGGACTATTGAGTTTCTAATGTGTGCCTAAAGAGTTTTACAAGCCTTAAAGGGCCATGTAAACATCAGTTCTCAATATTAGCTTCTGCTGCTGATGTTACTGTCATTATGCATCCCCTTTCCCAGAACAAAGGCTACCTTCCCACTGGATACCCTCTGGGCTGGCATTTGGGCCATCCCTCTCCCTCATCCTGACAAAAGTACCTTAGTTTCCTTGAAAGAAAAAAAAAAGAGCAGCCGAACCTGGATGCCTGAGCTAAGTGGAAGCCCCCACGTAATGACTGGATGAATCCACATCTTCCCTGAGCACAGGGTTACAACCTTCCAACCAAGTCGGAGATGAGCCTTTATTAAGCAGTGGCTGCAGGCAGGGCACTGTGCTCAGGCTGGAGGAGATACCAAGTCTAGGGAGGTCCCAGGCCCTGCCTTGGGAGTGCTCACACAGTCATTGATAATGTCTCCTGATACACACATACTCAGTGACATCGGGAGTCACACAGGTGGAGCCTCAATATTCCCAAACCTCCCTGGGCTTGACCATCTTATCACATGTACTTTCTGCTCTGGCCAAACTGGATGACCCATAAACTCTTGCCCACTCGGCACCTGGAATGCCTTCCCCAATGTCTCAACTCCAATGCTGCCTCCTCCATGCAGCCTTTCTTCACTCCAGCCTCAAAAGTTGTCTCACCTCTGAGCTACCCTGGGATTTGAGCGGAATCTGCTTTGTGCCCTTATATCAATGAGGTGAGCTAATGGAGAACAAGAGACTTTGTGAGACCCATCTTTGTATCTTCCTTAATTCCTAGCAGAGTGCCTTGCACATAGCAGGGACACAATTAATGTTGGTTGAAAGAAAGGATGAATGAATATTTTACATTTGAATACAGAATATATGTTTTTCACATTGATTCTCATGTTCATGTGGAGCTATTTTGGGAGGACAAAGACTTTATCAGACTTTCCCTCTCCCTGCTGATGTCCGACCCTCTTCAGCCCCTGCTCACCTCCCCACACACTGTTTGAAAGGTGTGGGTTTGGATGAGAGGGAAGGGAGGGAGGGAGAGGAGTAGGAAGGTGCAGCCACTAAGAAGGAGGCCAGCAGGATGAAAGCACCTTGAGCATCAGTGGGGGCAGCCTCCTCCATCTTCCTCTTCCCTTCTTCCCAACCTCACCTCACCTTGGATTATCGTCTTTCACTGAATGAAAATCAGAGACTGCCAGAGCTGGAAGGGACATTAGGGATTGTTTAGACCAACCTGCACATTTTACAGAGGAGAAAACTCGCCCAGAGAGGCCAAGTACTTCAGACAAGCTGGGACTCAGGCCCAAGTCCAGGGCACTTGACCTTCAAGCTTCTAAAAGCCTAAACTGCTGAGTTATCTTGTCTGTGGTCTGCACTTACTATTGTACGTAGGTTATCTTCCCCTCTATCCCCAAGAGAGTTTAAGTTCCCTCAGGACAGAGTCTATTTCTTTTTAGTCTCTGCATCCCACCGGTCTTTAGTAAGTTTGCTCAGTTGAAGGAAGTCAGATCAGCAGTGTTTCTTTCGGTGGCTGCTGTCTTCAGAGCTATAACAAGGAACTGTTGGTCCTAAGGTGAATTGATCTGAGTGTGGAGAGAGGGAGGTCAGTGACATCAGGGAGGGCCTGGCAGCAGGGGCAGCATGCATGAGGAGCCCTAGGGAGAAAGGTGGCCCCCAAGAGGTCGTAATAGTGGCTAACATTTCTGTAGCACCTACTACGCGCTAAGCACTTTATCCTCTCATCTGATTCTCACAATGACCCTAGGAGGTAGGTGCTGGTATTATCCCCATTTTCAGAGAAGAAATTGAGGTAGACAGAGGTTAAGTGACTTGCTCAGGGTCACCCAGCTAGTAAATGTCTGAGGCTGGATTTGAACTCAGATCTTAACTCCAGGCTCAATGCTCTGTGCATTGTGGCACCCCCTCCATACCAGAGCACCAAAGCAGCAATGAGTAAAGTTTGTTTAATGAGAACTGGTTAACAAGGGCAGGGCACAAGATTCTCACAACCTGATTGAGCCAGTTGGCAAAGGATAACAAGATGCAGCCAGGAATGGCAGTCACCACAGGGAGGAAGAGCTGACTCCCTCCCTTCCCAGGAAGCCTCCTCCCCCACATTGACACCCTGGGCCAAATCCCTGATTGCCCTGTGCAAGTTACTCCATTCCCATTTCTGATAGGAGTGGGAAGCTAGAGGAGAAAAGATTAAAAATATGGGCAACTAGGGGGCGGCTAGGTGATGCAGTGAATAGAGCACCAGCCCTGGAGTCAAAAGGACCTGAGTTCAAATCTGGCCTCAGACACTTAACACTTACTAGCCATGTGACCTTGGGCAAGTCACTTAACCCCAAATGCCCTGCCCTCCCCCCTCCAAAAAAAAAATATGGGCAGCTCAGTGTTATACGTTCATACATGTGAACTTGGAGCATCTTGCCACTGAAACAAAAGCCAGATTTCCTGATTATTGAGTCTGCATTCCTTCAGCACTTAGCCCCATCAACCTGGGATGCAAGTGTGTCCTGGCCAGTTATCAAATTAACCACCCCGTAATCTAAAGGCAAGTCTGAGCTCTCCAGTCCCAGTCAGCTTGCCATTCAATACTCCAGCTTTACTGATCAATAAACTATTAGATTATAAATATATTTAAGGCATATTTAAAGTCAGGCAGGAAAAAAAAAGGCTATTAACAAAGTTTCTCTGTAAGCATGTCTTTAATTTCATCTGTCATTTTGTATTTCATCCTCATGGCTGATGTTGTAAAGATCTTAATTCATAAAGGCTGAACAAAGAGGGCTTGTGGAGTCAGGAATAAGTCATCCATGTCCTAGGGTAGAGCTTCAAGACCAAATGCAGCCCCTTTATTATTATGGTCACAGGTATTGCTCTCTGTCTCAATGGCACAAAGTGTGTCAAAGATCCTGCAATGGAAACAAAGCAAATTAGTTTGAGAGTGATGGCCATTTGCAAGAGAGCCCAGTGTTAGTTAATATGCTAGCAAAGCCAGCAGAAAAATTGGATGGACACCTTTGCTGGCCTTGATTTTTCCAAATGCTTGTCATATTCTGTCTTTCTGGTGTAGAACAAATACATAACAGAAATATCTGTTCTGGAGGAATGCTGTGGGGGAGGGGGGACAGGTACGGCTCATAAATGTGCACGTGGCTAAATGGGCTAGAGATGAAATTGATAACATTTCTCTTTAAAAAGTAATTTCCAAAGCAGTTTGTCACAGACCATGAAACATGTAGAAATAACCCCATCCCTGAGAGACCGTGATTCTTTCCATCGTCCTTGGTCACAATTATTTGGGGTGTGTCCAGGGAAGCCTTTTTAAAGGCAACCTTGCATATTGGCTTCCCAAGTATCATCTTGTGAACACCACCCCATGCTGGCAAAAATGATCATCAGGTCAGGTTGGACTTTTGGAGTGTCCACAATAATCTTCAGAGAAAGTGCTGTGCTCTATGAGCAAAGCAGAATTGAAACAGCTCAAAGGAAACGCAGGATGCACAAATTTGGAGAATCCAGCCCAAATGTTCATGTGGACTATTTGTGCCTGACCTGTGACAGAGCATTCTGATCCCTACTGGTCTGATCAGCCACAGTTGGACCCACTGAACCTTGACTTTAGCACAGCGATGTCATTTTGGTCCTCTTTAAGAACCAAGGATAACAACCACCATCTGATGGCAGTGAATGAAAGGAAAATTAGCATAGTTTGAATTAGATTGACTTTTTTTTAATTTTCAGATGGTATTTCTTATAGGTTTGTTTGGTCTCATTTCTTTCAAGACTTGGATCTATGGAACCAGTAAATTTCATGTAAATAACATCAAAACATTTGCTATTGCAGGGGGAATCTAAAAATACAGAATAAAAGTTGAGGGAAGAAGATTCAGCATCATATAAGGCAGAAAAGGAAATTGGAGTTGGGCTGTAGGGTACCAGAATCAGACATCTATATGCTCTATCTCTTGGTACCCAGCACTTTCTCCACTTGTCCCCCACGGCTGGAACACTGTCCTCCGTTTGTTCTGATTACTGATCTCCCTAGCTTCAAATCCCAACCGAAATCCCACCTTCTACAGAGAGTCTTTCCCAGACCCTCTCAATTCTAGTGCCTTCCATCTGCTAATTATCTCCTATTTAGCCTGTATAAAGCTTGCTTTTGTTTACATGTTATCTTCCCCATTCGAATGTAAGCTCCTTGAGGACAGAGACTGTCTTTTTCCTCTTTTTATATCCCTAGACCTTGGTGCAGTGACTGGCGTTTAGTAGGTGCTTAATAAATATTTATTAAATGAATGAATGTGTGTGTGGTATAAACCTCTATCCTTTTGTATTAGAAATAATCATTTGGAAGATCAAGAAGGGTTGATTGTAAAAAAAAGAAATTAGTGACAAGAAGACTAGTTAGGACAGTATTCAAACATCGTAAGCAAAAAGAGACAAGGGCCTCAGTTAAGATCAGTGTGGTGAGGGGTGGAAAAGCAAAGACAGAGGTGAGAGAGATGGACAGCTTAGGAGAATTGACAGGATTCCTGTACAGACTGGGTATGAGAAGATTGGGTAGGTGAAGGAAAAGTCAGATTTGACTCTATGATTACAAACCTGAATGGGTGGAAGATGGTGGTGTTGTAAGAGCTGACATTTCTATATTGCACAGTATATAAGTCCATTAGATTTTTTATTGGCACTGCATTTAATCTTTGAATTAATTTACATCTCAATGCCATCTTTGCTCTATTGCCTTGACCTAGCCATGAATGTTGAATAGGTCTCCATTTTTTACTTCCTTTATTTTTCTTAAATTCGTTTTATATTTAAGCATTATGTGTGAGAAGTATTTTATGTGCATTGTTATCTGATCCACACAACTCTGGAAGTCGGGTGCTACTATTGTTTCCGTTTTACAGATGAGGAAACTGAGGCTGAGTGAGACAAAGTGACTTGCTCAGGATCACATAATCTTATTAATTATTAATAATATTAATTATTAATAATCATATTAATCCTAGATCAGAATTTGAACTCAAATCTTCCTGACTCAGTGCCACATTCTATTCCCGGATCCACCTAGCTAGCTGCTCAGAGAAATATAAAAATTAGAGGGAGGGGCAGGTTTGGGGTGGGAAGACACGCTGCGTTTGAGGTTCTACACTCCAATAGGCACTTGAAAATATGGACTTGAAAATATGTGGGGAGTGGTTGGGAGTACAGTCATGGAAATGGGCATTAGCTTAAGGGAGAGAGCCTGAACTGGAACATGGGGGACAGAGAAAGCAGGTTGGGGCGGTGGTGGTGGTGAAGGAGACAGTCATGGGAGTGCAGGGTCAGAAACCAAGGGAAAAGCAAGTACCAAGAGAAGGGGGTGAAGGACAGGAAGAGTATGGAGAGAGAACTTGCAAGGAAACTCCCTCCTCCATACCGTCATCCAAAAACTCGTCAAAGTGATGCCCTACTCAGAACCTTCAGGAGCGACCTCCCCATGATGGCCAAAAGAACTTTCAGGTCCCTCAGCCAGCCCACAAGGTCCACCTCAACCCAACTGCAGGCTGCAGCCTCAGCCTTCATTTAAATTGGTCCTTCCAAGCACTTTGGCTTCCAAGGAAACCAACCTCAACCTTCTACCTCCCACCTCCACTCTTGCTTCTCACCCCTCATCTCCACCTTTCTCAGAACCCTTCCCTTACTTCAAAGCTCAGTTCTGGTGCTGCCCACCCCCCAGGGTCTTCCTTTCCCCGCTGTTAGTGCTTTCTCCCTCTTCCATTTTATTGCATTAGCTAACCTGGGCACATTCTACATCTTTCCAGTAGCCTGTTAGCTCCTTGACGGCGGGGTCGCTTTCATTTTTGTCTCTGAATCTCCAATGGCAGGCACAGTATCTTGACTACAATAAGTGCTTAACTAATGCCTGTGAAATATGGAAAGGAAACACCCCAAAGGACTAAAGGAATAAATACTTGAGAAAAATGTAAATGACTCAGAATAACTAAAATGCAAAATCCCTTGATTGCTGTAGGGTTCCCTTCATCACCCTGTAACATCTCGGACTTAGACACCGGCTCTCTACAGTCTTCTCCTATTTGCACAGGAGTTCACTGAGGGTTGAGACCATCCCCGGCAAATGCTTTTCATTCAGTCAGTCATTCATTCAAAGAAATGAACAAGTCACAAAAGAATTCTCTAACTTTGAAAAATCTATTATGGTTTAAAAGAAACAGAGGTGAAAATGGCAGAAGAAAAATATATTGAATCAATTTCTATAGAATTGGAGATATTTAGCCTGGGGAAAAGAAAGCTGTGACTGAGAGTATGGGGTGGGATGGGGAAGTTGTTGACCACAACAACTTTTTTTCCAGGCTTTAATTGGGGAATTAAATTGTGGGCTTTTAAAATTCATATGAATATATTACTTCATATTTTCCACTTGAGAGTAAATCTGACTGGTGTTTGGTTTGTAAGTTAACACTTGCCCATGTGTATACACATACATATACATACACAGCACTCAACTGATTCTGCCCACGGTCCAAGAATTCCTAGTTATAGCACTACTGTGATACATGGTCTCAGAAATGCTAGCTATATCAAAAAGCCAAGAAAGAGAAATTAAAAGAATCTGCTTAAACAAAAAGAAGACCGAAACATTTTTATCTCTAAGTGGTATTATGGTATATTTAGAGAGCCCAGGAAGCTCTGTGACAAAAATGAATCAATATAATAAATGGTTGTAGCAACAAAGTGAGACAGAAGATAAACCCACAAAAAAATCACCAGCTTTTCTATAAATCACTAACAGAAACCAGTTGGAGAGGATAGGAAGAAAAAAATCACATATGTTATACACAGAGTAAGTGCTTAAAAGAACCTTGCTGAATGTAATTGAATGGATGACAAAATCTATTCAAATACATGCTAATTAACATACTAAGACATAATACTTAAGTATAAAACTAATTAAACAGAAATAAAGGAAGTAATAAATAATTAGAGACATCCAATGTTCATGGCTAGGTCAAGGCAATATAGCAAAGATGGCAATGAGGTATAAATTAATTCAAAGATTGAATGCAATACCAATAAAAAAAAATCCAACGGGCAAGTAAAGTCATTTTAAACATTTATAAAGGTGAACAAAGTGG